>CATORF010000559.1:0-315482 GCA_951804975.1 Anthophora plumipes | reverse complement strand
CGGACAGAAGTCTCACGAAGTTTATCGCAGAAAATGCATATCTCAGCTTGAAACCCCTCGAAAACCAAGATATCACCTGTTCTGCATATCCAACGAACTGTGGTGTGGTGAAAACCCCAGAAAACGTGTTTCTCGCAATAAATAGCTTGAAAAGAGCGATCTCGATGATTCTGCACACTCCGGACAGAAGTCTTACCAAGATTATCGCAGATAATGCATATCTCAGCTTGAAACCCCACGAAAACCAAGATATCGCCGGTTCTGCATATCATACGCACTGTGGAGTCGTGAAAACACCAGATAACGTGTTTCTCGCATTAAATAGGTCGAAACGAGCGATCTTGATGATTAAGCATACTTCGGACAGAAGTCTCATCAAGATTAACGTAAAAAATGCATATCTCAGCTTGAAACCCCACGAAAACCCAGATATCGCTGGTTCTGCATATCAAACGCACTGTGGAGTGGTGAAATCACCGGATAACGTGTTTCTCGCATTAAATAGCTCGAAAAGAGCGATCTGGATGATTCTGCATACTTCGGACAGAAGTCTCACCAAGATTATCGTAAAAAATGCAGATCTCAGCTTGAAACCCCACGAAAACCAAGATATCGCTGGTACTGCATATCAAACGCACTGTGGAGTGGTGAAAACACCAGATAACGTGTTTCTCGCATTAAATAGCTCGAAAAGAGCGATCTCGATGATGCTGCATACTTCGGACAGAAGTGTCACCCAGTTTATCGCAGAAAATGCATATCTCAGCTTGAAACTCCTCGAAAACCAAGATATCACCTGTTCTGCATATCCAACGAACTGTGGTGTGGTGAAAACCCCAGAAAACGTGTTTCTCGCAATAAATAGCTTGAAAAGAGCGATCTCGATGATTCTGCACACTCCGGACAGAAGTCTCACCAAGATTATCGCAGATAATGCATATCTCAGCTTGAAACCCCACGAAAACCAAGATATCGCCGGTTCTGCATATCATACGCACTGTGGAGTGGTGAAAACACCAGATAACGTGTTTCTCGCATTAAATAGGTCGAAACGAGCGATCTTGATGATTAAGCATACTTCGGACAGAAGTCTCATCAAGATTATCGTATAAAATGCATATCTCAGCTTGAAACCCCACGAAAACCCAGATATCGCTGGTTCTGCATATCAAACGCACTGTGGAGTGGTGAAATCACCGGATAACGTGTTTCTCGCATTAAATAGCTCGAAAAGAGCGATCTCGATGATTCTGCATACTTCGGGCAGAAGTCTCACCAAGATAATCGCAGAAAATGCATATCTGAGCTTGAAACCCCACGAAAACCAAGATATCGTCGGTTCTGCATATCATACGCACTGTGGAGCGGTGAAAACACCGGATAACGTTTTGTCGCATTAAATAGCTCGAATAGAGCGATCTCGATGATTCTGCATACTTCGGACAGAAGTCTCACCAAGATTATCGTAAAAAATGCATATCTCAGCTTGAAACCCCACGAAAACCAAGATATCGCTGGTACTGCATATCAAACGCACTGTGGAGTGGTGAAAACACCAGATAACGTGTTTCTCGCATTAAATAGCTCGAAAAGAGCGATCTCGATGATGCTGCATACTTCGGACAGAAGTCTCACCAAGTTTATCGCAGAAAATGCATATCTCAGCTTGAAACCCCTCGAAAACCAAGATATCACCTGTTCTGCATATCCAACGAACTGTGGTGTGGTGAAAACCCCAGAAAACGTGTTTCTCGCAATAAATAGCTTGAAAAGAGCGATCTCGATGATTCTGCACACTCCGGACAGAAGTCTCACCAAGATTATCGCAGATAATGCATATCTCAGCTTGAAACCCCACGAAAACCAAGATATCGCCGGTTCTGCATATCATACGCACTGTGGAGTGGTGAAAACACCAGATAACGTGTTTCTCGCATTAAATAGGTCGAAACGAGCGATCTTGATGATTAAGCATACTTCGGACAGAAGTCTCATCAAGATTATCGTATAAAATGCATATCTCAGCTTGAAACCTCACGAAAACCCAGATATCGCTGGTTCTGCATATCAAACGCACTGTGGAGTGGTGAAATCACCGGATAACGTGTTTCTCGCATTAAATAGCTCGAAAAGAGCGATCTCGATGATTCTGCATACTTCGGGCAGAAGTCTCACCAAGCTAATCGCAGAAAATGCATATCTGAGCTTGAAACCCCACGAAAACCAAGATATCGTCGGTTCTGCATATCATACGCACTGTGGAGCGGTGAAAACACCGGATAACGTTTTGTCGCATTAAATAGCTCGAATAGAGCGATCTCGATGATTCTGCATACTTCGGACAGAAGTCTCACCAAGATTATCGCAGAAAATGCATATCTGAGCTTGAAACCCCACGAAAACCAAGATATCGTCGGTTCTGCATATCATACGCACTGTGGAGTGGTGAAGACACCAGATAACGTGTTTCTCGAATTAAATAGCACGAAACGAGCGATCTCGGTGATTAAGCATACTTCGGACAGAAGTCGCACCAAGATTATCGCAGAAAATGCATATTTCAGCTGGAAACCTCACGAAAATCAAGATGTCGCCGGGTCTGCATATCAGACGCACTGTGGAGTTGTGAAATCACAAGAAAACGTGTTACTCACATTAACTAAGTCGAAAAGAGCGTTCTCGATGATTCTGCATACTTCTCATAGATGAAACACAAAGGTCATCGCAGAAAATGCATATTTCAGCTGGAAACCCCACGAAAACCATGTTATCGGCGGCTCTACATATCAAACGCACTGTGGAGTGGTCAAAACACCAGAAAACTTGTTTTTTCGCATTAAATAGCTCGAAACGAGCGATCTAGATGATTCTGCATACTTCTGACTGAAGTCTCACCAAGATTATCGCACGAAATGCATATCTCAGATCGAAACCCCACGAAAACCAAGATATCGCCGGTTCTGCATATCAAACGCCCTGTGGAGTGATGAAAACACCAGATAACGTGTTTCTAGCATTAAATAGCTCGAATAGAGCGATCTCGATGATTCTGCATACTTCAAACAGAAGTCTCACCACGATTATCGCAGAAAATGCATATCTCTGCTAGAAACCCCACGAAAACCAAGATATCTCCTGTTCTGCATATCCAACGAACTGTGGAGTGGTGAAAACCCCAGAAAACGTGTTTCTCGCATTAAATAGCTCGAAAAGTACGATCTTGATGACTCTGCATACTTCGGACAGAAGACTCACAAAGATTATCGCAGAAAATGCATATGTCAGCTGAAAACACCACGAAAACCAAGCTATCGGCGGCTCTACATATCAAACGCTCTGTGGAGTGGTCAAAACACCAGAAAACTTGTTTTTTCGCATTAAATAGCTCGAAACGAGCGATCTGGATGATTCTGCATACTTCTGACTGACGTCTCACCAAGATTATCGTAAAAAATGCTTATCTCAGCTTGAAACCCCACGAAAACCAAGATATCGTCGGTTCTGCATATCATACGCACTGTGGAGTGGTGAAAACACCGGATAACGTTTTCTCGCATTAAATAGCTCGAAAAGTGCGATCTCGATGATTCTGCATACTTCGGACAGAAGTCTCACCAAGATTATCGTAAAAAATGCATATCTCAGCTTGAAACCCCACGAAAACCAAGATAACGCCGGTTCTGCATATCAGACGCACCGTGGAGTGGTGAAAACACCAGAAAACGTGTTACTCGCATTAACTAGCTCGAAAAGAGCGTTGTGGATGATTCTGCATACTTCTCATAGATGAAACACAAAGATTATCGCAGAAAATGCATATTTCAGCTTGAAACCCCACGAAAACCAAGATATCTCCGGTTCTGCATATCCAACGAACTGTGGTGTGGTGAAAACACCAGATATCGTGTTTCTCGCACTAACTAGCACGAAAAGAGCGATCTCGATGATTCAGCATACTTCGGACAGAAGTCTCACCAAGTTTATCGTAAAAAATGCATATCTCAGCTTGAAACCCCACGAAAGCCAAGATATCGCTGGTTCTGCATATCAAACGCACTGTGGAGTGGTGAAAACACCGGATAAGGTTTGTCTCGCATTAACTAGCTCGAAAAGAGCGATCTCGATGATTAAGCATACTTCGGATAGATGTCTCACCAAGATTATCGCAGAAAAACATATTTCAGCTGGAAACACCACGAAAACCATGTAATCGGCGGCTCTACCTATCATACGTACTGTGGAGTGGTCAAAACACTAGAAAACTTGTTTTTTCGCAAGAAATAGCTCGAAAAGAACGTTCTAGATGATTCTGCATACTTCTGACTGAAGTCTCACCAAGATTATCGCAGAAAACGCATATCTCAGCTTGAAACCCCACGAAAACCAAGATATCGTCGGTTCTGCATATCATACGCACTGCGGAATGGTGAAAACCCCAGAAAACGAGTTTCTCGCATTAAATAGCTCGAAAAGAGCGATCTCGATGATTAAGCATACTTCGGACAGAAGTCTCACAAAGATTATCGCAGAAAATGCACATCTCAGCTTGAAACCCCACGAAAACCAAGATATCGCTGCTTCTGCATATCAAACGCTCTGTGGAGAGGTGAAAACACCAGATATGGTTTTTCTCGCATAAACCAGCTCGAAAAGAGCGATCTCGATGATTCAGCATACTTCGGACAGAAGTCTCACCAAGATTATCGCAGACAATGCATATCTCAGCTTGAAACCCCACGAAAACCAAGATATCGCCGGTTCTGCATATCATACGCACTGTGGAATGTTGAAAACACCAGAAAACTTGTTTTTTTCGCATTAAATAGTTCGAAACGAGCGATCTAGATGATTCTGCATACTTCTGACTGAAGTCTCACCAATATTATCGCAGAAAATGCATATCTCAGCTTGAAACCTCACGAGATTCAAGATGTCGCCGGTTCTGTATATCAAACGCACTGTGGAGTGGTGAAAACAACCAGATAACGTGTATCTCGCATTAAATAGCTCGAAAAGAGCGATCTAGATGATTCTGCATACTTCTGACAGAAGACACACCAAGATTATCGCAGAAAATGCATATCTCAGCTGGAAACACCACGAAAATCAAGATATCGCCGGTTCTGCATATCAAACGCACTGTGGAATGTTGAAAACACCAGAAAACTTGTTTTTTTCGCATTAAATAGTTCGAAACGAGCGATCTAGATGATTCTGCATACTGCTGACAGAAGACTCACCAAGATAATCGCAGAAAATGCATATCTCAGCTGGAAACCCCTCGAAAACCAAGATATCACCTGTTCTGCATATCCAACGAACTGTGGTGTGGTGAAAACCCCCGAAAACGTGTTTCTCGCATTAAATAGCTCGAAAAGAGCGATCTCGATGATTCGGCACACTTCGGACAGAAGTCTCACCAAGATTATCGCAGACAATGCATATCTCAGCTTGAATCCCCACGAAAACCAGGATATCGCTGGTTCTGCATATCAAACGCACTGTGGAGTGCTGAAAACACCAGATAACGTGTTTCTCGCATTAAATAGCTCGAATAGAGCGATCTCGATGATTAAGCATACTTCGGACAGAAGTCTCACCAGGATTATCGTAGAAAATGCATATCTCAGCTTGAAACCCGACCGAAACCAAGATATCTCCGGCTCTGCATGTCAAACGTACTGTGGAGTGGTGAAAACACCAGAAAACGAGTTTCTCGCATTAAATAGCTGGAAAAGAGCGATCTCGATGTTTCTGCATACCTCGGACAGAAGTCTCAACAAGATTATCGCAGAAAATGCATATCTCAGCTTGAAACCCCACGAAAACCAAGATATCTACTGTTCTGCATAACAAACGCACTGTGGAGTGGTGAAAACACCAGATAACGTGTTTCTCGCACTAACTAGCTCGAAACGAGCGATCTCGATGATTCAGCATACTTCGGACAGAAGTCTCACCAAGATTATCGCAGAAAATGCATATCTCAGCTTGAAACCCCACGAGAACCAAGATATCGCTGGTTCTGCATATCAAACGCACTGTGGAGTGGTGAAAACACCAGATAACGTGTTTCTCGCATTAGGTAGCTCGAAAAGAGCGTTCTCGAAGGTCCTGCATACTTCTGACAGAAGTCTCACCAAGATTATCGTAGAAAATGCATATCTCAGCTTGAAACCCGACGAATACCGATATATCTCCGTTTCTGCACATCTAACGTACCGTGGAGTGGTGAAAACACCAGAAAACGTGTTTCGCGCATTAAGCAGCTCGAAAAGAGCGTTCTCGAAGATTCTGCATAATTCTGACAGAAGTCTCACCAGGATTTTCGTAGAAAATGCATATCTCAGCTTGAAACCCGACCGAAACCAGGATATCTCCGGCTCTGCATGTCAAACGTACTGTGGAGTGGTGAAAACACCAGAAAACGTGTTTCGTGCATTAAGTAGCTCGAAAAGAGCGATCTACAAGATTCTGCATACTTCTGACAGAAGTCTCACCAAGATTATCGTAGAAAATGCATATCTCAGCATGAAACCCGACGAATACCGATATATCTCCGGTTCTGCACATCAAACGTACCGTGGAGTCGTGAAACCACCAGAAAACGTGTTTCGCGCATTAAGTAGCTCGAAAAGAGCGTTCTCGAAGATTCTGCATAATTCTGACAGAAGTCTCACCAGGATTATCGTAGAAAATGCATATCTCAGCTTGAAACCCGACCGAAACCAAGATATCTCCGGCTCTGCATGTCAAACGTACTGTGGAGTGGTGAAAACACCAGAAAACGTGTTTCGTGCATTAAGTAGCTCGAAAAGAGCGATCTAGAAGATTCTGCATACTTCTGACAGAAGTCTCACCAAGATTATCGCAGAAAATGCATATCTCAGCTTGAAACACCACGAAAACCAAGCTATCGGCGGCTCTACATATCAAACGCTCTGTGGAGTGGTCAAAACACCAGAAAACTTGTTTTTTCGCATTAAATAGCTCGAAACGAGCGATCTGGATGATTCTGCATACTTCTGACTGACGTCTCACCAAGATTATCGTAAAAAATGCTTATCTCAGCTTGAAACCCCACGAAAACCAAGATATCGTCGGTTCTGCATATCATACGCACTGTGGAGTGGTGAAAACACCGGATAACGTTTTCTCGCATTAAATAGCTCGAAAAGTGCGATCTCGATGATTCTGCATACTTCGGACAGAAGTCTCACCAAGATTATCGTAAAAAATGCATATCTCAGCTTGAAACCCCACGAAAACCAAGATAACGCCGGTTCTGCATATCAGACGCACCGTGGAGTGGTGAAAACACCAGAAAACGTGTTACTCGCATTAACTAGCTCGAAAAGAGCGTTGTGGATGATTCTGCATACTTCTCATAGATGAAACACAAAGATTATCGCAGAAAATGCATATTTCAGCTTGAAACCCCACGAAAACCAAGATATCTCCGGTTCTGCATATCCAACGAACTGTGGTGTGGTGAAAACACCAGATATCGTGTTTCTCGCACTAACTAGCACGAAAAGAGCGATCTCGATGATTCAGCATACTTCGGACAGAAGTCTCACCAAGTTTATCGTAAAAAATGCATATCTCAGCTTGAAACCCCACGAAAGCCAAGATATCGCTGGTTCTGCATATCAAACGCACTGTGGAGTGGTGAAAACACCGGATAAGGTTTGTCTCGCATTAACTAGCTCGAAAAGAGCGATCTCGATGATTAAGCATACTTCGGATAGATGTCTCACCAAGATTATCGCAGAAAAACATATTTCAGCTGGAAACACCACGAAAACCATGTAATCGGCGGCTCTACCTATCATACGCACTGTGGAGTGGTCAAAACACTAGAAAACTTGTTTTTTCGCAAGAAATAGCTCGAAAAGAACGTTCTAGATGATTCTGCATACTTCTGACTGAAGTCTCACCAAGATTATCGCAGAAAACGCATATCTCAGCTTGAAACCCCACGAAAACCAAGATATCGTCGGTTCTGCATATCATACGCACTGCGGAATGGTGAAAACCCCAGAAAACGAGTTTCTCGCATTAAATAGCTCGAAAAGAGCGATCTCGATGATTAAGCATACTTCGGACAGAAGTCTCACAAAGATTATCGCAGAAAATGCACATCTCAGCTTGAAACCCCACGAAAACCAAGATATCGCTGCTTCTGCATATCAAACGCTCTGTGGAGAGGTGAAAACACCAGATATGGTTTTTCTCGCATAAACCAGCTCGAAAAGAGCGATCTCGATGATTCAGCATACTTCGGACAGAAGTCTCACCAAGATTATCGCAGACAATGCATATCTCAGCTTGAATCCCCACGAAAACCAGGATATCGCTGGTTCTGCATATCAAACGCACTGTGGAGTGCTGAAAACACCAGATAACGTGTTTCTCGCATTAAATAGCTCGAATAGAGCGATCTCGATGATTAAGCATACTTCGGACAGAAGTCTCACCAGGATTATCGTAGAAAATGCATATCTCAGCTTGAAACCCGACCGAAACCAAGATATCTCCGGCTCTGCATGTCAAACGTACTGTGGAGTGGTGAAAACACCAGAAAACGAGTTTCTCGCATTAAATAGCTGGAAAAGAGCGATCTCGATGTTTCTGCATACCTCGGACAGAAGTCTCAACAAGATTATCGCAGAAAATGCATATCTCAGCTTGAAACCCCACGAGAACCAAGATATCGCTGGTTCTGCATATCAAACGCACTGTGGAGTGGTGAAAACACCAGATAACGTGTTTCTCGCATTAGGTAGCTCGAAAAGAGCGTTCTCGAAGGTCCTGCATACTTCTGACAGAAGTCTCACCAAGATTATCGTAGAAAATGCATATCTCAGCTTGAAACCCGACGAATACCGATATATCTCCGTTTCTGCACATCTAACGTACCGTGGAGTGGTGAAAACACCAGAAAACGTGTTTCGCGCATTAAGTAGCTCGAAAAGAGCGTTCTCGAAGATTCTGCATAATTCTGACAGAAGTCTCACCAGGATTTTCGTAGAAAATGCATATCTCAGCTTGAAACCCGACCGAAACCAGGATATCTCCGGCTCTGCATGTCAAACGTACTGTGGAGTGGTGAAAACACCAGAAAACGTGTTTCGTGCATTAAGTAGCTCGAAAAGAGCGATCTACAAGATTCTGCATACTTCTGACAGAAGTCTCACCAAGATTATCGTAGAAAATGCATATCTCAGCATGAAACCCGACGAATACCGATATATCTCCGGTTCTGCACATCAAACGTACCGTGGAGTCGTGAAACCACCAGAAAACGTGTTTCGCGCATTAAGTAGCTCGAAAAGAGCGTTCTCGAAGATTCTGCATAATTCTGACAGAAGTCTCACCAGGATTATCGTAGAAAATGCATATCTCAGCTTGAAACACCACGAAAGCCAAGATATCGCTGGTTCTGCATATCAAACGCACTGTCGAGTGGTGAAAACACCAGAAAACGTGTTTCTCGCATTAGGTAGCTCGAAAAGAGCGTTCTCGAAGGTCCTGCATACTTCTGACAGAAGTCTCACCAAGATTATAGTAGAAAATGCATATCTCAGCTTGAAACCCGACGAATACCGATATATCTCCGGTTCTGCACATCAAACGTTCCGTGGAGTGGTGAAAACACCAGAAAACGTGTTTCGCGCATTAAGTAGCTCGAAAAGAGCGTTCTCGAAGATTCTGCATAATTCTGACAGAAGTCTCACCAGGATTATCGTAGAAAATGCATATCTCAGCTTGAAACCCAACCGAAACCAAGGTATCTCCGGCTCTGCATGTCAAACGTACTGTGGAGTGGTGAAAACACCAGAAAACGTGTTTCTCGCATTAAATAGCTGGAAAAGAGCGATCTAGATGATTCAGCATACTTCGGACAGAAGTCCTACCAAGATAATCGCAGGAAATGCATATCTCAGATTGAAACCCCACGAAAACCAAGATATCTCCGGTTCTGCATATCCAACGAACTGTGGAGGGGTGAAAACACCAGAAAACGTGTTTCGCGCATTAAGTAGCGCGAAAAGAGCGTTCTCGAAGATTCTGCATAATTCTGGCAGAAGTCTCACCAGGATTATCGTAGAAAATGCATATCTCAGCTTGAAACCCGACCGAAACCAAGGTATCTCCGGCTCTGCATGTCAAACGTACTGTGGAGTGGTGAAAACACCAGAAAACGTGTTTCTCGCATTAAATAGCTGGAAAAGAGCGATCTAGATGATTCAGCATACTTCGGACAGAAGTCCTACCAAGATAATCGCAGGAAATGCATATCTCAGCTTGAAACCCCACGAAAACCAAGATATCTCCCGTTCTGCATATCCAACGAACTGTGGAATGGTGAAAACACCAGAAAACGTGTTTCGCGCATTAAGTAGCTCGAAAAGAGCGTTCTCGAAGATTCTGCATAATTCTGACAGAAGTCTCACCAGGATTATCGTAGAAAATGCATATCTCAGCTTGAAACCCGACCGAAACCAAGATATCTCCGGCTCTGCATGTCAAACGTACTGTGGAGTGGTGAAAACACCAGAAAACTTGTTTCGTGCATTAAGTAGCTCGAAAAGAGCGATCGAGATGATTCTGCATACTTCTGACTGAAGTCTCACCAATATTATCGCAGAAAATGCATATCTCACCTTGAAACCTCACGAAAATCAAGATGACGCCGGTTCTGCATATCAAACGCACTGTGGAGTGGTGAAAACAACCAGATAACGTGTTTCTCGCATTAACTAGCTCGAAAAGAACGATCCCGATGATTCTGCATACTTCTGACAGAAGTCTCACCAAGATTATCGTAGAAAATGCATATCTCAGCTTGATACCCGACGAAAGCCAAGATGTCGCCGGTTCTGCATATCAAACGCACTGTGGAGTGGTGGAAACACCAGATAACGTGTTTCTCGCATTAAATAACTCGAAAAGAGGGTTCTCGATGATTCTGCATACTTCTGACTGATGTCTCACAAAGATTATCGCAGAAAATGCATATCTCACCTTGAAACCTCACGAAAATCAAGATGACGCCGGATCTGCATATCAAACGCTCTGTGGAGTGGTGAAAACACCAGATAACGTGTTTCTCGCAATAAACAGCTCGAAAAGAGCGTTCTCGATGATTCTGCATACTTCTGACGGAAGTCTCACCAAGATTATCGTAGAAAATGCATATCTCAGCTTGATACCCGACGAAAGCCAAGATGTCGCCGGTTCTGCATATCAAACGCACTGTGGAGTGGTGGAAACACCAGATAACGTGTTTCTCGCATTAAATAACTCGGAAAGAGGGTTCTCGATGATTCTGCATACTTCTGACTGATGTCTCACCAAGATTATCGCAGAAAATGCATATCTCACCTTGAAACCTCACGAAAATCAAGATGACGCCGGTTCTGCATATCAAACGCACTGTGGAGTCGTGAAAACAACCAGACAACGTGTTTCTCGCATTAAATAGCTCGAAAAGAGGGACCTCGATGATTCTGCATACTTCTGACAGAAGACTCACCAAGATTATCGCAGAAAATGCATATCTCAGCTGGAAACACCACGAATATCAAGATATCGCCGGTTCTGCATATCAAACGCACTGTGGAGTGGTCAATACACCAGAAAACGTGTTACTGGCATTAAATAGCTCGAAACGAGCGATCTAGATGATTCTGCATACTTCTGACTGAAGTATCACCAATATTATCGCAGAAAATGCATATCTCAGCTTGAAACCCGACGAAAACCAGATGTCGCCGGTTCTGCATATCAAACGCACTGTGGGGTGGTGAAAACACAAGAAAACGTGTTTCTCGCATTAAATAGCTCGAAAAGAGCGATATAGATGATTCTGCATACTTCTGACAGAAGACTCACCAAGATTATCGCAGAAAATGCATATCTCAGCTGGAAACCCCACGAAAACCAAAATATCGCCGGTTCTGCATATCAGGCGCAATGTGGAGTGGTGAAAACACCAGAAAACGTGTTACTCGCATTAAATAGCTGGAAACGAGCGATCTAGATGATTCTGCATACTTCTGACTGAAGTCTCACCAAGATTATCGCAGAAAATGCATATCTCAGCTGGAAACCCCACGAAAACCAAGATATCGCCGGTTCTGCATATCAGGCGCAATGTGGAGTGGTGAAAACACCAGATAACGTGTTTCTCGCATCAAATAGCTCGAAAAGAGCGATCTAGATGATTCTGCATACTGCTGACAGAAGACTCACCAAGATTATCGCAGAAAATGCATATCTCAGCTGGAAACACCACGAAAATCATGATATCGCCGGTTCTGCATATCAAACGCACTGTGGAGTGGTCAATACACCAGAAAACGTGTTTCTCGCAATAAATAGCTCGAAACGAGCGATCTAGATGATTCTGCATACTTCTGACTGAAGTCTCACCAATATTATCGCAGCAAATGCATATGTCAGCTTGAAACCTCACGAAAATCAAGATGTCGCCAGTTCTGCATATCAAACGCACAGTGGAGTGCTGAAAACACCAGATAACGTGTTTCTCGCATTAAATAGCTCGAATAGAGCGATCTCGATGATTAAGCATACTTCGGACAGAAGTCTCACCAAGATTATCGCAGAAATTGCATTTCTCAGCTTGAAACCCCACGAAAACCAAGATATCGCTGGTACTGCATATCAAACGCTCTGTGGAGTGGTGAAAACACCAGATATGGTTTTTCTCGCATTAACCAGCTCGAAAAGAGCGATCTCGATGATTCAGCATACTTCGGACAGAAGTCTCACCAAGCCTATCGTAGAAAATGCATATCTCATCTTGAAACCCGACGAAAACCAAAATATCTCCGGTTCTGCATATCCAACGCACTGTGGAGTGGTGAAAACACCAGATAACGTGTTTCTCGCATTAAATAACTCGGAAAGAGGGTTCTCGATGATTCTGCATACTTCTGACTGATGTCTCACCAAGATTATCGCAGAAAATGCATATCTCACCTTGAAACCTCACGAAAATCAAGATGACGCCGGTTCTGCATATCAAACGCACTGTGGAGTCGTGAAAACAACCAGACAACGTGTTTCTCGCATTAAATAGCTCGAAAAGAGGGACCTCGATGATTCTGCATACTTCTGACAGAAGACTCACCAAGATTATCGCAGAAAATGCATATCTCAGCTGGAAACACCACGAATATCAAGATATCGCCGGTTCTGCATATCAAACGCACTGTGGAGTGGTCAATACACCAGAAAACGTGTTACTGGCATTAACTAGCTCGAAACGAGCGATCTAGATGATTCTGCATACTTCTGACTGAAGTATCACCATTATTATCGCAGAAAATGCATATCTCAGCTTGAAACCCGACGAAAACCAGATGTCGCCGGTTCTGCATATCAAACGCACTGTGGGGTGGTGAAAACACAAGAAAACGTGTTTCTCGCATTAAATAGCTCGAAAAGAGCGATCTAGATGATTTTGCATACTTCTGACAGAAGACTCACCAAGATTATCGCAGAAAATGCATATCTCAGCTGGAAACCCCACGAAAACCAAAATATCGCCGGTTCTGCATATCAGGCGCAATGTGGAGTGGTGAAAACACCAGAAAACGTGTTACTCGCATTAAATAGCTGGAAACGAGCGATCTAGATGATTCTGCATACTTCTGACTGAAGTCTCACCAAGATTATCGCAGAAAATGCATATCTCAGCTGGAAACCCCACGAAAACCAAGATATCGCCGGTTCTGCATATCAGGCGCAATGTGGAGTGGTGAAAACACCAGATAACGTGTTTCTCGCATCAAATAGCTCGAACAGAGCGATCTAGATGATTCTGCATACTGCTGACAGAAGACTCACCAAGATTATCGCAGAAAATGCATATCTCAGCTGGAAACACCACGAAAATCATGATATCGCCGGTTCTGCATATCAAACGCACTGTGGAGTGGTCAATACACCAGAAAACGTGTTTCTCGCAATAAATAGCTCGAAACGAGCGATCTAGATGATTCTGCATACTTCTGACTGAAGTCTCACCAATATTATCGCAGCAAATGCATATGTCAGCTTGAAACCTCACGAAAATCAAGATGTCGCCAGTTCTGCATATCAAACGCACAGTGGAGTGCTGAAAACACCAGATAACGTGTTTCTCGCATTAAATAGCTCGAATAGAGCGATCTCGATGATTAAGCATACTTCGGACAGAAGTCTCACCAAGATTATCGCAGAAATTGCATTTCTCAGCTTGAAACCCCACGAAAACCAAGATATCGCTGGTACTGCATATCAAACGCTCTGTGGAGTGGTGAAAACACCAGATATGGTTTTTCTCGCATTAACCAGCTCGAAAAGAGCGATCTCGATGATTCAGCATACTTCGGACAGAAGTCTCACCAAGCTTATCGTAGAAAATGCATATCTCAGCTTGAAACCCGACGAAAACCAAAATATCTCCGGTTCTGCATATCCAACGCACTGTGGAGTGGTGAATACACCAGATAACGTGTTTCTCGCATTAAATAGCTCGAAAAGAGCGATCTAAATGATTCAGCATACTTCGGACCGAAGTCTCACCAAGATTATCGCAGAAAATGCATATCTCAGCTTGAAACCCCACGAAAACCAAGATATCGCTGGTACTGCATATCAAACGCTCTGTGGAGTGGTGAAAACACCAGATATGGTTTTTCTCGCATTAACCAGCTCGAAAAGAGCGATCTCGATGATTCAGCATACTTCGGGCAGAAGTCTCTCCAAGTTTATCGCAGAAAATGCATAACTGATCTTGAAACCCCTCGAAAACCAAGATATCACTTGTTCTGCATATGCAATGAACTGTGGTGTCGTGAATACCCCAGAAAACGTGTTTCTCGCATTAAATAGCTCGAAAAGAGAGATCTCGATGATTCTGCACATTTCGGACAGAAGTCTCACCAAGATTATCGCAGACAATGCATATCTCAGCTTGAAACCCCACGAAAACCAATATATCGCCGGTTCTGCATATCATACGCACTGTGAAGTGGTGAAAACACCAGATAACGTGTTTCTCGCATTAAATAGCACGAAACGAGCGATCTCGATGATTAAGCATACTTCGGACAGAAGTCTCACCAAGATTATCGCAGAAATTGCATATCTCAGCTTTAATCCCCACGAAAACCAGGATATCGCTGGTTCTGCATATCAAACGCTCTGTGGAGTGGTGAAAACACCAGATATGGTTTTTCTCGCATTAACCAGCTCGAAAAGAGCGATCTCGATGATTCAGCATACTTCGGACAGAAGTCTCTCCAAGTTTATCGCAGAAAATGCATATCTGATCTTGAAACCCCTCGAAAACCAAGATATCACCTGTTCTGCATATGCAATGAACTGTGGTGTCGTGAATACCCCAGAAAACGTGTTTCTCGCATTAAATAGCTCGAAAAGAGAGATCTCGATGATTCTGCACATTTCGGACAGAAGTCTCACCAAGATTATCGTAAAAAATGCATATCTCAGCTTGAAACCCTACGAAAACCCAGATATCGCTGGTTCTGTATATCAAACGCACTGTGGAGTGCTGAAAACACCAGATAACGTGTTTCTCGCATTAAATAGCTCGAAAAGAGCGATATCGATGATTCTGCATACTTCGGACAGAAGTCTCACCAATATTAACGCAGAAAATGCATTTCTCAGCTTGAAACCTCACGAAAATCAAGATGTCGCCGGTTCTGCATATCAAACGCACTGTGGAGTGGTGAAAACAACCAGATAACGTGTTTCTCGCATTAAATAGCTCGAAACGTGCGATCTAGATGATTCTGCATACTTCTGACAGAAGACTCACCAAGATTATCGCAGAAAATGCATATCTCAGCTGGAAACCCCACGAAAACCAAGATATCGCTGGTACTGCATATCAAACGCACTGTGGAGTGGTGAAAACACCAGATAACGTGTTTCTCGCATTAAATAGTTCGAAAAGAGCGATCTCGATGATGCTGCATACTTCGGACAGAAGTCTCACCAAGTTTATCGCAGAAAATGCATATCTCAGCTTGAAACCCCTCGAAATCCAAGATATCACCTGTTCTGCATATCCAACGAACTGTGGTGTGGTGAAAACCCCAGAAAACGTGTTTCTCGCAATAAATAACTTGAAAAGAGCGATCTCGATGATTCTGCACACTCCGGACAGAAGTCTCACCAAGATTGTCGCAGATAATGCATATCTCAGCTTGAAACCCCACGAAAACCAAGATATCGCCGGTTCTGCATATCATACGCACTGTGGAGTGGTGAAAACACCAGATAACGTGTTTCTCGCATTAAATAGGTCGAAACGAGCGATCTTGATGATTAAGCATACTTCGGACAGAAGTCTCACCAAGATTATCGCAGAAAATGCATATCTGAGCTTGAAACCCCACGAAAACCAAGATATCGTCGGTTCTGCATATCATACGCACTGTGGAGTGGTGAAGACACCAGATAACGTGTTTCTCGAATTAAATAGCACGAAACGAGCGATCTCGGTGGTTAAGCATACTTCGGACAGAAGTCGCACCAAGATTATCGCAGAAAATGCATATTTCAGCTGGAAACCTCACGAAAATCAAGATGTCGCCGGTTCTGCATATCAGACGCACTGTGGAGTTGTGAAATCACAAGAAAACGTGTTACTCACATTAACTAAGTCGAAAAGAGCGTTCTCGATGATTCTGCATACTTCTCATAGATGAAACACAAAGGTCATCGCAGAAAATGCATATTTCAGCTGGAAACCCCACGAAAACCATGTTATCGGCGGCTCTACATATCAAACGCACTGTGGAGTGGTCAAAACACCAGAAAACTTGTTTTTTCGCATTAAATAGATCGAAACGAGCGATCTAGATGATTCTGCATACTTCTGACTGAAGTCTCACCAAGATTATCGCAGGAAATGCATATCTCAGATCGAAACCCCACGAAAACCAAGATATCGTCGGTTCTGCATATCATACGCACTGTGGAGTGGTGAAAACACCGGATAACGTTTTCTCGCATTAAATAGCTCGAAAAGTGCGATCTCGATGATTCTGCATACTTCGGACAGAAGTCTCACCAAGATTATCGTAAAAAATGCATATCTCAGCTTGAAACCCCACGAAAACCAAGATAACGCCGGTTCTGCATATCAGACGCACCGTGGAGTGGTGAAAACACCAGAAAACATGTTACTCGCATTAACTAGCTCGAAAAGAGCGTTGTGGATGATTCTGCATACTTCTCATAGATGAAACACAAAGATTATCGCAGAAAATGCATATTTCAGCTTGAAACCCCACGAAAACCAAGATATCTCCGGTTCTGCATATCCAACGAACTGTGGTGTGGTGAAAATACCAGATATCGTGTTTCTCGCACTAACTAGCACGAAAAGAGCGATCTCGATGATTCAGCATACTTCGGACAGAAGTCTCACCAAGTTTATCGTAAAAAATGCATATCTCAGCTTGAAACCCCACGAAAGCCAAGATATCGCTGGTTCTGCATATCAAACGCACTGTGGAGTGGTGAAAACACCGGATAAGGTTTTTCTCGCATTAACTAGCTCGAAAAGAGCGATCTCGATGATTAAGCATACTTCGGATAGATGTCTCACCAAGATTATCGCAGAAAAACATATTTCAGCTGGAAACACCACGAAAACCATGTAATCGGCGGCTCTACCTATCATACGCACTGTGGAGTGGTCAAAACACTAGAAAACTTGTTTTTTCGCAAGAAATAGCAGGAAAAGAACGTTCTAGATGATTCTGCATACTTCTGACTGAAGTCTCACCAAGATTATCGCAGAAAACGCATATCTCAGCTTGAAACCCCACGAAAACCAAGATATCGTCGGTTCTGCATATCATACGCACTGTGGAATGGTGAAAACCCCAGAAAACGAGTTTCTCGCATTAAATAGCTCGAAAAGAGCGATCTCGATGATTGAGCATACTTCGGACAGAAGTCTCACCAAGATTATCGCAGACAATGCATATCTCAGCTTGAATCCCCACGAAAACCAGGATATCGCTGGTTCTGCATATCAAACGCCCTGTGGAGTGCTGAAAACACCAGATAACGTGTTTCTCGCATTAAATAGCTCGAATAGAGCGATCTCGATGATTAAGCATACTTCGGACAGAAGTCTCACCAAGATTATCGCAGAAAATGCATATCTCAGCTTGAAACCCCACGAAAGCCAAGACATCGCTGGTTCTGCATATCAAACGCACTGTCGAGTGGTGAAAACACCAGAGAACGTGTTTCTCGCATTAGGAAGCTCGAAAAGAGCGTTCTCGAAGGTCCTGCATACTTCTGACAAAAGTCTCACCAAGATTATCGTAGAAAATGCATATCTCATCTTGAAACCCGACGAAAACCGATATATCTCCGGTTCTGCACATCAAACGTACCGTGGAGTGGTGAAAACACCAGAAAACGTGTTTCGCGCATTAAGTAGCTCGAAAAGAGCGTTCTCGAAGATTCTGCATAATTCTGACAGAAGTCTCACCAGGATTATCGTAGAAAATGCATATCTCAGCTTGAAACCCGACCGAAACCAAGATATCTCCGGCTCTGCATGTCAAACGTACTGTGGAGTGGTGAAAACACCAAAAAACGTGTTTCTCGCATTAAATAGCTGGAAAAGAGCGATCTAGATGATTCAGCATACTTCGGACAGAAGTCCTACCAAGATAATCGCAGGAAATGCATATCTCAGCTTGAAACCCCACGAAAACCAAGATATCTCCGGTTCTGCATATCCAACGAACTGTGGAGTGGTGAAAACAGCAGAAAACGTGTTTCGCGCATTATGTAGCTCGAAAAGAGCGTTCTCGAAGATTCTGCATAATTCTGACAGAAGTCTCACCAGGATTTTCGTAGAAAATGCATATCTCAGCTTGAAACCCGACCGAAACCAAGATATCTCCGGCTCTGCATGTCAAACGTACTGTGGAGTGGTGAAAACACCAGAAAACGTGTTTCGTGCATTAAGTAGCTCGAAAAGAGCGATCTACAAGATTCTGCATACTTCTGACAGAAGTCTCACCAAGATTATCGTAGAAAATGCATATCTCAGCATGAAACCCGACGAATACCGATATATCTCCGGTTCTGCACATCAAACGTACCGTGGAGTCGTGAAACCACCAGAAAACGTGTTTCGCGCATTAAGTAGCTCGAAAAGAGCGTTCTCGAAGATTCTGCATAATTCTGACAGAAGTCTCACCAGGATTATCGTAGAAAATGCATATCTCAGCTTGAAACCCGACGAATACCGATATATCTCCGGTTCTGCACATCAAACGTACCGTGGAGTGGTGAAAACACCAGAAAACGTGTTTCGCGCATTAAGTAGCTCGAAAAGAGCGTTCTCGAAGATTCTGCATAATTCTGCCAGAAGTCTCACCAGGATTATCGTAGAAAATGCATATCTCAGCTTGAAACCAGACCGAAACCAAAATATCTCCGGCTCAGCATGTCAAACGAACTGTGGAGTGGTGAAAACACCAAAAAACGTGTTTCTCGCATTAAATAGATGGAAAAGAGCGATCTAGATGATTCAGCATACTTCGGACAGAAGTCTCACCAAGCTTATCGTAGAAAATGCATATCTCAGCTTGAAACCCCACGAAAACCAAGATATCTCCGGTTCTGCATATCCAACGAACTGTGGAGTGGTGAAAACAGCAGAAAACGTGTTTCGCGCATTAAGTAGCTCGAAAAGAGCGTTCTCGAAGATTCTGCATAATTCTGACAGAAGTCTCACCAGGATTTTCGTAGAAAATGCATATCTCAGCTTGAAACCCGACCGAAACCAAGATATCTCCGGCTCTGCATGTCAAACGTACTGTGGAGTGGTGAAAACACCAGAAAACGTGTTTCGTGCATTAAGTAGCTCGAAAAGAGCGATCTACAAGATTCTGCATACTTCTGACAGAAGTCTCACCAAGATTATCGTAGAAAATGCATATCTCAGCATGAAACCCGACGAATACCGATATATCTCCGGTTCTGCACATCAAACGTACCGTGGAGTCGTGAAACCACCAGAAAACGTGTTTCGCGCATTAAGTAGCTCGAAAAGAGCGTTCTCGAAGATTCTGCATAATTCTGACAGAAGTCTCACCAGGATTATCGTAGAAAATGCATATCTCAGCTTGAAACCCGACCGAAACCAAGATATCTCCGGCTCTGCATGTCAAACGTACTGTGGAGTGGTGAAAACACCAGAAAACGTGTTTCGTGCATTAAGTAGCTCGAAAAGAGCGATCTAGAAGATTCTGCATACTTCTGACAGAAGTCTCACCAAGATTATCGCAGAAAATGCATATCTCAGCTTGAAACACCACGAAAGCCAAGATATCGCTGGTTCTGCATATCAAACGCACTGTCGAGTGGTGAAAACACCAGAAAACGTGTTTCTCGCATTAGGTAGCTCGAAAAGAGCGTTCTCGAAGGTCCTGCATACTTCTGACAGAAGTCTCACCAAGATTATCGTAGAAAATGCAAATCTCAGCTTGAAACCCGACCGAAACCAAGGTATCTCCGGCTCTGCATGTCAAACGTACTGTGGAGTGGTGAAAACACCAGAAAACGTGTTTCTCGCATTAAATAGCTGGAAAAGAGCGATCTAGATGATTCAGCATACTTCGGACAGAAGTCCTACCAAGATAATCGCAGGAAATGCATATCTCAGCTTGAAACCCCACGAAAACCAAGATATCTCCGGTTCTGCATATCCAACGAACTGTGGAGTGGTGAAAACACCAGAAAACGTGTTTCGCGCATTAAGTAGCTCGAAAAGAGCGTTCTCGAAGATTCTGCATAATTCTGACAGAAGTCTCACCAGGATTATCGTAGAAAATGCATATCTCAGCTTGAAACCCGACCGAAACCAAGATATCTCCGGCTCTGCATGTCAAACGTACTGTGGAGTGGTGAAAACACCAGAAAACGTGTTTCGTGCATTAAGTAGCTCGAAAAGAGCGATCTAGATGATTCAGCATACTTCGGACAGAAGTCCTACCAAGATAATCGCAGGAAATGCATATCTCAGCTTGAAACCCCACGAAAACCAAGATATCTCCGGTTCTGCATATCCAACGAACTGTGGAGTGGTGAAAACAGCAGAAAACGTGTTTCGCGCATTAAGTAGCTCGAAAAGAGCGTTCTCGAAGATTCTGCATAATTCTGGCAGAAGTCTCACCAGGATTATCGTAGAAAATGCATATTTCAGCTTGAAACCCGACCGAAACCAAGGTATCTCCGGCTCTGCATGTCAAACGTACTGTGGAGTGGTGAAAACACCAGAAAACGTGTTTCTCGCATTAAATAGCTGGAAAAGAGCGATCTAGATGATTCAGCATACTTCGGACAGAAGTCCTACCAAGATAATCGCAGGAAATGCATATCTCAGCTTGAAACCCCACGAAAACCAAGATATCTCCGGTTCTGCATATCCAACGAACTGTGGAGTGGTGAAAACACCAGAAAACGTGTTTCGCGCATTAAGTAGCTCGAAAAGGGCGTTCTCGAAGATTCTGCATAATTCTGACAGAAGTCTCACCAGGATTATCGTAGAAAATGCATATCTCAGCTTGAAACCCGACCGAAACCAAGATATCTCCGGCTCTGCATGTCAAACGTACTGTGGAGTGGTGAAAACACCAGAAAACGTGTTTCGTGCATTAAGTAGCTCGAAAAGAGCGATCTAGATGATTCTGCATACTTCTGACTGAAGTCTCACCAATATTATCGCAGAAAATGCATATCTCACCTTGAAACCTCACGAAAATCAAGATGACGCCGGTTCTGCATATCAAACGCACTGTGGAGTGTTGAAAACAACCAGATAACGTGTTTCTCGCATTAACTAGCTCGAAAAGAACGACCCCGATGATTCTGCATACTTCTGACAGAAGTCTCACCAAGATTATCGTAGAAAATGCATATCTCAGCTTGATACCCGACGAAAGCCAAGATGTCGCCGGTTCTGCATATCAAACGCACTGTGGAGTGGTGGAAACACCAGATAACGTGTTTCTCGCATTAAATAACTCGAAAAGAGGGTTCTCGATGATTCTGCATACTTCTGACTGATGTCTCACCAAGATTATCGCAGAAAATGCATATCTCACCTTGAAACCTCACGAAAATCAAGATGACGCCGGATCTGCATATCAAACGCTCTGTGGAGTGGTGAAAACACCAGATAACGTGTTTCTCGCAATAAACAGCTCGAAAAGAGCGTTCTCGATGATTCTGCATACTTCTGACGGAAGTCTCACCAAGATTATCGTAGAAAATGCATATCTCAGCTTGATACCCGACGAAAGCCAAGATGTCGCTGGTTCTGCATATCAAACGCACTGTGGAGTGGTGAAAACACCGGATAAGGTTTTTCTCGCATTAACTAGCTCGAAAAGAGCGATCTCGATGATTAAGCATACTTCGGATAGATGTCTCACCAAGATTATCGCAGAAAAACATATTTCAGCTGGAAACACCACGAAAACCATGTAATCGGCGGCTCTACCTATCATACGCACTGTGGAGTGGTCAAAACACTAGAAAACTTGTTTTTTCGCAAGAAATAGCTCGAAAAGAACGTTCTAGATGATTCTGCATACTTCTGACTGAAGTCTCACCAAGATTATCGCAGAAAACGCATATCTCAGCTTGAAACCCCACGAAAACCAAGATATCGTCGGTTCTGCATATCATACGCACTGTGGAATGGTGAAAACCCCAGAAAACGAGTTTCTCGCATTAAATAGCTCGAAAAGAGCGATCTCGATGATTCGGCACACTTCGGACAGAAGTCTCACCAGGATTTTCGTAGAAAATGCATATCTCAGCTTGAAACCCGACCGAAACCAAGATATCTCCGGCTCTGCATGTCAAACGTACTGTGGAGTGGTGAAAACACCAGAAAACGTGTTTCGTGCATTAAGTAGCTCGAAAAGAGCGATCTAGAAGATTCTGCATACTTCTGACAGAAGTCTCACCAAGATTATCGCAGAAAATGCATATCTCAGCTTGAAACACCACGAAAGCCAAGATATCGCTGGTTCTGCATATCAAACGCACTGTCGAGTGGTGAAAACACCAGAAAACGTGTTTCTCGCATTAGGTAGCTCGAAAAGAGCGTTCTCGAAGGTCCTGCATACTTCTGACAGAAGTCTCACCAAGATTATCGTAGAAAATGCAAATCTCAGCTTGAAACCCGACCGAAACCAAGGTATCTCCGGCTCTGCATGTCAAACGTACTGTGGAGTGGTGAAAACACCAGAAAACGTGTTTCTCGCATTAAATAGCTGGAAAAGAGCGATCTAGATGATTCAGCATACTTCGGACAGAAGTCCTACCAAGATAATCGCAGGAAATGCATATCTCAGCTTGAAACCCCACGAAAACCAAGATATCTCCGGTTCTGCATATCCAACGAACTGTGGAGTGGTGAAAACACCAGAAAACGTGTTTCGCGCATTAAGTAGCTCGAAAAGAGCGTTCTCGAAGATTCTGCATAATTCTGACAGAAGTCTCACCAGGATTATCGTAGAAAATGCATATCTCAGCTTGAAACCCGACCGAAACCAAGATATCTCCGGCTCTGCATGTCAAACGTACTGTGGAGTGGTGAAAACACCAGAAAACGTGTTTCGCGCATTAAGTAGCTCGAAAAGAGCGTTCTCGAAGATTCTGCATAATTCTGGCAGAAGTCTCACCAGGATTATCGTAGAAAATGCATATCTCAGCTTGATACCCGACGAAAGCCAAGATGTCGCCGGTTCTGCATATCAAACGCACTGTGGAGTGGTGGAAACACCAGATAACGTGTTTCTCGCATTAAATAACTCGAAAAGAGGGTTCTCGATGATTCTGCATACTTCTGACTGATGTCTCACCAAGATTATCGCAGAAAATGCATATCTCACCTTGAAACCTCACGAAAATCAAGATGACGCCGGATCTGCATATCAAACGCTCTGTGGAGTGGTGAAAACACCAGATAACGTGTTTCTCGCAATAAACAGCTCGAAAAGAGCGTTCTCGATGATTCTGCATACTTCTGACGGAAGTCTCACCAAGATTATCGTAGAAAATGCATATCTCAGCTTGATACCCGACGAAAGCCAAGATGTCGCTGGTTCTGCATATCAAACGCACTGTGGAGTGGTGAAAACACCGGATAAGGTTTTTCTCGCATTAACTAGCTCGAAAAGAGCGATCTCGATGATTAAGCATACTTCGGATAGATGTCTCACCAAGATTATCGCAGAAAAACATATTTCAGCTGGAAACACCACGAAAACCATGTAATCGGCGGCTCTACCTATCATACGCACTGTGGAGTGGTCAAAACACTAGAAAACTTGTTTTTTCGCAAGAAATAGCTCGAAAAGAACGTTCTAGATGATTCTGCATACTTCTGACTGAAGTCTCACCAAGATTATCGCAGAAAACGCATATCTCAGCTTGAAACCCCACGAAAACCAAGATATCGTCGGTTCTGCATATCATACGCACTGTGGAATGGTGAAAACCCCAGAAAACGAGTTTCTCGCATTAAATAGCTCGAAAAGAGCGATCTCGATGATTCGGCACACTTCGGACAGAAGTCTCACCAAGATTATCGCAGACAATGCATATCTCAGCTTGAATCCCCACGAAAACCAGGATATCGCTGGTTCTGCATATCAAACGCACTGTGGAGTGCTGAAAACACCAGATAACGTGTTTCTCGCATTAAATAGCTCGAATAGAGCGATCTCGATGATTAAGCATACTTCGGACAGAAGTCTCACCAAGATTATCGCAGAAAATGCATATCTCAGCTTGAAACCCCACGAAAGCCAAGACATCGCTGGTTCTGCATATCAAACGCACTGTCGAGTGGTGAAAACACCAGAAAACGTGTTTCTTGCATTAGGAAGCTCGAAAAGAGCGTTCTCGAAGGTCCTGCATACTTCTGACAAAAGTCTCACCAAGATTATCGTAGAAAATGCATATCTCATCTTGAAACCCGACGAAAACCGATATATCTCCGGTTCTGCACATCAAACGTACCGTGGAGTGGTGAAAACACCAGAAAACGTGTTTCGCGCATTAAGTAGCTCGAAAAGAGCGTTCTCGAAGATTCTGCATAATTCTGACAGAAGTCTCACCAGGATTATCGTAGAAAATGCATATCTCAGCTTGAAACCCGACCGAAACCAAGATATCTCCGGCTCTGCATGTCAAACGTACTGTGGAGTGGTGAAAACACCAGAAAACGAGTTTCTCGCATTAAATAGCTGGAAAAGAGCGATCTCGATGTTTCTGCATACCTCGGACAGAAGTCTCAACAAGATTATCGCAGAAAATGCATATCTCAGCTTGAAACCCCACGAAAACCAAGATATCTACTGTTCTGCATAACAAACGCACTGTGGAGTGGTGAAAACACCAGATAACGTGTTTCTCGCATTAGGTAGCTCGAAAAGAGCGTTCTCGAAGGTCCTGCATACTTCTGACAGAAGTCTCACCAAGATTATCGTAGAAAATGCATATCTCAGCTTGAAACCCGACGAATACCGATATATCTCCGGTTCTGCACATCAAACGTTCCGTGGAGTGGTGAAAACACCAGAAAACGTGTTTCGCGCATTAAGTAGCTCGAAAAGAGCGTTCTCGAAGATTCTGCATAATTCTGACAGAAGTCTCACCAGGATTATCGTAGAAAATGCATATCTCAGCTTGAAACCCGACCGAAACCAAGGTATCTCCGGCTCTGCATGTCAAACGTACTGTGGAGTGGTGAAATCACCAGAAAACGTGTTTCTCGCATTAAATAGCTGGAAAAGAGCGATCTAGATGATTCAGCATACTTCGGACAGAAGTCCTACCAAGATAATCGCAGGAAATGCATATCTCAGCTTGAAACCCCACGAAAACCAAGATATCTCCGGTTCTGCATATCCAACGAACTGTGGAGGGGTGAAAACACCAGAAAACGTGTTTCGCGCATTAAGTAGCTCGAAAAGAGCGTTCTCGAAGATTCTGCATAATTCTGGCAGAAGTCTCACCAGGATTATCGTAGAAAATGCATATCTCAGCTTGAAACCCGACCGAAACCAAGGTATCTCCGGCTCTGCATGTCAAACGTACTGTGGAGTGGTGAAAACACCAGAAAACGTGTTTCTCGCATTAAATAGCTGGAAAAGAGCGATCTAGATGATTCAGCATACTTCGGACAGAAGTCCTACCAAGATAATCGCAGGAAATGCATATCTCAGCTTGAAACCCCACGAAAACCAAGATATCTCCGGTTCTGCATATCCAACGAACTGTGGAGTGGTGAAAACACCAGAAAACGTGTTTCGCGCATTAAGTAGCTCGAAAAGAGCGTTCTCGAAGGTTCTGCATAATTCTGACAGAAGTCTCACCAGGATTATCGTAGAAAATGCATATCTCAGCTTGAAACCCGACCGAAACCAAGATATCTCCGGCTCTGCATGTCAAACGTACTGTGGAGTGGTGAAAACACCAGAAAACGTGTTTCGTGCATTAAGTAGCTCGAAAAGAGCCATCTAGATGATTCTGCATACTTCTGACTGAAGTCTCACCAATATTATCGCAGAAAATGCATATCTCACCTTGAAACCTCACGAAAATCAAGATGACGCCGGTTCTGCATATCAAACGCACTGTGGAGTGGTGAAAACAACCAGATAACGTGTTTCTCGCATTAACTAGCTCGAAAAGAACGACCCCGATGATTCTGCATACTTCTGACAGAAGTCTCACCAAGATTATCGTAGAAAATGCATATCTCAGCTTGATACCCGACGAAAGCCAAGATGTCGCCGGTTCTGCATATCAAACGCACTGTGGAGCGGTGGAAACACCAGATAACGTGTTTCTCGCATTAAATAACTCGAAAAGAGGGTTCTCGATGATTCTGCATACTTCTGACTGATGTCTCACCAAGATTATCGCAGAAAATGCATATCTCACATTGAAACCTCACGAAAATCAAGATGACGCCGGATCTGCATATCAAACGCTCTGTGGAGTGGTGAAAACACCAGATAACGTGTTTCTCGCAATAAACAGCTCGAAAAGAGCGTTCTCGATGATTCTGCATACTTCTGACGGAAGTCTCACCAAGATTATCGTAGAAAATGCATATCTCAGCTTGAAACCTCACGAGATTCAAGATGTCGCCGGTTCTGTATATCAAACGCACTGTGGAGTGGTGAAAACAACCAGATAACGTGTATCTCGCATTAAATAGCTCGAAAAGAGCGATCTAGATGATTCTGCATACTTCTGACAGAAGACTCACCAAGATTATCGCAGAAAATGCATATCTCAGCTGGAAACACCACGAAAATCAAGATATCGCCGGTTCTGCATATCAAACGCACTGTGGAATGTTGAAAACACCAGAAAACTTGTTTTTTTCGCATTAAATAGTTCGAAACGAGCGATCTAGATGATTCTGCATACTGCTGACAGAAGACTCACCAAGATAATCGCAGAAAATGCATATCTCAGCTGGAAACCCCTCGAAAACCAAGATATCACCTGTTCTGCATATCCAACGAACTGTGGTGTGGTGAAAACCCCCGAAAACGTGTTTCTCGCATTAAATAGCTCGAAAAGAGCGATCTCGATGATTCGGCACACTTCGGACAGAAGTCTCACCAAGATTATCGCAGACAATGCATATCTCAGCTTGAATCCCCACGAAAACCAGGATATCGCTGGTTCTGCATATCAAACGCACTGTGGAGTGCTGAAAACACCAGATAACGTGTTTCTCGCATTAAATAGCTCGAATAGAGCGATCTCGGTGATTAAGCATACTTCGGACAGAAGTCTCACCAAGATTATCGCAGAAAATGCATATCTCAGCTTGAAACCCCACGAAAGCCAAGACATCGCTGGTTCTGCATATCAAACGCACTGTCGAGTGGTGAAAACACCAGAAATCGTGTTTCTTGCATTAGGAAGCTCGAAAAGAGCGTTCTCGAAGGTCCTGCATACTTCTGACAAAAGTCTCACCAAGATTATCGTAGAAAATGCATATCTCATCTTGAAACCCGACGAAAACCGATATATCTCCGGTTCTGCACATCAAACGTACCGTGGAGTGGTGAAAACACCAGAAAACGTGTTTCGCGCATTAAGTAGCTCGAAAAGAGCGTTCTCGAAGATTCTGCATAATTCTGACAGAAGTCTCACCAGGATTATCGTAGAAAATGCATATCTCAGCTTGAAACCCGACCGAAACCAAGATATCTCCGGCTCTGCATGTCAAACGTACTGTGGAGTGGTGAAAACACCAGAAAACGAGTTTCTCGCATTAAATAGCTGGAAAAGAGCGATCTCGATGTTTCTGCATACCTCGGACAGAAGTCTCAACAAGATTATCGCAGAAAATGCATATCTCAGCTTGAAACCCCACGAAAACCAAGATATCTACTGTTCTGCATAACAAACGCACTGTGGAGTGGTGAAAACACCAGATAACGTGTTTCTCGAACTAACTAGCTCGAAACGAGCGATCTCGATGATTCAGCATACTTCGGACAGAAGTCTCACCAAGATTATCGCAGAAAATGCATATCTCAGCTTGAAACCCCACGAGAACCAAGATATCGCTGGTTCTGCATATCAAACGCACTGTCGAGTGGTGAAAACACCAGAAAACGTGTTTCTCGCATTAGGTAGCTCGAAAAGAGCGTTCTCGAAGGTCCTGCATACTTCTGACAGAAGTCTCACCAAGATTATCTTAGAAAATGCATATCTCAGCTTGAAACCCGACGAATACCGATATATCTCCGGTTCTGCACATCAAACGTACCGTGGAGTGGTGAAAACACCAGAAAACGTGTTTCGCGCATTAAGTAGCTCGAAAAGAGCGTTCTCGAAGATTCTGCATAATTCTGACAGAAGTCTCACCAGGATTATCGTAGAAAATGCATATCTCAGCTTGAAACCAGACCGAAACCAAAATATCTCCGGCTCTGCATGTCAAACGAACTGTGGAGTGGTGAAAACACCAAAAAACGTGTTTCTCGCATTAAATAGCTGGAAAAGAGCGATCTAGATGATTCAGCATACTTCGGACAGAAGTCCTACCAAGATAATCGCAGGAAATGCATATCTCAGCTTGAAACCCCACGAAAACCAAGATATCTCCGGTTCTGCATATCCATCGAACTGTGGAGTGGTGAAAACAGCAGAAAACGTGTTTCGCGCATTAAGTAGCTCGAAAAGAGCGTTCTCGAAGATTCTGCATAATTCTGACAGAAGTCTCACCAGGATTTTCGTAGAAAATGCATATCTCAGCTTGAAACCCGACCGAAACCAAGATATCTCCGGCTCTGCATGTCAAACGTACTGTGGAGTGGTGAAAACACCAGAAAACGTGTTTCGTGCATTAAGTAGCTCGAAAAGAGCGATCTACAAGATTCTGCATACTTCTGACAGAAGTCTCACCAAGATTATCGTAGAAAATGCATATCTCAGCATGAAACCCGACGAATACCGATATATCTCCGGTTCTGCACATCAAACGTACCGTGGAGTCGTGAAACCACCAGAAAACGTGTTTCGCGCATTAAGTAGCTCGAAAAGAGCGTTCTCGAAGATTCTGCATAATTCTGACAGAAGTCTCACCAGGATTATCGTAGAAAATGCATATCTCAGCTTGAAACCCGACCGAAACCAAGATATCTCCGGCTCTGCATGTCAAACGTACTGTGGAGTGGTGAAAACACCAGAAAACGTGTTTCGTGCATTAAGTAGCTCGAAAAGAGCGATCTAGAAGATTCTGCATACTTCTGACAGAAGTCTCACCAAGATTATCGCAGAAAATGCATATCTCAGCTTGAAACACCACGAAAGCCAAGATATCGCTGGTTCTGCATATCAAACGCACTGTCGAGTGGTGAAAACACCAGAAAACGTGTTTCTCGCATTAGGTAGCCCGAAAAGAGCGTTCTCGAAGGTCCTGCATACTTCTGACAGAAGTCTCACCAAGATTATCGTAGAAAATGCATATCTCAGCTTGAAACCCGACGAATACCGATATATCTCCGGTTCTGCACATCAAACGTTCCGTGGAGTGGTGAAAACACCAGAAAACGTGTTTCGCGCATTAAGTAGCTCGAAAAGAGCGTTCTCGAAGATTCTGCATAATTCTGACAGAAGTCTCACCAGGATTATCGTAGAAAATGCATATCTCAGCTTGAAACCCGACCGAAACCAAGGTATCTCCGGCTCTGCATGTCAAACGTACTGTGGAGTGGTGAAATCACCAGAAAACGTGTTTCTCGCATTAAATAGCTGGAAAAGAGCGATCTAGATGATTCAGCATACTTCGGACAGAAGTCCTACCAAGATAATCGCAGGAAATGCATATCTCAGCTTGAAACCCCACGAAAACCAAGATATCTCCGGTACTGCAAATCCAACGAACTGTGGAGGGGTGAAAACACCAGAAAACGTGTTTCGCGCATTAAGTAGCTCGAAAAGAGCGTTCTCGAAGATTCTGCATAATTCTGGCAGAAGTCTCACCAGGATTATCGTAGAAAATGCATATCTCAGCTTGAAACCCGACCGAAACCAAGGTATCTCCGGCTCTGCATGTCAAACGTACTGTGGAGTGGTGAAAACACCAGAAAACGAGTTTCTCGCATTAAATAGCTGGAAAAGAGCGATCTCGATGTTTCTGCATACCTCGGACAGAAGTCTCAACAAGATTATCGCAGAAAATGCATATCTCAGCTTGAAACCCCACGAAAACCAAGATATCTACTGTTCTGCATAACAAACGCACTGTGGAGTGGTGAAAACACCAGATAACGTGTTTCTCGAACTAACTAGCTCGAAACGAGCGATCTCGATGATTCAGCATACTTCGGACAGAAGTCTCACCAAGATTATCGCAGAAAATGCATATCTCAGCTTGAAACCCCACGAGAACCAAGATATCGCTGGTTCTGCATATCAAACGCACTGTCGAGTGGTGAAAACACCAGAAAACGTGTTTCTCGCATTAGGTAGCTCGAAAAGAGCGTTCTCGAAGGTCCTGCATACTTCTGACAGAAGTCTCACCAAGATTATCTTAGAAAATGCATATCTCAGCTTGAAACCCGACGAATACCGATATATCTCCGGTTCTGCACATCAAACGTACCGTGGAGTGGTGAAAACACCAGAAAACGTGTTTCGCGCATTAAGTAGCTCGAAAAGAGCGTTCTCGAAGATTCTGCATAATTCTGACAGAAGTCTCACCAGGATTATCGTAGAAAATGCATATCTCAGCTTGAAACCAGACCGAAACCAAAATATCTCCGGCTCTGCATGTCAAACGAACTGTGGAGTGGTGAAAACACCAAAAAACGTGTTTCTCGCATTAAATAGCTGGAAAAGAGCGATCTAGATGATTCAGCATACTTCGGACAGAAGTCCTACCAAGATAATCGCAGGAAATGCATATCTCAGCTTGAAACCCCACGAAAACCAAGATATCTCCGGTTCTGCATATCCATCGAACTGTGGAGTGGTGAAAACAGCAGAAAACGTGTTTCGCGCATTAAGTAGCTCGAAAAGAGCGTTCTCGAAGATTCTGCATAATTCTGACAGAAGTCTCACCAGGATTTTCGTAGAAAATGCATATCTCAGCTTGAAACCCGACCGAAACCAAGATATCTCCGGCTCTGCATGTCAAACGTACTGTGGAGTGGTGAAAACACCAGAAAACGTGTTTCGTGCATTAAGTAGCTCGAAAAGAGCGATCTACAAGATTCTGCATACTTCTGACAGAAGTCTCACCAAGATTATCGTAGAAAATGCATATCTCAGCATGAAACCCGACGAATACCGATATATCTCCGGTTCTGCACATCAAACGTACCGTGGAGTCGTGAAACCACCAGAAAACGTGTTTCGCGCATTAAGTAGCTCGAAAAGAGCGTTCTCGAAGATTCTGCATAATTCTGACAGAAGTCTCACCAGGATTATCGTAGAAAATGCATATCTCAGCTTGAAACCCGACCGAAACCAAGATATCTCCGGCTCTGCATGTCAAACGTACTGTGGAGTGGTGAAAACACCAGAAAACGTGTTTCGTGCATTAAGTAGCTCGAAAAGAGCGATCTAGAAGATTCTGCATACTTCTGACAGAAGTCTCACCAAGATTATCGCAGAAAATGCATATCTCAGCTTGAAACACCACGAAAGCCAAGATATCGCTGGTTCTGCATATCAAACGCACTGTCGAGTGGTGAAAACACCAGAAAACGTGTTTCTCGCATTAGGTAGCCCGAAAAGAGCGTTCTCGAAGGTCCTGCATACTTCTGACAGAAGTCTCACCAAGATTATCGTAGAAAATGCATATCTCAGCTTGAAACCCGACGAATACCGATATATCTCCGGTTCTGCACATCAAACGTTCCGTGGAGTGGTGAAAACACCAGAAAACGTGTTTCGCGCATTAAGTAGCTCGAAAAGAGCGTTCTCGAAGATTCTGCATAATTCTGACAGAAGTCTCACCAGGATTATCGTAGAAAATGCATATCTCAGCTTGAAACCCGACCGAAACCAAGGTATCTCCGGCTCTGCATGTCAAACGTACTGTGGAGTGGTGAAATCACCAGAAAACGTGTTTCTCGCATTAAATAGCTGGAAAAGAGCGATCTAGATGATTCAGCATACTTCGGACAGAAGTCCTACCAAGATAATCGCAGGAAATGCATATCTCAGCTTGAAACCCCACGAAAACCAAGATATCTCCGGTACTGCAAATCCAACGAACTGTGGAGGGGTGAAAACACCAGAAAACGTGTTTCGCGCATTAAGTAGCTCGAAAAGAGCGTTCTCGAAGATTCTGCATAATTCTGGCAGAAGTCTCACCAGGATTATCGTAGAAAATGCATATCTCAGCTTGAAACCCGACCGAAACCAAGGTATCTCCGGCTCTGCATGTCAAACGTACTGTGGAGTGGTGAAAACACCAGAAAACGTGTTTCTCGCATTAAATAGCTGGAAAAGAGCGATCTAGATGATTCAGCATACTTCGGACAGAAGTCCTACCAAGATAATCGCAGGAAATGCATATCTCATCTTGAAACCCCACGAAAACCAAGATATCTCCGGTTCTGCATATCCAACGAACTGTGGAGTGGTGAAAACACCAGAAAACGTGTTTCGCGCATTAAGTAGCTCGAAAAGAGCGTTCTCGAAGATTCTGCATAATTCTGACAGAAGTCTCACCAGGATTATCGTAGGAAATGCATATCTCAGCTTGAAACCCGACCGAAACCAAGATATCTCCGGCTCTGCATGTCAAACGTACTGTGGAGTGGTGAAAACACCAGAAAACGTGTTTCGTGCATTAAGTAGCTCGAAAAGAGCGATCTAGATGATTCTGCATACTTCTGACTGAAGTCTCACCAATATTATCGCAGAAAATGCATATCTCACCTTGAAACCTCACGAAAATCAAGATGACGCCGGTTCTGCATATCAAACGCACTGTGGAGTGGTGAAAACAACCAGATAACGTGTTTCTCGCATTAACTAGCTCGAAAAGAACGACCCCGATGATTCTGCATACTTCTGACAGAAGTCTCACCAAGATTATCGTAGAAAATGCATATCTCAGCTTGATACCCGACGAAAGCCAAGATGTCGCCGGTTCTGCATATCAAACGCACTGTGGAGTGGTGGAAACACCAGATAACGTGTTTCTCGCATTAAATAACTCGAAAAGAGGGTTCTCGATGATTCTGCATACTTCTGACTGATGTCTCACCAAGATTATCGCAGAAAATGCATATCTCACCTTGAAACCTCACGAATATCAAGATGACGCCGGATCTGCATATCAAACGCACTGTGGAGTGGTGAAAACAACCAGATAACGTGTTTCTCGCATTAACTAGCTCGAAAAGAACGACCCCGATGATTCTGCATACTTCTGACAGAAGTCTCACCAAGATTATCGTAGAAAATGCATATCTCAGCTTGATACCCGACGAAAGCCAAGATGTCGCCGGTTCTGCATATCAAACGCACTGTGGAGTGGTGGAAACACCAGATAACGTGTTTCTCGCATTAAATAACTCGAAAAGAGTGTTCTCGATGATTCTGCATACTTCTGACTGATGTCTCACCAATATTATCGCAGAAAATGCATATCTCACCTTGAAACCTCACGAAAATCAAGATGACGCCGGTTCTGCATATCAAACGCACTGTGGAGTGGTGAAAACAACCAGATAACGTGTTTCTCGCATTAACTAGCTCGAAAAGAACGACCCCGATGATTCTGCATACTTCTGACAGAAGTCTCACCAAGATTATCGTAGAAAATGCATATCTCAGCTTGATACCCGACGAAAGCCAAGATGTCGCCGGTTCTGCATATCAAACGCACTGTGGAGTGGTGGAAACACCAGATAACGTGTTTCTCGCATTAAATAACTCGAAAAGAGGGTTCTCGATGATTCTGCATACTTCTGACTGATGTCTCACCAATATTATCGCAGAAAATGCATATCTCACCTTGAAACCTCACGAAAATCAAGATGACGCCGGTTCTGCATATCAAACGCACTGTGGAGTGGTGAAAACAACCAGATAACGTGTTTCTCGCATTAACTAGCTCGAAAAGAACGACCCCGATGATTCTGCATACTTCTGACAGAAGTCTCACCAAGATTATCGTAGAAAATGCATATCTCAGCTTGATACCCGACGAAAGCCAAGATGTCGCCGGTTCTGCATATCAAACGCACTGTGGAGTGGTGGAAACACCAGATAACGTGTTTCTCGCAATAAACAGCTCGAAAAGAGCGTTCTCGATGATTCTGCATACTTCTGACGGAAGTCTCACCAAGATTATCGTAGAAAATGCATATCTCAGCTTGATACCCGACGAAAGCCAAGATGTCGCTGGTTCTGCATATCAAACGCACTGTGGAGTGGTGAAAACACCGGATAAGGTTTTTCTCGCATTAACTAGCTCGAAAAGAGCGATCTCGATGATTAAGCATACTTCGGATAGATGTCTCACCAAGATTATCGCAGAAAAACATATTTCAGCTGGAAACACCACGAAAACCATGTAATCGGCGGCTCTACCTATCATACGCACTGTGGAGTGGTCAAAACACTAGAAAACTTGTTTTTTCGCAAGAAATAGCTCGAAAAGAACGTTCTAGATGATTCTGCATACTTCTGACTGAAGTCTCACCAAGATTATCGCAGAAAACGCATATCTCAGCTTGAAACCCCACGAAAACCAAGATATCGTCGGTTCTGCATATCATACGCACTGTGGAATGGTGAAAACCCCAGAAAACGAGTTTCTCGCATTAAATAGCTCGAAAAGAGCGATCTCGATGATTCGGCACACTTCGGACAGAAGTCTCACCAAGATTATCGCAGACAATGCATATCTCAGCTTGAATCCCCACGAAAACCAGGATATCGCTGGTTCTGCATATCAAACGCACTGTGGAGTGCTGAAAACACCAGATAACGTGTTTCTCGCATTAAATAGCTCGAATAGAGCGATCTCGATGATTAAGCATACTTCGGACAGAAGGCTCACCAAGATTATCGCAGAAAATGCATATCTCAGCTTGAAACCCCACGAAAGCCAAGACATCGCTGGTTCTGCATATCAAACGCACTGTCGAGTGGTGAAAACACCAGAAAACGTGTTTCTTGCATTAGGAAGCTCGAAAAGATCGTTCTCGAAGGTCCTGCATACTTCTGACAAAAGTCTCACCAAGATTATCGTAGAAAATGCATATCTCATCTTGAAACCCGACGAAAACCGATATATCTCCGGTTCTGCACATCAAACGTACCGTGGAGTGGTGAAAACACCAGAAAACGTGTTTCGCGCATTAAGTAGCTCGAAAAGAGCGTTCTCGAAGATTCTGCATAATTCTGACAGAAGTCTCACCAGGATTATCGTAGAAAATGCATATCTCAGCTTGAAACCCGACCGAAACCAAGATATCTCCGGCTCTGCATGTCAAACGTACTGTGGAGTGGTGAAAACACCAGAAAACGAGTTTCTCGCATTAAATAGCTGGAAAAGAGCGATCTCGATGTTTCTGCATACCTCGGACAGAAGTCTCAACAAGATTATCGCAGAAAATGCATATCTCAGCTTGAAACCCCACGAAAACCAAGATATCTACTGTTCTGCATAACAAACGCACTGTGGAGTGGTGAAAACACCAGATAACGTGTTTCTCGCATTAGGTAGCTCGAAAAGAGCGTTCTCGAAGGTCCTGCATAATTCTGACAGAAGTCTCACCAGGATTATCGTACAAAATGCATATCTCAGCTTGAAACCCGACCGAAACCAAGATATCTCCGGCTCTGCATGTCAAACGTACTGTGGAGTGGTGAAAACACCAGAAAACGTGTTTCGTGCATTAAGTAGCACGAAAAGAGCGATCTAGATGATTCTGCATACTTCTGACTCAAGTCTCACCAATATTATCGCAGAAAATGCATATCTCACCTTGAAACCTCACGAAAATCAAGATGACGCCGGTTCTGCATATCAAACGCACTGTGGAGTGGTGAAAACAACCAGATAACGTGTTTCTCGCATTAACTAGCTCGAAAAGAACGACCCCGATGATTCTGCATACTTCTGACAGAAGTCTCACCAAGATTATCGTAGAAAATGCATATCTCAGCTTGATACCCGACGAAAGCCAAGATGTCGCCGGTTCTGCATATCAAACGCACTGTGGAGTGGTGGAAACACCAGATAACGTGTTTCTTGCATTAAATAACTCGAAAAGAGGGTTCTCGATGATTCTGCATACTTCTGACTGATGTCTCACCAAGATTATCGCAGAAAATGCATATCTCACATTGAAACCTCACGAAAATCAAGATGACGCCGGATCTGCATATCAAACGCTCTGTGGAGTGGTGAAAACACCAGATAACGTGTTTCTCGCAATAAACAGCTCGAAAAGAGCGTTCTCGATGATTCTGCATACTTCTGACGGAAGTCTCACCAAGATTATCGTAGAAAATGCATATCTCAGCTTGATACCCGACGAAAGCCAAGATGTCGCTGGTTCTGCATATCAAACGCACTGTGGAGTGGTGAAAACACCGGATAAGGTTTTTCTCGCATTAACTAGCTCGAAAAGAGCGATCTCGATGATTAAGCATACTTCGGATAGATGTCTCACCAAGATTATCGCAGAAAAACATATTTCAGCTGGAAACACCACGAAAACCATGTAATCGGCGGCTCTACCTATCATACGCACTGTGGAGTGGTCAAAACACTAGAAAACTTGTTTTTTCGCAAGAAATAGCTCGAAAAGAACGTTCTAGATGATTCTGCATACTTCTGACTGAAGTCTCACCAAGATTATCGCAGAAAACGCATATCTCAGCTTGAAACCCCACGAAAACCAAGATATCGTCGGTTCTGCATATCATACGCACTGTGGAATGGTGAAAACCCCAGAAAACGAGTTTCTCGCATTAAATAGCTCGAAAAGAGCGATCTCGATGATTAAGCATACTTCGGACAGAAGTCTCACCAAGATTATCGCAGAAAATGCATATCTCAGCTTGAAACCCCACGAAAACCAAGATATCGCTGCTTCTGCATATCAAACGCTCTGTGGAGTGGTGAAAACACCAGATAACGTGTTTCTCGCAATAAACAGCTCGAAAAGTGCGTTCTCGATGATTCTGCATACTTCTGACGGAAGTCTCACCAAGATTATCGTAGAAAATGCATATCTCAGCTTGATACCCGACGAAAGCCAAGATGTCGCTGGTTCTGCATATCAAACGCACTGTGGAGTGGTGAAAACACCGGATAAGGTTTTTCTCGCATTAACTAGCTCGAAAAGAGCGATCTCGATGATTAAGCATACTTCGGATAGATGTCTCACCAAGATTATCGCAGAAAAACATATTTCAGCTGGAAACACCACGAAAACCATGTAATCGGCGGCTCTACCTATCATACGCACTGTGGAGTGGTCAAAACACTAGAAAACTTGTTTTTTCGCAAGAAATAGCTCGAAAAGAACGTTCTAGATGATTCTGCATACTTCTGACTGAAGTCTCACCAATATTATCGCAGAAAATGCATATCTCAGCTTGAAACCTCACGAGATTCAAGATGTCGCCGGTTCTGTATATCAAACGCACTGTGGAGTGGTGAAAACAACCAGATAACGTGTATCTCGCATTAAATAGCTCGAAAAGAGCGATCTAGATGATTCTGCATACTTCTGACAGAAGACTCACCAAGATTATCGCAGAAAATGCATATCTCAGCTGGAAACCCCTCGAAAACCAAGATATCGTCGGTTCTGCATATCAAACGCACTGTGGAATGTTGAAAACACCAGAAAACTTGTTTTTTTCGCATTAAATAGTTCGAAACGAGCGATCTAGATGATTCTGCATACTGCTGACAGAAGACTCACCAAGATAATCGCAGAAAATGCATATCTCAGCTGGAAACCCCTCGAAAACCAAGATATCACCTGTTCTGCATATCCAACGAACTGTGGTGTGGTGAAAACCCCCGAAAACGTGTTTCTCGCATTAAATAGCTCGAAAAGAGCGATCTCGATGATTCGGCACACTTCGGACAGAAGTCTCACCAAGATTATCGCAGACAATGCATATCTCAGCTTGAATCCCCACGAAAACCAGGATATCGCTGGTTCTGCATATCAAACGCACTGTGGAGTGCTGAAAACACCAGATAACGTGTTTCTCGCATTAAATAGCTCGAATAGAGCGATCTCGATGATTAAGCATACTTCGGACAGAAGTCTCACCAAGATTATCGCAGAAAATGCATATCTCAGCTTGAAACCCCACGAAAGCCAAGACATCGCTGGTTCTGCATATCAAACGCACTGTCGAGTGGTGAAAACACCAGAAATCGTGTTTCTTGCATTAGGAAGCTCGAAAAGAGCGTTCTCGAAGGTCCTGCATACTTCTGACAAAAGTCTCACCAAGATTATCGTAGAAAATGCATATCTCATCTTGAAACCCGACGAAAACCGATATATCTCCGGTTCTGCACATCAAACGTACCGTGGAGTGGTGAAAACACCAGAAAACGTGTTTCGCGCATTAAGTAGCTCGAAAAGAGCGCTCTCGAAGATTCTGCATAATTCTGACAGAAGTCTCACCAGGATTATCGTAGAAAATGCATATCTCAGCTTGAAACCCGACCGAAACCAAGATATCTCCGGCTCTGCATGTCAAACGTACTGTGGAGTGGTGAAAACACCAGAAAACGAGTTTCTCGCATTAAATAGCTGGAAAAGAGCGATCTCGATGTTTCTGCATACCTCGGACAGAAGTCTCAACAAGATTATCGCAGAAAATGCATATCTCAGCTTGAAACCCCACGAAAACCAAGATATCTACTGTTCTGCATAACAAACGCACTGTGGAGTGGTGAAAACACCAGATAACGTGTTTCTCGCACTAACTAGCTCGAAACGAGCGATCTCGATGATTCAGCATACTTCGGACAGAAGTCTCACCAAGATTATCGCAGAAAATGCATATCTCAGCTTGAAACCCCACGAGAACCAAGATATCGCTGGTTCTGCATATCAAACGCACTGTCGAGTGGTGAAAACACCAGAAAACGTGTTTCTCGCATTAGGTAGCTCGAAAAGAGCGTTCTCGAAGGTCCTGCATACTTCTGACAGAAGTCTCACCAAGATTATCTTAGAAAATGCATATCTCAGCTTGAAACCCGACGAATACCGATATATCTCCGGTTCTGCACATCAAACGTACCGTGGAGTGGTGAAAACAACAGAAAACGTGTTTCGCGCATTAAGTAGCTCGAAAAGAGCGTTCTCGAAGATTCTGCATAATTCTGACAGAAGTCTCACCAGGATTATCGTAGAAAATGCATATCTCAGCTTGAAACCAGACCGAAACCAAAATATCTCCGGCTCTGCATGTCAAACGAACTGTGGAGTGGTGAAAACACCAAAAAACGTGTTTCTCGCATTAAATAGCTGGAAAAGAGCGATCTAGATGATTCAGCATACTTCGGACAGAAGTCCTACCAAGATAATCGCAGGAAATGCATATCTCAGCTTGAAACCCCACGAAAACCAAGATATCTCCGGTACTGCATATCCAACGAACTGTGGAGGGGTGAAAACACCAGAAAACGTGTTTCGCGCATTAAGTAGCTCGAAAAGAGCGTTCTCGAAGATTCTGCATAATTCTGGCAGAAGTCTCACCAGGATTATCGTAGAAAATGCATATCTCAGCTTGAAACCCGACCGAAACCAAGGTATCTCCGGCTCTGCATGTCAAACGTACTGTGGAGTGGTGAAAACACCAGAAAACGTGTTTCTCGCATTAAATAGCTGGAAAAGAGCGATCTAGATGATTCAGCATACTTCGGACAGAAGTCCTACCAAGATAATCGCAGGAAATGCATATCTCAGCTTGAAACCCCACGAAAACCAAGATATCTCCGGTTCTGCATATCCAACGAACTGTGGAGTGGTGAAAACACCAGAAAACGTGTTTCGCGCATTAAGTAGCTCGAAAAGAGCGTTCTCGAAGATTCTGCATAATTCTGACAGAAGTCTCACCAGGATTATCGTAGAAAATGCATATCTCAGCTTGAAACCCGACCGAAACCAAGATATCTCCGGCTCTGCATGTCAAACGTACTGTGGAGTGGTGAAAACACCAGAAAACGTGTTTCGTGCATTAAGTAGCTCGAAAAGAGCGATCTAGATGATTCTGCATACTTCTGACTGAAGTCTCACCAATATTATCGCAGAAAATGCATATCTGAGCTTGAAACCCCACGAAAACCAAGATATCGTCGGTTCTGCATATCATACGCACTGTGGAGTGGTGAAGACACCAGATAACGTGTTTCTCGAATTAAATAGCACGAAACGAGCGATCTCGGTGGTTAAGCATACTTCGGACAGAAGTCGCACCAAGATTATCGCAGAAAATGCATATTTCAGCTGGAAACCTCACGAAAATCAAGATGTCGCCGGTTCTGCATATCAGACGCACTGTGGAGTTGTGAAATCACAAGAAAACGTGTTACTCACATTAACTAAGTCGAAAAGAGCGTTCTCGATGATTCTGCATACTTCTCATAGATGAAACACAAAGGTCATCGCAGAAAATGCATATTTCAGCTGGAAACCCCACGAAAACCATGTTATCGGCGGCTCTACATATCAAACGCACTGTGGAGTGGTCAAAACACCAGAAAACTTGTTTTTTCGCATTAAATAGCTCGAAACGAGCGATCTAGATGATTCTGCATACTTCTGACTGAAGTCTCACCAAGATTATCGCAGGAAATGCATATCTCAGATCGAAACCCCACGAAAACCAAGATACCGCCGGTTCTGCATATCAAACGCCCTGTGGAGTGATGAAAACACCAGATAACGTGTTTCTAGCATTAAATAGCTCGAATAGAGCGATCTCGATGATTCTGCATACTTCAAACAGAAGTCTCACCACGATTATCGCAGAAAATGCATATCTCTGCTAGAAACCCCACGAAAACCAAGATATCTCCTGTTCTGCATATCCAACGAACTGTGGAGTGGTGAAAACCCCAGAAAACGTGTTTCTCGCATTAAATAGCTCGAAAAGTACGATCTTGATGACTCTGCATACTTCGGACAGAAGACTCACAAAGATTATCGCAGAAAATGCATATGTCAGCTGAAAACACCACGAAAACCAAGCTATCGGCGGCTCTACATATCAAACGCTCTGTGGAGTGGTCAAAACACCAGAAAACTTGTTTTTTCGCATTAAATAGCTCGAAACGAGCGATCTAGATGATTCTGCATACTTCTGACTGACGTCTCACCAAGATTATCGTAAAAAATGCTTATCTCAGCTTGAAACCCCACGAAAACCAAGATATCGTCGGTTCTGCATATCATACGCACTGTGGAGTGGTGAAAACACCGGATAACGTTTTCTCGCATTAAATAGCTCGTAAAGTGCGATCTCGATGATTCTGCATACTTCGGACAGAAGTCTCACCAAGATTATCGTAAAAAATGCATATCTCAGCTTGAAACCCCACGAAAACCAAGATAACGCCGGTTCTGCATATCAGACGCACCGTGGAGTGGTGAAAACACCAGAAAACATGTTACTCGCATTAACTAGCTCGAAAAGAGCGTTGTGGATGATTCTGCATACTTCTCATAGATGAAACACAAAGATTATCGCAGAAAATGCATATTTCAGCTTGAAACCCCACGAAAACCAAGATATCTCCGGTTCTGCATATCCAACGAACTGTGGTGTGGTGAAAACACCAGATATCGTGTTTCTCGCACTAACTAGCACGAAAAGAGCGATCTCGATGATTCAGCATACTTCGGACAGAAGTCTCACCAAGTTTATCGTAAAAAATGCATATCTCAGCTTGAAACCCCACGAAAGCCAAGATATCGCTGGTTCTGCATATCAAACGCACTGTGGAGTGGTGAAAACACCGGATAAGGTTTTTCTCGCATTAACTAGCTCGAAAAGAGCGATCTCGATGATTAAGCATACTTCGGATAGATGTCTCACCAAGATTATCGCAGAAAAACATATTTCAGCTGGAAACACCACGAAAACCATGTAATCGGAGGCTCTACCTATCATACGCACTGTGGAGTGGTCAAAACACTAGAAAACTTGTTTTTTCGCAAGAAATAGCAGGAAAAGAACGTTCTAGATGATTCTGCATACTTCTGACTGAAGTCTCACCAAGATTATCGCAGAAAACGCATATCTCAGCTTGAAACCCCACGAAAACCAAGATATCGTCGGTTCTGCATATCATACGCACTGTGGAATGGTGAAAACCCCAGAAAACGAGTTTCTCGCATTAAATAGCTCGAAAAGAGCGATCTCGATGATTAAGCATACTTCGGACAGAAGTCTCACCAAGATTATCGCAGAAAATGCATATCTCAGCTTGAAACCCCACGAAAACCAAGATATCGCTGCTTCTGCATATCAAACGCACTGTGGAGTGCTGAAAACACCAGATAACGTGTTTCTCGCATTAAATAGCTCGAATAGAGCGATCTCGATGATTAAGCATACTTCGGATAGATGTCTCACCAAGATTATCGCAGAAAAACATATTTCAGCTGGAAACTCCACGAAAACCATGTAATCGGCGGCTCTACCTATCATACGCACTGTGGAGTGGTCAAAACACTAGAAAACTTGTTTTTTCGCAAGAAATAGCTCGAAAAGAACGTTCTAGATGATTCTGCATACTTCTGACTGAAGTCTCACCAATATTATCGCAGAAAATGCATATCTCAGCTTGAAACCTCAGGAGATTCAAGATGTCGCCGGTTCTGTATATCAAACGCACTGTGGAGTGGTGAAAACAACCAGATAACGTGTATCTCGCATTAAATAGCTCGAAAAGAGCGATCTAGATGATTCTGCATACTTCTGACAGAAGACTCACCAAGATTATCGCAGAAAATGCATATCTCAGCTGGAAACACCACGAAAATCAAGATATCGCCGGTTCTGCATATCAAACGCACTGTGGAATGTTGAAAACACCAGAAAACTTGTTTTTTCGCATTAAATAGTTCGAAACGAGCGATCTAGATGATTCTGCATACTGCTGACAGAAGTCTCACCAAGATTATCGCAGACAATGCATATCTCAGCTTGAATCCCCACGAAAACCAGGATATCGCTGGTTCTGCATATCAAACGCCCTGTGGAGTGCTGAAAACACCAGATAACGTGTTTCTCGCATTAAATATCTCGAATAGAGCGATCTCGATGATTAAGCATACTTCGGACAGAAGTCTCACCAAGATTATCGCAGAAAATGCATATCTCAGCTTGAAACCCCACGAAAGCCAAGACATCGCTGGTTCTGCATATCAAACGCACTGTCGAGTGGTGAAAACACCAGAGAACGTGTTTCTCGCATTAGGAAGCTCGAAAAGAGCGTTCTCGAAGGTCCTGCATACTTCTGACAAAAGTCTCACCAAGATTATCGTAGAAAATGCATATCTCAGCTTGAAACCCGACGAATACCGATATATCTCCGGTTCTGCACATCAAACGTACCGTGGAGTGGTGAAAACACCAGAAAACGTGTTTCGCGCATTAAGTAGCTCGAAAAGAGCGTTCTCGAAGATTCTGCATAATTCTGCCAGAAGTCTCACCAGGATTATCGTAGAAAATGCATATCTCAGCTTGAAACCAGACCGAAACCAAAATATCTCCGGCTCTGCATGTCAAACGAACTGTGGAGTGGTGAAAACACCAAAAAACGTGTTTCTCGCATTAAATAGATGGAAAAGAGCGATCTAGATGATTCAGCATACTTCGGACAGAAGTCCTACCAAGATAATCGCAGGAAATGCATATCTCAGCTTGAAACCCCACGAAAACCAAGATATCTCCGGTTCTGCATATCCAACGAACTGTGGAGTGGTGAAAACAGCAGAAAACGTGTTTCGCGCATTAAGTAGCTCGAAAAGAGCGTTCTCGAAGATTCTGCATAATTCTGACAGAAGTCTCACCAGGATTTTCGTAGAAAATGCATATCTCAGCTTGAAACCCGACCGAAACCAAGATATCTCCGGCTCTGCATGTCAAACGTACTGTGGAGTGGTGAAAACACCAGAAAACGTGTTTCGTGCATTAAGTAGCTCGAAAAGAGCGATCTACAAGATTCTGCATACTTCTGACAGAAGTCTCACCAAGATTATCGTAGAAAATGCATATCTCAGCATGAAACCCGACGAATACCGATATATCTCCGGTTCTGCACATCAAACGTACCGTGGAGTCGTGAAACCACCAGAAAACGTGTTTCGCGCATTAAGTAGCTCGAAAAGAGCGTTCTCGAAGATTCTGCATAATTCTGACAGAAGTCTCACCAGGATTATCGTAGAAAATGCATATCTCAGCTTGAAACCCGACGAATACCGATATATCTCCGGTTCTGCACATCAAACGTACCGTGGAGTGGTGAAAACACCAGAAAACGTGTTTCGCGCATTAAGTAGCTCGAAAAGAGCGTTCTCGAAGATTCTGCATAATTCTGCCAGAAGTCTCACCAGGATTATCGTAGAAAATGCATATCTCAGCTTGAAACCAGACCGAAACCAAAATATCTCCGGCTCTGCATGTCAAACGAACTGTGGAGTGGTGAAAACACCAAAAAACGTGTTTCTCGCATTAAATAGATGGAAAAGAGCGATCTAGATGATTCAGCATACTTCGGACAGAAGTCCTACCAAGATAATCGCAGGAAATGCATATCTCAGCTTGAAACCCCACGAAAACCAAGATATCTCCGGTTCTGCATATCCAACGAACTGTGGAGTGGTGAAAACAGCAGAAAACGTGTTTCGCGCATTAAGTAGCTCGAAAAGAGCGTTCTCGAAGATTCTGCATAATTCTGACAGAAGTCTCACCAGGATTTTCGTAGAAAATGCATATCTCAGCTTGAAACCCGACCGAAACCAAGATATCTCCGGCTCTGCATGTCAAACGTACTGTGGAGTGGTGAAAACACCAGAAAACGTGTTTCGTGCATTAAGTAGCTCGAAAAGAGCGATCTACAAGATTCTGCATACTTCTGACAGAAGTCTCACCAAGATTATCGTAGAAAATGCATATCTCAGCATGAAACCCGACGAATACCGATATATCTCCGGTTCTGCACATCAAACGTACCGTGGAGTCGTGAAACCACCAGAAAACGTGTTTCGCGCATTAAGTAGCTCGAAAACAGCGTTCTCGAAGATTCTGCATAATTCTGACAGAAGTCTCACCAGGATTATCGTAGAAAATGCATATCTCAGCTTGAAACCCGACCGAAACCAAGATATCTCCGGCTCTGCATGTCAAACGTACTGTGGAGTGGTGAAAACACCAGAAAACGTGTTTCGTGCATTAAGTAGCTCGAAAAGAGCGATCTAGATGATTCTGCATACTTCTGACTGAAGTCTCACCAATATTATCGCAGAAAATGCATATCTCACCTTGAAACCTCACGAAAATCAAGATGACGCCGGTTCTGCATATCAAACGCACTGTGGAGTGGTGAAAACAACCAGATAACGTGTTTCTCGCATTAACTAGCTCGAAAAGAACGACCCCGATGATTCTGCATACTTCTGACAGAAGTCTCACCAAGATTATCGTAGAAAATGCATATCTCAGCTTGATACCCGACGAAAGCCAAGATGTCGCCGGTTCTGCATATCAAACGCACTGTGGAGTGGTGGAAACACCAGATAACGTGTTTCTCGCATTAAATAACTCGAAAAGAGGGTTCTCGATGATTCTGCATACTTCTGACTGATGTCTCACCAAGATTATCGCAGAAAATGCATATCTCACCTTGAAACCTCACGAAAATCAAGATGACGCCGGATCTGCATATCAAACGCTCTGTGGAGTGGTGAAAACACCAGATAACGTGTTTCTCGCAATAAACAGCTCGAAAAGAGCGTTCTCGATGATTCTGCATACTTCTGACGGAAGTCTCACCAAGATTATCGTAGAAAATGCATATCTCAGCTTGATACCCGACGAAAGCCAAGATGTCGCTGGTTCTGCATATCAAACGCACTGTGGAGTGGTGAAAACACCGGATAAGGTTTTTCTCGCATTAACTAGCTCGAAAAGAGCGATCTCGATGATTAAGCATACTTCGGATAGATGTCTCACCAAGATTATCGCAGAAAAACATATTTCAGCTGGAAACACCACGAAAACCATGTAATCGGCGGCTCTACCTATCATACGCACTGTGGAGTGGTCAAAACACTAGAAAACTTGTTTTTTCGCAAGAAATAGCTCGAAAAGAACGTTCTAGATGATTCTGCATACTTCTGACTGAAGTCTCACCAAGATTATCGCAGAAAACGCATATCTCAGCTTGAAACCCCACGAAAACCAAGATATCGTCGGTTCTGCATATCATACGCACTGTGGAATGCTGAAAACCCCAGAAAACGAGTTTCTCGCATTAAATAGCTCGAAAAGAGCGATCTCGATGATTCGGCACACTTCGGACAGAAGTCTCACCAAGATTATCGCAGACAATGCATATCTCAGCTTGAATCCCCACGAAAACCAGGATATCGCTGGTTCTGCATATCAAACGCACTGTGGAGTGCTGAAAACACCAGATAACGTGTTTCTCGCATTAAATAGCTCGAATAGAGCGATCTCGATGATTAAGCATACTTCGGACAGAAGTCTCACCAAGATTATCGCAGAAAATGCATATCTCAGCTTGAAACCCCACGAAAGCCAAGACATCGCTGGTTCTGCATATCAAACGCACTGTCGAGTGGTGAAAACACCAGAAAACGTGTTTCTTGCATTAGGAAGCTCGAAAAGAGCGTTCTCGAAGGTCCTGCATACTTCTGACAAAAGTCTCACCAAGATTATCGTAGAAAATGCATATCTCATCTTGAAACCCGACGAAAACCGATATATCTCCGGTTCTGCACATCAAACGTACCGTGGAGTGGTGAAAACACCAGAAAACGTGTTTCGCGCATTAAGTAGCTCGAAAAGAGCGTTCTCGAAGATTCTGCATAATTCTGACAGAAGTCTCACCAGGATTATCGTAGAAAATGCATATCTCAGCTTGAAACCCGACCGAAACCAAGATATCTCCGGCTCTGCATGTCAAACGTACTGTGGAGTGGTGAAAACACCAGAAAACGAGTTTCTCGCATTAAATAGCTGGAAAAGAGCGATCTCGATGTTTCTGCATACCTCGGACAGAAGTCTCAACAAGGTTATCGCAGAAAATGCATATCTCAGCTTGAAACCCCACGAAAACCAAGATATCTACTGTTCTGCATAACAAACGCACTGTGGAGTGGTGAAAACACCAGATAACGTGTTTCTCGCATTAGGTAGCTCGAAAAGAGCGTTCTCGAAGGTCCTGCATACTTCTGACAGAAGTCTCACCAAGATTATCGTAGAAAATGCATATCTCAGCTTGAAACCCGACGAATACCGATATATCTCCGGTTCTGCACATCAAACGTTCCGTGGAGTGGTGAAAACACCAGAAAACGTGTTTCGCGCATTAAGTAGCTCGAAAAGAGCGTTCTCGAAGATTCTGCATAATTCTGACAGAAGTCTCACCAGGATTATCGTAGAAAATGCATATCTCAGCTTGAAACCCGACCGAAACCAAGGTATCTCCGGCTCTGCATGTCAAACGTACTGTGGAGTGGTGAAATCACCAGAAAACGTGTTTCTCGCATTAAATAGCTGGAAAAGAGCGATCTAGATGATTCAGCATACTTCGGACAGAAGTCCTACCAAGATAATCGCAGGAAATGCATATCTCAGCTTGAAACCCCACGAAAACCAAGATATCTCCGGTTCTGCATATCCAACGAACTGTGGAGGGGTGAAAACACCAGAAAACGTGTTTCGCGCATTAAGTAGCTCGAAAAGAGCGTTCTCGAAGATTCTGCATAATTCTGGCAGAAGTCTCACCAGGATTATCGTAGAAAATGCATATCTCAGCTTGAAACCCGACCGAAACCAAGGTATCTCCGGCTCTGCATGTCAAACGTACTGTGGAGTGGTGAAAACACCAGAAAACGTGTTACTCGCATTAAATAGCTGGACAAGAGCGATCTAGATGATTCAGCATACTTCGGACAGAAGTCCTACCAAGATAATCGCAGGAAATGCATATCTCAGCTTGAAACCCCACGAAAACCAAGATATCTCCGGTTCTGCATATCCAACGAACTGTGGAGTGGTGAAAACACCAGAAAACGTGTTTCGCGCATTAAGTAGCTCGAAAAGAGCGTTCTCGAAGGTTCTGCATAATTCTGACAGAAGTCTCACCAGGATTATCGTAGAAAATGCATATCTCAGCTTGAAACCCGACCGAAACCAAGATATCTCCGGCTCTGCATGTCAAACGTACTGTGGAGTGGTGAAAACACCAGAAAACGTGTTTCGTGCATTAAGTAGCTCGAAAAGAGCCATCTAGATGATTCTGCATACTTCTGACTGAAGTCTCACCAATATTATCGCAGAAAATGCATATCTCACCTTGAAACCTCACGAAAATCAAGATGACGCCGGTTCTGCATATCAAACGCACTGTGGAGTGGTGAAAACAACCAGATAACGTGTTTCTCGCATTAACTAGCTCGAAAAGAACGACCCCGATGATTCTGCATACTTCTGACAGAAGTCTCACCAAGATTATCGTAGAAAATGCATATCTCAGCTTGATACCCGACGAAAGCCAAGATGTCGCCGGTTCTGCATATCAAACGCACTGTGGAGTGGTGGAAACACCAGATAACGTGTTTCTCGCATTAAATAACTCGAAAAGAGGGTTCTCGATGATTCTGCATACTTCTGACTGATGTCTCACCAAGATTATCGCAGAAAATGCATATCTCACCTTGAAACCTCACGAAAATCAAGATGACGCCGGATCTGCATATCAAACGCTCTGTGGAGTGGTGAAAACACCAGATAACGTGTTTCTCGCAATAAACAGCTCGAAAAGAGCGTTCTCGATGATTCTGCATACTTCTGACGGATGTCTCACCAAGATTATCGTAGAAAATGCATATCTCAGCTTGATACCCGACGAAAGCCAAGATGTCGCTGGTTCTGCATATCAAACGCACTGTGGAGTGGTGAAAACACCGGATAAGGTTTTTCTCGCATTAACTAGCTCGAAAAGAGCGATCTCGATGATTAAGCATACTTCGGATAGATGTCTCACCAAGATTATCGCAGAAAAACATATTTCAGCTGGAAACACCACGAAAACCATGTAATCGGCGGCTCTACCTATCATACGCACTGTGGAGTGGTCAAAACACTAGAAAACTTGTTTTTTCGCAAGAAATAGCTCGAAAAGAACGTTCTAGATGATTCTGCATACTTCTGACTGAAGTCTCACCAAGATTATCGCAGAAAACGCATATCTCAGCTTGAAACCCCACGAAAACCAAGATATCGTCGGTTCTGCATATCATACGCACTGTGGAATGGTGAAAACCCCAGAAAACGAGTTTCTCGCATTAAATAGCTCGAAAAGAGCGATCTCGATGATTCGGCACACTTCGGACAGAAGTCTCACCAAGATTATCGCAGACAATGCATATCTCAGCTTGAATCCCCACGAAAACCAGGATATCGCTGGTTCTGCATATCAAACGCACTGTGGAGTGCTGAAAACACCAGATAACGTGTTTCTCGCATTAAATAGCTCGAATAGAGCGATCTCGATGATTAAGCATACTTCGGACAGAAGGCTCACCAAGATTATCGCAGAAAATGCATATCTCAGCTTGAAACCCCACGAAAGCCAAGACATCGCTGGTTCTGCATATCAAACGCACTGTCGAGTGGTGAAAACACCAGAAAACGTGTTTCTTGCATTAGGAAGCTCGAAAAGAGCGTTCTCGAAGGTCCTGCATACTTCTGACAAAAGTCTCACCAAGATTATCGTAGAAAATGCATATCTCATCTTGAAACCCGACGAAAACCGATATATCTCCGGTTCTGCACATCAAACGTACCGTGGAGTGGTGAAAACACCAGAAAACGTGTTTCGCGCATTAAGTAGCTCGAAAAGAGCGTTCTCGAAGATTCTGCATAATTCTGACAGAAGTCTCACCAGGATTATCGTAAAAATGCATATCTCAGCTTGAAACCCGACCGAAACCAAGATATCTCCGGCTCTGCATGTCAAACGTACTGTGGAGTGGTGAAAACACCAGAAAACGAGTTTCTCGCATTAAATAGCTGGAAAAGAGCGATCTCGATGTTTCTGCATACCTCGGACAGAAGTCTCAACAAGATTATCGCAGAAAATGCATATCTCAGCTTGAAACCCCACGAAAACCAAGATATCTACTGTTCTGCATAACAAACGCACTGTGGAGTGGTGAAAACACCAGATAACGTGTTTCTCGCATTAGGTAGCTCGAAAAGAGCGTTCTCGAAGGTTCTGCATACTTCTGACAGAAGTCTCACCAAGATTATCGTAGAAAATGCATATCTCAGCTTGAAACCCGACGAATACCGATATATCTCCGGTTCTGCACATCAAACGTTCCGTGGAGTGGTGAAAACACCAGAAAACGTGTTTCGCGCATTAAGTAGCTCGAAAGGAGCGTTCTCGAAGATTCTGCATAATTCTGACAGAAGTCTCACCAGGATTATCGTAGAAAATGCATATCTCAGCTTGAAACCCGACCGAAACCAAGGTATCTCCGGCTCTGCATGTCAAACGTACTGTGGAGTGGTGAAAACACCAGAAAACGTGTTTCTCGCATTAAATAGCTGGAAAAGAGCGATCTAGATGATTCAGCATATTTCGGACAGAAGTCCTACCAAGATAATCGCAGGAAATGCATATCTCAGCTTGAAACCCCACGAAAACCAAGATATCTCCGGTTCTGCATATCCAACGAACTGTGGAGTGGTGAAAACACCAGAAAACGTGTTTCGCGCATTAAGTAGCTCGAAAAGAGCGTTCTCGAAGATTCTGCATAATTCTGACAGAAGTCTCACCAGGATTATCGTACAAAATGCATATCTCAGCTTGAAACCCGGCCGAAACCAAGATATCTCCTGCTCTGCATGTCAAACGTACTGTGGAGTGGTGAAAACACCAGAAAACGTGTTTCGTGCATTAAGTAGCACGAAAAGAGCGATCTAGATGATTCTGCATACTTCTGACTGAAGTCTCACCAATATTATCGCAGAAAATGCATATCTCACCTTGAAACCTCACGAAAATCAAGATGACGCCGGTTCTGCATATCAAACGCACTGTGGAGTGGTGAAAACAACCAGATAACGTGTTTCTCGCATTAACTAGCTCGAAAAGAACGACCCCGATGATTCTGCATACTTCTGACAGAAGTCTCACCAAGATTATCGTAGAAAATGCATATCTCAGCTTGATACCCGACGAAAGCCAAGATGTCGCCGGTTCTGCATATCAAACGCACTGTGGAGTGGTGGAAACACCAGATAACGTGTTTCTCGCATTAAATAACTCGAAAAGAGGGTTCTCGATGATTCTGCATACTTCTGACTGATGTCTCACCAAGATTATCGCAGAAAATGCATATCTCACATTGAAACCTCACGAAAATCAAGATGACGCCGGATCTGCATATCAAACGCTCTGTGGAGTGGTGAAAACACCAGATAACGTGTTTCTCGCAATAAACAGCTCGAAAAGAGCGTTCTCGATGATTCTGCATACTTCTGACGGAAGTCTCACCAAGATTATCGTAGAAAATGCATATCTCAGCTTGAAACCTCACGAGATTCAAGATGTCGCCGGTTCTGTATATCAAACGCACTGTGGAGTGGTGAAAACAACCAGATAACGTGTATCTCGCATTAAATAGCTCGAAAAGAGCGATCTAGATGATTCTGCATACTTCTGACAGAAGACTCACCAAGATTATCGCAGAAAATGCATATCTCAGCTGGAAACACCACGAAAATCAAGATATCGCCGGTTCTGCATATCAAACGCACTGTGGAATGTTGAAAACACCAGAAAACTTGTTTTTTTCGCATTAAATAGTTCGAAACGAGCGATCTAGATGATTCTGCATACTGCTGACAGAAGACTCACCAAGATAATCGCAGAAAATGCATATCTCAGCTGGAAACCCCTCGAAAACCAAGATATCACCTGTTCTGCATATCCAACGAACTGTGGTGTGGTGAAAACCCCCGAAAACGTGTTTCTCGCATTAAATAGCTCGAAAAGAGCGATCTCGATGATTCGGCACACTTCGGACAGAAGTCTCACCAAGATTATCGCAGACAATGCATATCTCAGCTTGAATCCCCACGAAAACCAGGATATCGCTGGTTCTGCATATCAAACGCACTGTGGAGTGCTGAAAACACCAGATAACGTGTTTCTCGCATTAAATAGCTCGAATAGAGCGATCTCGATGATTAAGCATACTTCGGACAGAAGTCTCACCAAGATTATCGCAGAAAATGCATATCTCAGCTTGAAACCCCACGAAAGCCAAGACATCGCTGGTTCTGCATATCAAACGCACTGTCGAGTGGTGAAAACACCAGAAATCGTGTTTCTTGCATTAGGAAGCTCGAAAAGAGCGTTCTCGAAGGTCCTGCATACTTCTGACAAAAGTCTCACCAAGATTATCGTAGAAAATGCATATCTCATCTTGAAACCCGACGAAAACCGATATATCTCCGGTTCTGCACATCAAACGTACCGTGGAGTGGTGAAAACACCAGAAAACGTGTTTCGCGCATTAAGTAGCTCGAAAAGAGCGTTCTCGAAGATTCTGCATAATTCTGACAGAAGTCTCACCAGGATTATCGTAGAAAATGCATATCTCAGCTTGAAACCCGACCGAAACCAAGATATCTCCGGCTCTGCATGTCAAACGTACTGTGGAGTGGTGAAAACACCAGAAAACGAGTTTCTCGCATTAAATAGCTGGAAAAGAGCGATCTCGATGTTTCTGCATACCTCGGACAGAAGTCTCAACAAGATTATCGCAGAAAATGCATATCTCAGCTTGAAACCCCACGAAAACCAAGATATCTACTGTTCTGCATAACAAACGCACTGTGGAGTGGTGAAAACACCAGATAACGTGTTTCTCGCACTAACTAGCTCGAAACGAGCGATCTCGATGATTCAGCATACTTCGGACAGAAGTCTCACCAAGATTATCGCAGAAAATGCATATCTCAGCTTGAAACCCCACGAGAACCAAGATATCGCTGGTTCTGCATATCAAACGCACTGTCGAGTGGTGAAAACACCAGAAAACGTGTTTCTCGCATTAGGTAGCTCGAAAAGAGCGTTCTCGAAGGTCCTGCATACTTCTGACAGAAGTCTCACCAAGATTATCTTAGAAAATGCATATCTCAGCTTGAAACCCGACGAATACCGATATATCTCCGGTTCTGCACATCAAACGTACCGTGGAGTGGTGAAAACACCAGAAAACGTGTTTCGCGCATTAAGTAGCTCGAAAAGAGCGTTCTCGAAGATTCTGCATAATTCTGACAGAAGTCTCACCAGGATTATCGTAGAAAATGCATATCTCAGCTTGAAACCAGACCGAAACCAAAATATCTCCGGCTCTGCATGTCAAACGAACTGTGGAGTGGTGAAAACACCAAAAAACGTGTTTCTCGCATTAAATAGCTGGAAAAGAGCGATCTAGATGATTCAGCATACTTCGGACAGAAGTCCTACCAAGATAATCGCAGGAAATGCATATCTCAGCTTGAAACCCCACGAAAACCAAGATATCTCCGGTTCTGCATATCCAACGAACTGTGGAGTGGTGAAAACAGCAGAAAACGTGTTTCGCGCATTAAGTAGCTCGAAAAGAGCGTTCTCGAAGATTCTGCATAATTCTGACAGAAGTCTCACCAGGATTTTCGTAGAAAATGCATATCTCAGCTTGAAACCCGACCGAAACCAAGATATCTCCGGCTCTGCATGTCAAACGTACTGTGGAGTGGTGAAAACACCAGAAAACGTGTTTCGTGCATTAAGTAGCTCGAAAAGAGCGATCTACAAGATTCTGCATACTTCTGACAGAAGTCTCACCAAGATTATCGTAGAAAATGCATATCTCAGCATGAAACCCGACGAATACCGATATATCTCCGGTTCTGCACATCAAACGTACCGTGGAGTCGTGAAACCACCAGAAAACGTGTTTCGCGCATTAAGTAGCTCGAAAAGAGCGTTCTCGAAGATTCTGCATAATTCTGACAGAAGTCTCACCAGGATTATCGTAGAAAATGCATATCTCAGCTTGAAATCCGACCGAAACCAAGATATCTCCGGCTCTGCATGTCAAACGTACTGTGGAGTGGTGAAAACACCAGAAAACGTGTTTCGTGCATTAAGTAGCTCGAAAAGAGCGATCTAGAAGATTCTGCATACTTCTGACAGAAGTCTCACCAAGATTATCGCAGAAAATGCATATCTCAGCTTGAAACACCACGAAAGCCAAGATATCGCTGGTTCTGCATATCAAACGCACTGTCGAGTGGTGAAAACACCAGAAAACGTGTTTCTCGCATTAGGTAGCCCGAAAAGAGCGTTCTCGAAGGTCCTGCATACTTCTGACAGAAGTCTCACCAAGATTATCGTAGAAAATGCATATCTCAGCTTGAAACCCGACGAATACCGATATATCTCCGGTTCTGCACATCAAACGTTCCGTGGAGTGGTGAAAACACCAGAAAACGTGTTTCGCGCATTAAGTAGCTCGAAAAGAGCGTTCTCGAAGATTCTGCATAATTCTGACAGAAGTCTCACCAGGATTATCGTAGAAAATGCATATCTCAGCTTGAAACCCGACCGAAACCAAGGTATCTCCGGCTCTGCATGTCAAACGTACTGTGGAGTGGTGAAATCACCAGAAAACGTGTTTCTCGCATTAAATAGCTGGAAAAGAGCGATCTAGATGATTCAGCATACTTCGGACAGAAGTCCTACCAAGATAATCGCAGGAAATGCATATCTCAGCTTGAAACCCCACGAAAACCAAGATATCTCCGGTACTGCATATCCAACGAACTGTGGAGGGGTGAAAACACCAGAAAACGTGTTTCGCGCATTAAGTAGCTCGAAAAGAGCGTTCTCGAAGATTCTGCATAATTCTGGCAGAAGTCTCACCAGGATTATCGTAGAAAATGCATATCTCAGCTTGAAACCCGACCGAAACCAAGGTATCTCCGGCTCTGCATGTCAAACGTACTGTGGAGTGGTGAAAACACCAGAAAACGTGTTTCTCGCATTAAATAGCTGGAAAAGAGCGATCTAGATGATTCAGCATACTTCGGACAGAAGTCCTACCAAGATAATCGCAGGAAATGCATATCTCAGCTTGAAACCCCACGAAAACCAAGATATCTCCGGTTCTGCATATCCAACGAACTGTGGAGTGGTGAAAACACCAGAAAACGTGTTTCGCGCATTAAGTAGCTCGAAAAGAGCGTTCTCGAAGATTCTGCATAATTCTGACAGAAGTCTCACCAGGATTATCGTAGAAAATGCATATCTCAGCTTGAAACCCGACCGAAACCAAGATATCTCCAGCTCTGCATGTCAAACGTACTGTGGAGTGGTGAAAACACCAGAAAACGTGTTTCGTGCATTAAGTAGCTCGAAAAGAGCGATCTAGATGATTCTGCATACTTCTGACTGAAGTCTCACCAATATTATCGCAGAAAATGCATATCTCACCTTGAAACCTCACGAAAATCAAGATGACGCCGGTTCTGCATATCAAACGCACTGTGGAGTGGTGAAAACAACCAGATAACGTGTTTCTCGCATTAACTAGCTCGAAAAGAACGACCCCGATGATTCTGCATACTTCTGACAGAAGTCTCACCAAGATTATCGTAGAAAATGCATATCTCAGCTTGATACCCGACGAAAGCCAAGATGTCGCCGGTTCTGCATATCAAACGCACTGTGGAGTGGTGGAAACACCAGATAACGTGTTTCTCGCATTAAATAACTCGAAAAGAGGGTTCTCGATGATTCTGCATACTTCTGACTGATGTCTCACCAAGATTATCGCAGAAAATGCATATCTCACCTTGAAACCTCACGAAAATCAAGATGACGCCGGATCTGCATATCAAACGCACTGTGGAGTGGTGAAAACAACCAGATAACGTGTTTCTCGCATTAACTAGCTCGAAAAGAACGACCCCGATGATTCTGCATACTTCTGACAGAAGTCTCACCAAGATTATCGTAGAAAATGCATATCTCAGCTTGATACCCGACGAAAGCCAAGATGTCGCCGGTTCTGCATATCAAACGCACTGTGGAGTGGTGGAAACACCAGATAACGTGTTTCTCGCATTAAATAACTCGAAAAGAGTGTTCTCGATGATTCTGCATACTTCTGACTGATGTCTCACCAATATTATCGCAGAAAATGCATATCTCACCTTGAAACCTCACGAAAATCAAGATGACGCCGGTTCTGCATATCAAACGCACTGTGGAGTGGTGAAAACAACCAGATAACGTGTTTCTCGCATTAACTAGCTCGAAAAGAACGACCCCGATGATTCTGCATACTTCTGACAGAAGTCTCACCAAGATTATCGTAGAAAATGCATATCTCAGCTTGATACCCGACGAAAGCCAAGATGTCGCCGGTTCTGCATATCAAACGCACTGTGGAGTGGTGGAAACACCAGATAACGTGTTTCTCGCATTAAATAACTCGAAAAGAGGGTTCTCGATGATTCTGCATACTTCTGACTGATGTCTCACCAATATTATCGCAGAAAATGCATATCTCACCTTGAAACCTCACGAAAATCAAGATGACGCCGGTTCTGCATATCAAACGCACTGTGGAGTGGTGAAAACAACCAGATAACGTGTTTCTCGCATTAACTAGCTCGAAAAGAACGACCCCGATGATTCTGCATACTTCTGACAGAAGTCTCACCAAGATTATCGTAGAAAATGCATATCTCAGCTTGATACCCGACGAAAGCCAAGATGTCGCCGGTTCTGCATATCAAACGCACTGTGGAGTGGTGGAAACACCAGATAACGTGTTTCTCGCAATAAACAGCTCGAAAAGAGCGTTCTCGATGATTCCTCATACTTCTGACGGAAGTCTCACCAAGATTATCGTAGAAAATGCATATCTCAGCTTGATACCCGACGAAAGCCAAGATGTCGCTGGTTCTGCATATCAAACGCACTGTGGAGTGGTGAAAACACCGGATAAGGTTTTTCTCGCATTAACTAGCTCGAAAAGAGCGATCTCGATGATTAAGCATACTTCGGATAGATGTCTCACCAAGATTATCGCAGAAAAACATATTTCAGCTGGAAACACCACGAAAACCATGTAATCGGCGGCTCTACCTATCATACGCACTGTGGAGTGGTCAAAACACTAGAAAACTTGTTTTTTCGCAAGAAATAGCTCGAAAAGAACGTTCTAGATGATTCTGCATACTTCTGACTGACGTCTCACCAAGATTATCGCAGAAAACGCATATCTCAGCTTGAAACCCCACGAAAACCAAGATATCGTCGGTTCTGCATATCATACGCACTGTGGAATGGTGAAAACCCCAGAAAACGAGTTTCTCGCATTAAATAGCTCGAAAAGAGCGATCTCGATGATTAAGCATACTTCGGACAGAAGTCTCACCAAGATTATCGCAGAAAATGCATATCTCAGCTTGAAACCCCACGAAAACCAAGATATCGCTGCTTCTGCATATCAAACGCTCTGTGGAGTGGTGAAAACACCAGATAACGTGTTTCTCGCAATAAACAGCTCGAAAAGTGCGTTCTCGATGATTCTGCATACTTCTGACGGAAGTCTCACCAAGATTATCGTAGAAAATGCATATCTCAGCTTGATACCCGACGAAAGCCAAGATGTCGCTGGTTCTGCATATCAAACGCACTGTGGAGTGGTGAAAACACCGGATAAGGTTTTTCTCGCATTAACTAGCTCGAAAAGAGCGATCTCGATGATTAAGCATACTTCGGATAGATGTCTCACCAAGATTATCGTAGAAAATGCATATCTCAGCTTGATACCCGACGAAAGCCAAGATGTCGCCGGTTCTGCATATCAAACGCACTGTGGAGTGGTGGAAACACCAGATAACGTGTTTCTCGCATTAAATAACTCGAAAAGAGGGTTCTCGATGATTCTGCATACTTCTGACTGATGTCTCACCAATATTATCGCAGAAAATGCATATCTCACCTTGAAACCTCACGAAAATCAAGATGACGCCGGTTCTGCATATCAAACGCACTGTGGAGTGGTGAAAACAACCAGATAACGTGTTTCTCGCATTAACTAGCTCGAAAAGAACGACCCCGATGATTCTGCATACTTCTGACAGAAGTCTCACCAAGATTATCGTAGAAAATGCATATCTCAGCTTGATACCCGACGAAAGCCAAGATGTCGCCGGTTCTGCATATCAAACGCACTGTGGAGTGGTGGAAACACCAGATAACGTGTTTCTCGCAATAAACAGCTCGAAAAGAGCGTTCTCGATGATTCCTCATACTTCTGACGGAAGTCTCACCAAGATTATCGTAGAAAATGCATATCTCAGCTTGATACCCGACGAAAGCCAAGATGTCGCTGGTTCTGCATATCAAACGCACTGTGGAATGGTGAAAACACCGGATAAGGTTTTTCTCGCATTAACTAGCTCGAAAAGAGCGATCTCGATGATTAAGCATACTTCGGATAGATGTCTCACCAAGATTATCGCAGAAAAACATATTTCAGCTGGAAACACCACGAAAACCATGTAATCGGCGGCTCTACCTATCATACGCACTGTGGAGTGGTCAAAACACTAGAAAACTTGTTTTTTCGCAAGAAATAGCTCGAAAAGAACGTTCTAGATGATTCTGCATACTTCTGACTGAAGTCTCACCAAGATTATCGCAGAAAACGCATATCTCAGCTTGAAACCCCACGAAAACCAAGATATCGTTCGGTTCTGCATATCATACGCACTGTGGAATGGTGAAAACCCCAGAAAACGAGTTTCTCGCATTAAATAGCTCGAAAAGAGCGATGTCGATGATTCGGCACACTTCGGACAGAAGTCTCACCAAGATTATCGCAGACAATGCATATCTCAGCTTGAATCCCCACGAAAACCAGGATATCGCTGGTTCTGCATATCAAACGCACTGTGGAGTGCTGAAAACACCAGATAACGTGTTTCTCGCATTAAATAGCTCGAATAGAGCGATCTCGATGATTAAGCATACTTCGGACAGAAGGCTCACCAAGATTATCGCAGAAAATGCATATCTCAGCTTGAAACCCCACGAAAGCCAAGACATCGCTGGTTCTGCATATCAAACGCACTGTCGAGTGGTGAAAACACCAGAAAACGTGTTTCTTGCATTAGGAAGCTCGAAAAGAGCGTTCTCGAAGGTCCTGCATACTTCTGACAAAAGTCTCACCAAGATTATCGTAGAAAATGCATATCTCATCTTGAAACCCGACGAAAACCGATATATCTCCGGTTCTGCACATCAAACGTACCGTGGAGTGGTGAAAACACCAGAAAACGTGTTTCGCGCATTAAGTAGCTCGAAAAGAGCGTTCTCGAAGATTCTGCATAATTCTGACAGAAGTCTCACCAGGATTATCGTAGAAAATGCATATCTCAGCTTGAAACCCGACCGAAACCAAGATATCTCCGGCTCTGCATGTCAAACGTACTGTGGAGTGGTGAAAACACCAGAAAACGAGTTTCTCGCATTAAATAGCTGGAAAAGAGCGATCTCGATGTTTCTGCATACCTCGGACAGAAGTCTCAACAAGATTATCGCAGAAAATGCATATCTCAGCTTGAAACCCCACGAAAACCAAGATATCTACTGTTCTGCATAACAAACGCACTGTGGAGTGGTGAAAACACCAGATAACGTGTTTCTCGCATTAGGTAGCTCGAAAAGAGCGTTCTCGAAGGTCCTGCATACTTCTGACAGAAGTCTCACCAAGATTATCGTAGAAAATGCATATCTCAGCTTGAAACCCGACGAATACCGATATATCTCCGGTTCTGCACATCAAACGTTCCGTGGAGTGGTGAAAACACCAGAAAACGTGTTTCGCGCATTAAGTAGCTCGAAAAGAGCGTTCTCGAAGATTCTGCATAATTCTGACAGAAGTCTCACCAGGATTATCGTAGAAAATGCATATCTCAGCTTGAAACCCGACCGAAACCAAGGTATCTCCGGCTCTGCATGTCAAACGTACTGTGGAGTGGTGAAAACACCAGAAAACGTGTTTCTCGCATTAAATAGCTGGAAAAGAGCGATCTAGATGATTCAGCATACTTCGGACAGAAGTCCTACCAAGATAATCGCAGGAAATGCATATCTCAGCTTGAAACCCCACGAAAACCAAGATATCTCCGGTTCTGCATATCCAACGAACTGTGGAGTGGTGAAAACACCAGAAAACGTGTTTCGCGCATTAAGTAGCTCGAAAAGAGCGTTCTCGAAGATTCTGCATAATTCTGACAGAAGTCTCACCAGGATTATCGTACAAAATGCATATCTCAGCTTGAAACCCGACCGAAACCAAGATACCTCCGGCTCTGCATGTCAAACGTACTGTGGAGTGGTGAAAACACCAGAAAACGTGTTTCGTGCATTAAGTAGCACGAAAAGAGCGATCTAGATGATTCTGCATACTTCTGACTGAAGTCTCACCAATATTATCGCAGAAAATGCATATCTCACCTTGAAACCTCACGAAAATCAAGATGACGCCGGTTCTGCATATCAAACGCACTGTGGAGTGGTGAAAACAACCAGATAACGTGTTTCTCGCATTAACTAGCTCGAAAAGAACGACCCCGATGATTCTGCATACTTCTGACAGAAGTCTCACCAAGATTATCGTAGAAAATGCATATCTCAGCTTGATACCCGACGAAAGCCAAGATGTCGCCGGTTCTGCATATCAAACGCACTGTGGAGTGGTGGAAACACCAGATAACGTGTTTCTCGCATTAAATAACTCGAAAAGAGGGTTCTCGATGATTCTGCATACTTCTGACTGATGTCTCACCAAGATTATCGCAGAAAATGCATATCTCACATTGAAACCTCACGAAAATCAAGATGACGCCGGATCTGCATATCAAACGCTCTGTGGAGTGGTGAAAACACCAGATAACGTGTTTCTCGCAATAAACAGCTCGAAAAGAGCGTTCTCGATGATTCTGCATACTTCTGACGGAAGTCTCACCAAGATTATCGTAGAAAATGCATATCTCAGCTTGATACCCGACGAAAGCCAAGATGTCGCTGGTTCTGCATATCAAACGCACTGTGGAGTGGTGAAAACACCGGATAAGGTTTTTCTCGCATTAACTAGCTCGAAAAGAGCGATCTCGATGATTAAGCATACTTCGGATAGATGTCTCACCAAGATTATCGCAGAAAAACATATTTCAGCTGGAAACACCACGAAAACCATGTAATCGGCGGCTCTACCTATCATACGCACTGTGGAGTGGTCAAAACACTAGAAAACTTGTTTTTTCGCAAGAAATAGCTCGAAAAGAACGTTCTAGATGATTCTGCATACTTCTGACTGAAGTCTCACCAAGATTATCGCAGAAAACGCATATCTCAGCTTGAAACCCCACGAAAACCAAGATATCGTCGGTTCTGCATATCATACGCACTGTGGAATGGTGAAAACCCCAGAAAACGAGTTTCTCGCATTAAATAGCTCGAAAAGAGCGATCTCGATGATTAAGCATACTTCGGACAGAAGTCTCACCAAGATTATCGCAGAAAATGCATATCTCAGCTTGAAACCCCACGAAAACCAAGATATCGCTGCTTCTGCATATCAAACGCTCTGTGGAGTGGTGAAAACACCAGATAACGTGTTTCTCGCAATAAACAGCTCGAAAAGTGCGTTCTCGATGATTCTGCATACTTCTGACGGAAGTCTCACCAAGATTATCGTAGAAAATGCATATCTCAGCTTGATACCCGACGAAAGCCAAGATGTCGCTGGTTCTGCATATCAAACGCACTGTGGAGTGGTGAAAACACCGGATAAGGTTTTTCTCGCATTAACTAGCTCGAAAAGAGCGATCTCGATGATTAAGCATACTTCGGATAGATGTCTCACCAAGATTATCGCAGAAAAACATATTTCAGCTGGAAACACCACGAAAACCATGTAATCGGCGGCTCTACCTATCATACGCACTGTGGAGTGGTCAAAACACTAGAAAACTTGTTTTTTCGCAAGAAATAGCTCGAAAAGAACGTTCTAGATGATTCTGCATACTTCTGACTGAAGTCTCACCAATATTATCGCAGAAAATGCATATCTCAGCTTGAAACCTCACGAGATTCAAGATGTCGCCGGTTCTGTATATCAAACGCACTGTGGAGTGGTGAAAACAACCAGATAACGTGTATCTCGCATTAAATAGCTCGAAAAGAGCGATCTAGATGATTCTGCATACTTCTGACAGAAGACTCACCAAGATTATCGCAGAAAATGCATATCTCAGCTGGAAACACCACGAAAATCAAGATATCGCCGGTTCTGCATATCAAACGCACTGTGGAATGTTGAAAACACCAGAAAACTTGTTTTTTTCGCATTAAATAGTTCGAAACGAGCGATCTAGATGATTCTGCATACTGCTGACAGAAGACTCACCAAGATAATCGCAGAAAATGCATATCTCAGCTGGAAACCCCTCGAAAACCAAGATATCACCTGTTCTGCATATCCAACGAACTGTGGTGTGGTGAAAACCCCCGAAAACGTGTTTCTCGCATTAAATAGCTCGAAAAGAGCGATCTCGATGATTCGGCACACTTCGGACAGAAGTCTCACCAAGATTATCGCAGACAATGCATATCTCAGCTTGAATCCCCACGAAAACCAGGATATCGCTGGTTCTGCATATCAAACGCACTGTGGAGTGCTGAAAACACCAGATAACGTGTTTCTCGCATTAAATAGCTCGAATAGAGCGATCTCGATGATTAAGCATACTTCGGACAGAAGTCTCACCAAGATTATCGCAGAAAATGCATATCTCAGCTTGAAACCCCACGAAAGCCAAGACATCGCTGGTTCTGCATATCAAACGCACTGTCGAGTGGTGAAAACACCAGAAATCGTGTTTCTTGCATTAGGAAGCTCGAAAAGAGCGTTCTCGAAGGTCCTGCATACTTCTGACAAAAGTCTCACCAAGATTATCGTAGAAAATGCATATCTCATCTTGAAACCCGACGAAAACCGATATATCTCCGGTTCTGCACATCAAACGTACCGTGGAGTGGTGAAAACACCAGAAAACGTGTTTCGCGCATTAAGTAGCTCGAAAAGAGCGTTCTCGAAGATTCTGCATAATTCTGACAGAAGTCTCACCAGGATTATCGTAGAAAATGAATATCTCAGCTTGAAACCCGACCGAAACCAAGATATCTCCGGCTCTGCATGTCAAACGTACTGTGGAGTGGTGAAAACACCAGAAAACGAGTTTCTCGCATTAAATAGCTGGAAAAGAGCGATCTCGATGTTTCTGCATACCTCGGACAGAAGTCTCAACAAGATTATCGCAGAAAATGCATATCTCAGCTTGAAACCCCACGAAAACCAAGATATCTACTGTTCTGCATAACAAACGCACTGTGGAGTGGTGAAAACACCAGATAACGTGTTTCTCGCACTAACTAGCTCGAAACGAGCGATCTCGATGATTCAGCATACTTCGGACAGAAGTCTCACCAAGATTATCGCAGAAAATGCATATCTCAGCTTGAAACCCCACGAGAACCAAGATATCGCTGGTTCTGCATATCAAACGCACTGTCGAGTGGTGAAAACACCAGAAAACGTGTTTCTCGCATTAGGTAGCTCGAAAAGAGCGTTCTCGAAGGTCCTGCATACTTCTGACAGAAGTCTCACCAAGATTATCTTAGAAAATGCATATCTCAGCTTGAAACCCGACGAATACCGATATATCTCCGGTTCTGCACATCAAACGTACCGTGGAGTGGTGAAAACACCAGAAAACGTGTTTCGCGCATTAAGTAGCTCGAAAAGAGCGTTCTCGAAGATTCTGCATAATTCTGACAGAAGTCTCACCAGGATTATCGTAGAAAATGCATATCTCAGCTTGAAACCAGACCGAAACCAAAATATCTCCAGCTCTGCATGTCAAACGAACTGTGGAGTGGTGAAAACACCAAAAAACGTGTTTCTCGCATTAAATAGCTGGAAAAGAGCGATCTAGATGATTCAGCATACTTCGGACAGAAGTCCTACCAAGATAATCGCAGGAAATGCATATCTCAGCTTGAAACCCCACGAAAACCAAGATATCTCCGGTACTGCATATCCAACGAACTGTGGAGGGGTGAAAACACCAGAAAACGTGTTTCGCGCATTAAGTAGCTCGAAAAGAGCGTTCTCGAAGATTCTGCATAATTCTGGCAGAAGTCTCACCAGGATTATCGTAGAAAATGCATATCTCAGCTTGAAACCCGACCGAAACCAAGGTATCTCCGGCTCTGCATGTCAAACGTACTGTGGAGTGGTGAAAACACCAGAAAACGTGTTTCTCGCATTAAATAGCTGGAAAAGAGCGATCTAGATGATTCAGCATACTTCGGACAGAAGTCCTACCAAGATAATCGCAGGAAATGCATATCTCAGCTTGAAACCCCACGAAAACCAAGATATCTCCGGTTCTGCATATCCAACGAACTGTGGAGTGGTGAAAACACCAGAAAACGTGTTTCGCGCATTAAGTAGCTCGAAAAGAGCGTTCTCGAAGATTCTGCATAATTCTGACAGAAGTCTCACCAGGATTATCGTAGAAAATGCATATCTCAGCTTGAAACCCGACCGAAACCAAGATATCTCCGGCTCTGCATGTCAAACGTACTGTGGAGTGGTGAAAACACCAGAAAACGTGTTTCGTGCATTAAGTAGCTCGAAAAGAGCGATCTAGATGATTCTGCATACTTCTGACTGAAGTCTCACCAATATTATCGCAGAAAATGCATATCTCACCTTGAAACCTCACGAAAATCAAGATGACGCCGGTTCTGCATATCAAACGCACTGTGGAGTGGTGAAAACAACCAGATAACGTGTTTCTCGCATTAACTAGCTCGAAAAGAACGACCCCGATGATTCTGCATACTTCTGACAGAAGTCTCACCAAGATTATCGTAGAAAATGCATATCTCAGCTTGATACCCGACGAAAGCCAAGATGTCGCCGGTTCTGCATATCAAACGCACTGTGGAGTGGTGGAAACACCAGATAACGTGTTTCTCGCATTAAATAGCTCGAAAAGAACGTTCTAGATGATTCTGCATACTTCTGACTGAAGTCTCACCAATATTATCGCAGAAAATGCATATCTCAGCTTGAAACCTCACGAGATTCAAGATGTCGCCGGTTCTGTATATCAAACGCACTGTGGAGTGGTGAAAACAACCAGATAACGTGTATCTCGCATTAAATAGCTCGAAAAGAGCGATCTAGATGATTCTGCATACTTCTGACAGAAGACTCACCAAGATTATCGCAGAAAATGCATATCTCAGCTGGAAACACCACGAAAATCAAGATATCGCCGGTTCTGCATATCAAACGCACTGTGGAATGTTGAAAACACCAGAAAACTTGTTTTTTTCGCATTAAATAGTTCAAAACGAGCGATCTAGATGACTCTGCATACTGCTGACAGAAGACTCACCAAGATAATCGCAGAAAATGCATATCTCAGCTGGAAACCCCTCGAAAACCAAGATATCACCTGTTCTGCATATCCAACGAACTGTGGTGTGGTGAAAACCCCCGAAAACGTGTTTCTCGCATTAAATAGCTCGAAAAGAGCGATCTCGATGATTCGGCACACTTCGGACAGAAGTCTCACCAAGATTATCGCAGACAATGCATATCTCAGCTTGAATCCCCACGAAAACCAGGATATCGCTGGTTCTGCATATCAAACGCACTGTGGTTTGCTGAAAACACCAGATAACGTGTTTCTCGCATTAAATAGCTCGAATAGAGCGATCTCGATGATTAAGCATACTTCGGACAGAAGTCTCACCAAGATTATCGCAGAAAATGCATATCTCAGCTTGAAACCCCACGAAAGCCAAGACATCGCTGGTTCTGCATATCAAACGCACTGTCGAGTGGTGAAAACACCAGAAAACGTGTTTCTTGCATTAGGAAGCTCGAAAAGAGCGTTCTCGAAGGTCCTGCATACTTCTGACAAAAGTCTCACCAAGATTATCGTAGAAAATGCATATCTCATCTTGAAACCCGACGAAAACCGATATATCTGCGGTTCTGCACATCAAACGTACCGTGGAGTGGTGAAAACACCAGAAAACGTGTTTCGCGCATTAAGTAGCTCGAAAAGAGCGTTCTCGAAGATTCTGCATAATTCTGACAGAAGTCTCACCAGGATTATCGTAGAAAATGCATATCTCAGCTTGAAACCCGACCGAAACCAAGATATCTCCGGCTCTGCATGTCAAACGTACTGTGGAGTGGTGAAAACACCAGAAAACGAGTTTCTCGCATTAAATAGCTGGAAAAGAGCGATCTCGATGTTTCTGCATACCTCGGACAGAAGTCTCAACAAGATTATCGCAGAAAATGCATATCTCAGCTTGAAACCCCACGAAAACCAAGATATCTACTGTTCTGCATAACAAACGCACTGTGGAGTGGTGAAAACACCAGATAACGTGTTTCTCGCACTAACTAGCTCGAAACGAGCGATCTCGATGATTCAGCATACTTCGGACAGAAGTCTCACCAAGATTATCGCAGAAAATGCATATCTCAGCTTGAAACCCCACGAGAACCAAGATATCGCTGGTTCTGCATATCAAACGCACTGTCGAGTGGTGAAAACACCAGAAAACGTGTTTCTCGCATTAGGTAGCTCGAAAAGAGCGTTCTCGAAGGTCCTGCATACTTCTGACAGAAGTCTCACCAAGATTATCGTAGAAAATGCATATCTCAGCTTGAAACCCGACGAATACCGATATATCTCCGGTTCTGCACATCAAACGTACCGTGGAGTGGTGAAAACACCAGAAAACGTGTTTCGCGCATTAAGTAGCTCGAAAAGAGCGTTCTCGAAGATTCTGCATAATTCTGACAGAAGTCTCACCAGGATTATCGTAGAAAATGCATATCTCAGCTTGAAACCAGACCGAAACCAAAATATCTGCGGCTCTGCATGTCAAACGAACTGTGGAGTGGTGAAAACACCAAAAAACGTGTTTCTCGCATTAAATAGCTGGAAAAGAGCGATCTAGATGATTCAGCATACTTCGGACAGAAGTCCTACCAAGATAATCGCAGGAAATGCATATCTCAGCTTGAAACCCCACGAAAACCAAGATATCTCCGGTTCTGCATATCCAACGAACTGTGGAGTGGTGAAAACAGCAGAAAACGTGTTTCGCGCATTAAGTAGCTCGAAAAGAGCGTTCTCGAAGATTCTGCATAATTCTGACAGAAGTCTCACCAGGATTTTCGTAGAAAATGCATATCTCAGCTTGAAACCCGACCGAAACCAAGATATCTCCGGCTCTGCATGTCATACGTACTGTGGAGTGGTGAAAACTCCAGAAAACGTGTTTCGTGCATTAAGTAGCTCGAAAAGAGCGATCTACAAGATTCTGCATACTTCTGACAGAAGTCTCACCAAGATTATCGTAGAAAATGCATATCTCAGCATGAAACCCGACGAATACCGATATATCTCCGGTTCTGCACATCAAACGTACCGTGGAGTCGTGAAACCACCAGAAAACGTGTTTCGCGCATTAAGTAGCTCGAAAAGAGCGTTCTCGAAGATTCTGCATAATTCTGACAGAAGTCTCACCAGGATTATCGTAGAAAATGCATATCTCAGCTTGAAACCCGACCGAAACCAAGATATCTCCGGCTCTGCATGTCAAACGTACTGTGGAGTGGTGAAAACACCAGAAAACGTGTTTCGTGCATTAAGTAGCTCGAAAAGAGCGATCTAGAAGATTCTGCATACTTCTGACAGAAGTCTCACCAAGATTATCGCAGAAAATGCATATCTCAGCTTGAAACACCACGAAAGCCAAGATATCGCTGGTTCTGCATATCAAACGCACTGTCGAGTGGTGAAAACACCAGAAAACGTGTTTCTCGCATTAGGTAGCCCGAAAAGAGCGTTCTCGAAGGTCCTGCATACTTCTGACAGAAGTCTCACCAAGATTATCGTAGAAAATGCATATCTCAGCTTGAAACCCGACGAATACCGATATATCTCCGGTTCTGCACATCAAACGTTCCGTGGAGTGGTGAAAACACCAGAAAACGTGTTTCGCGCATTAAGTAGCTCGAAAAGAGCGTTCTCGAAGATTCTGCATAATTCTGACAGAAGTCTCACCAGGATTATCGTAGAAAATGCATATCTCAGCTTGAAACCCGACCGAAACCAAGGTATCTCCGGCTCTGCATGTCAAACGTACTGTGGAGTGGTGAAATCACCAGAAAACGTGTTTCTCGCATTAAATAGCTGGAAAAGAGCGATCTAGATGATTCAGCATACTTCGGACAGAAGTCCTACCAAGATAATCGCAGGAAATGCATATCTCAGCTTGAAACCCCACGAAAACCAAGATATCTCCGGTTCTGCATATCCAACGAACTGTGGAGGGGTGAAAACACCAGAAAACGTGTTTCGCGCATTAAGTAGCTCGAAAAGAGCGTTCTCGAAGATTCTGCATAATTCTGGCAGAAGTCTCACCAGGATTATCGTAGAAAATGCATATCTCAGCTTGAAACCCGACCGAAACCAAGGTATCTCCGGCTCTGCATGTCAAACGTACTGTGGAGTGGTGAAAACACCAGAAAACGTGTTTCTCGCATTAAATAGCTGGAAAAGAGCGATCTAGATGATTCAGCATACTTCGGACAGAAGTCCTACCAAGATAATCGCAGGAAATGCATATCTCAGCTTGAAACCCCACGAAAACCAAGATATCTCCGGTTCTGCATATCCAACGAACTGTGGAGTGGTGAAAACACCAGAAAACGTGTTTCGCGCATTAAGTAGCTCGAAAAGAGCGTTCTCGAAGATTCTGCATAATTCTGACAGAAGTCTCACCAGGATTATCGTAGAAAATGCATATCTCAGCTTGAAACCCGACCGAAACCAAGATATCTCCGGCTCTGCATGTCAAACGTACTGTGGAGTGGTGAAAACACCAGAAAACGTGTTTCGTGCATTAAGTAGCTCGAAAAGAGCGATCTAGATGATTCTGCATACTTCTGACTGAAGTCTCACCAATATTATCGCAGAAAATGCATATCTCACCTTGAAACCTCACGAAAATCAAGATGACGCCGGTTCTGCATATCAAACGCACTGTGGAGTGGTGAAAACAACCAGATAACGTGTTTCTCGCATTAACTAGCTCGAAAAGAACGACCCCGATGATTCTGCATATTTCTGACAGAAGTCTCACCAAGATTATCGTAGAAAATGCATATCTCAGCTTGATACCCGACGAAAGCCAAGATGTCGCCGGTTCTGCATATCAAACGCACTGTGGAGTGGTGGAAACACCAGATAACGTGTTTCTCGCATTAAATAACTCGAAAAGAGGGTTCTCGATGATTCTGCATACTTCTGACTGATGTCTCACCAAGATTATCGCAGAAAATGCATATCTCACCTTGAAACCTCACGAAAATCAAGATGACGCCGGTTCTGCATATCAAACGCACTGTGGAGTCGTGAAAACAACCAGACAACGTGTTTCTCGCATTAAATAGCTCGAAAAGAGGGACCTCGATGATTCTGCATACTTCTGACAGAAGACTCACCAAGATTATCGCAGAAAATGCATATCTCAGCTGGAAACACCACGAATATCAAGATATCGCCGGTTCTGCATATCAAACGCACTGTGGAGTGGTCAATACACCAGAAAACGTGTTACTGGCATTAAATAGCTCGAAACGAGCGATCTAGATGATTCTGCATACTTCTGACTGAAGTATCACCAATATTATCGCAGAAAATGCATATCTCAGCTTGAAACCCGACGAAAACCAGATGTCGCCGGTTCTGCATATCAAACGCACTGTGGGGTGGTGAAAACACAAGAAAACGTGTTTCTCGCATTAAATATCTCGAAAAGAGCGATCTAGATGATTCTGCATACATCTGACAGAAGACTCACCAAGATTATCGCAGAAAATGCATATCTCAGCTGGAAACCCCACGAAAACCAAAGTATCGCCGGTTCTGCATATCAGGCGCAATGTGGAGTGGTGAAAACACCAGAAAACGTGTTACTCGCATTAAATAGCTGGAAACGAGCGATCTAGATGATTCTGCATACTTCTGACTGAAGTCTCACCAAGATTATCGCAGAAAATGCATATCTCAGCTGGAAACCCCACGAAAACCAAGATATCGCCGGTTCTGCATATCAGGCGCAATGTGGAGTGGTGAAAACACCAGATAACGTGTTTCTCGCATCAAATAGCTCGAAAAGAGCGATCTAGATGATTCTGCATACTGCTGACAGAAGACTCACCAAGATTATCGCAGAAAATGCATATCTCAGCTGGAAACACCACGAAAATCATGATATCGCCGGTTCTGCATATCAAACGCACTGTGGAGTGGTCAATACACCAGAAAACGTGTTTCTCGCAATAAATAGCTCGAAACGAGCGATCTAGATGATTCTGCATACTTCTGACTGAAGTCTCACCAATATTATCGCAGCAAATGCATATGTCAGCTTGAAACCTCACGAAAATCAAGATGTCGCCAGTTCTGCATATCAAACGCACAGTGGAGTGCTGAAAACACCAGATAACGTGTTTCTCGCATTAAATACCTCGAATAGAGCGATCTCGATGATTAAGCATACTTCGGACAGAAGTCTCACCAAGATTATCGCAGAAATTGCATTTCTCAGCTTGAAACCCCACGAAAACCAAGATATCGCTGGTACTGCATATCAAACGCTCTGTGGAGTGGTGAAAACACCAGATATGGTTTTTCTCGCATTAACCAGCTCGAAAAGAGCGATCTCGATGATTCAGCATACTTCGGACAGAAGTCTCACCAAGCTTATCGTAGAAAATGCATATCTCAGCTTGAAACCCGACGAAAACCAAAATATCTCCGGTTCTGCATATCCAACGCACTGTGGAGTGGTGAAAACACCAGATAACGTGTTTCTCGCATTAAATAACTCGGAAAGAGGGTTCTCGATGATTCTGCATACTTCTGACTGATGTCTCACCAAGATTATCGCAGAAAATGCATATCTCACCTTGAAACCTCACGAAAATCAAGATGACGCCGGTTCTGCATATCAAACGCACTGTGGAGTCGTGAAAACAACCAGACAACGTGTTTCTCGCATTAAATAGCTCGAAAAGAGGGACCTCGATGATTCTGCATACTTCTGACAGAAGACTCACCAAGATTATCGCAGAAAATGCATATCTCAGCTGGAAACACCACGAATATCAACATATCGCCGGTTCTGCATATCAAACGCACTGTGGAGTGGTCAATACACCAGAAAACGTGTTACTGGCATTAACTAGCTCGAAACGAGCGATCTAGATGATTCTGCATACTTCTGACTGAAGTATCACCAATATTATCGCAGAAAATGCATATCTCAGCTTGAAACCCGACGAAAACCAGATGTCGCCGGTTCTGCATATCAAACGCACTGTGGGGTGGTGAAAACACAAGAAAACGTGTTTCTCGCATTAAATAGCTCGAAAATAGCGATCTAGATGATTTTGCATACTTCTGACAGAAGACTCACCAAGATTATCGCAGAAAATGCATATCTCAGCTGGAAACCCCACGAAAACCAAAATATCGCCGGTTCTGCATATCAGGCGCAATGTGGAGTGGTGAAAACACCAGAAAACGTGTTACTCGCATTAAATAGCTGGAAACGAGCGATCTAGATGATTCTGCATACTTCTGACTGAAGTCTCACCAATATTATCGCAGCAAATGCATATGTCAGCTTGAAACCTCACGAAAACCAAGATATCGTCGGTTCTGCATATCATACGCACTGTGGAGTGGTGAAAACACCGGATAGCGTTTTGTCGTATTAAATAGCTCGAAAAGAGCGATCTAGATGATTCTGCATACTGCTGACAGAAGACTCACCAAGATTATCGCAGAAAATGCATATCTCAGCTGGAAACACCACGAAAATCATGATATCGCCGGTTCTGCATATCAAACGCACTGTGGAGTGGTCAATACACCAGAAAACGTGTTTCTCGCAATAAATAGCTCGAAACGAGCGATCTAGATGATTCTGCATACTTCTGACTGAAGTCTCACCAATATTATCGCAGCAAATGCATATGTCAGCTTGAAACCTCACGAAAATCAAGATGTCGCCAGTTCTGCATATCAAACGCACAGTGGAGTGCTGAAAACACCAGATAACGTGTTTCTCGCATTAAATAGCTCGAATAGAGCGATCTCGATGATTAAGCATACTTCGGACAGAAGTCTCACCAAGATTAACGCAGAAATTGCATTTCTCAGCTTGAAACCCCACGAAAACCAAGATATCGCTGGTACTGCATATCAAACGCTCTGTGGAGTGGTGAAAACACCAGATATGGTTTTTCTCGCATTAACCTGCTCGAAAAGAGCGATCTCGATGATTCAGCATACTTCGGACAGAAGTCTCACCAAGCTTATCGTAGAAAATGCATATCTCAGCTTGAAACCCGACGAAAACCAAAATATCTCCGGTTCTGCATATCCAACGCACTGTGGAGTGGTGAAAACACCAGATAACGTGTTTCTCGCATTAAATAGCTCGAAAAGAGCGATCTAAATGATTCAGCATACTTCGGACCGAAGTCTCACCAAGATTATCGCAGAAAATGCATATCTCAGCTTGAAACCCCACGAAAACCAAGATATCGCTGGTACTGCATATCAAACGCTCTGTGGAGTGGTGAAAAATCCAGATATGGTTTTTCTCGCATTAACCAGCTCGAAAAGAGCGATCTCGATGATTCAGCATACTTCGGACAGAAGTCTCTCCAAGTTTATCGCAGAAAATGCATAACTGATCTTGAAACCCCTCGAAAACCAAGATATCACTTGTTCTGCATATGCAATGAACTGTGGTGTCGTGAATACCCCAGAAAACGTGTTTCTCGCATTAAATAGCTCGAAAAGAGAGATCTCGATGATTCTGCACATTTCGGACAGAAGTCTCACCAAGATTATCGCAGACAATGCATATCTCAGCTTGAAACCCCACGAAAACCAAGATATCGCCGGTTCTGCATATCATACGCACTGTGGTGTGGTGAAAACCCCCGAAAACGTGTTTCTCGCATTAAATAGCTCGAAAAGAGCGATCTCGATGATTCGGCACACTTCGGACAGAAGTCTCACCAAGCTTATCGTAGAAAATGCATATCTCAGCTTGAAACCCGACGAAAACCAAAATATCTCCGGTTCTGCATATCCAACGCACTGTGGAGTGGTGAAAACACCAGATAACGTGTTTCTCGCATTAAATAGCTCGAAAAGAGCGATCTAAATGATTCAGCATACTTCGGACCGAAGTCTCACCAAGATTATCGCAGAAAATGCATATCTCAGCTTGAAACCCCACGAAAACCAAGATATCGCTGGTACTGCATATCAAACGCTCTGTGGAGTGGTGAAAAATCCAGATATGGTTTTTCTCGCATTAACCAGCTCGAAAAGAGCGATCTCGATGATTCAGCATACTTCGGACAGAAGTCTCTCCAAGTTTATCGCAGAAAATGCATAACTGATCTTGAAACCCCTCGAAAACCAAGATATCACTTGTTCTGCATATGCAATGAACTGTGGTGTCGTGAATACCCCAGAAAACGTGTTTCTCGCATTAAATAGCTCGAAAAGAGAGATCTCGATGATTCTGCACATTTCGGACAGAAGTCTCACCAAGATTATCGCAGACAATGCATATCTCAGCTTGAAACCCCACGAAAACCAAGATATCGCCGGTTCTGCATATCATACGCACTGTGAAGTGGTGAAAACACCAGATAACGTGTTTCTCGCATTAAATAGCACGAAACGAGCGATCTCGATGATTAAGCATTCTTCGGACAGAAGTCTCACCAAGATTATCGCAGAAATTGCATATCTCAGCTTGAATCCCCACGAAAACCAGGAAATCGCTGGTTCTGCATATCAAACGCTCTGAGGAGTGGTGAAAACACCAGATATGGTTTTTCTCGCATTAACCAGCTCGAAAAGAGCGATCTCGATGATTCAGCATACTTCGGACAGAAGTCTCTCCAAGTTTATCGCAGAAAATGCATATCTCAGCTTGAAACCCGACGAAAACCAAAATATCTCCGGTTCTGCATATCCAACGCACTGTGGAGTGGTGAAAACACCAGATAACGTGTTTCTCGCATTAAATAGCTCGAATAGAGCGATCTCGATGATTAAGCATACTTCGGACAGAAGTCTCACCAAGATTATCGTAACAAATGCATATCTGAGCTTGAAACCCCACGAAAACCAAGATATCGCTGGTACTGCATATCAAACGCTCTGTGGAGTGGTGAAAACACCAGATATGGTTTTTCTCGCATTAACCAGCTCGAATCAAGCGATCTAGATGACTCTGCATACTTCTGACTGAAGTCTCACCAAGATTATCGCAGAAAATGCATATCTCAGCTTGAAACAACACGAAAACCAAGATATCTCCGGTTCTGCATATCCAACGAATTGTGGTGTGGTGAAAACCCCAGAAAACGTGTTTCTCGCATTAAATAGCTCGAAAAGAGCGCACTCGATGTTTCTGCATACTTCGGACAGAAGTCCCACCAAGAGTATCGCAGATAATGCATATCTCAGCTTGAAACCCCACGAAAACCAAGATATCGCCGGTTCTGCATATCATACGCACTGTGGAGTGGTGAAAACACCAGATAACGTGTTTCTCGCATTAAATAGCACGAAAAGAGCGATCTCGATGATTCTGCATACTTCTAACAGAAGTCTCACCAAGGTTATCGCAGAAAATGCATATCTCTGCTTTAAACCCCTCGAAACCCAAGATATCACCTGTTCTGCATATCCAACGAACTGTGGTGTGGTGAAAGCCCCAGAAAACGTGTTTCTCGCATTAAATAGCTTGAAAAGAGCGATCTAGATGATTCCGCATACTTCTGACAGAAGGCTCACCAAGATTATCGCAGAAAATGCATATCTCAGCTTGAAACCCCACGAAAACAAAGATATCTCCGGTTCTGCATATCCAACGAATTGTGGTGTGGTGAAAACCCCAGAAAACGTGTTTCTCGCATTAAATAGCTCGAAAAGAGCGCACTCGATGTTTCTGCATACTTCGGACAGAAGTCCCACCAAGATTATCGCAGATAATGCATATCTCAGCTTGAAACCCCACCAAAACCAAGATATCGCCGGTTCTGCATATCATACGCACTGTGGAGTGGTGAAAACACCAGATAACGTGTTTCTCGCATTAAATAGCACGAAAAGAGCGATCTCGATGATTCTGCATACTTCTAACAGAAGTCTCACCAAGGTTATCGCAGAAAATGCATATCTCTGCTTGAAACCCCACGAAAACCAAGATATCGTCGGTTCTGCATATCATACGCACTGTGGAGTGGTGAAAACACCGGATAGCGTTTTGTCGTATTAAATAGCTCGAACAGAGCGATCTCGATGATTCTGCATACTTCGGACGGATGTCTCACCAAGATTATCGCAGAAAATGCATATCTCAGCTTGAAACCCCACGAAAACCAAGATATCGCTGGTACTGCATATCAAACGCTCTGTGGAGTGGTGAAAACACCAGATAACGTGTGTCTCGCATCAAATAGCTCGAAAAGAGCGATCTCGATGATTCTGCATACTTCGGACAGAAGTCTCACCAAGATTATCGCAGAAAATGCATATCTCAGCTTAAAACCCCACGAAAACAAAGATATCTCCGGTTCTGCATATCCAACGAATTGTGGTGTGGTGAAAACCCCAGAAAACGTGTTTCTCGCATTAAATAGCTCGAAAAGAGCGCACTCGATGTTTCTGCATACTTCGGACAGAAGTCCCACCAAGATTATCGCAGATAATGCATATCTCAGCTTGAAATCCCACGAAAACCAAGATATCGCCGGTTCTGCATATCATACGCACTGTGGAGTGGTGAAAACACCAGATAACGTGTTTCTCGCATTAAATAGCACGAAAAGAGCGATCTCGATGATTCTGCATACTTCTAACAGAAGTCTCACCAAGGTTATCGCAGAAAATGCATATCTCTGCTTGAAACCCCTCGAAACCCAAGATATCACCTGTTCTGCATATCCAACGAACTGTGGTGTGGTGAAAGCCCCAGAAAACGTGTTTCTCGCATTAAATAGCTTGAAAAGAGCGATCTAGATGATTCCGCATACTTCTGACTGAAGTCTCACCAATATTATCGCAGAAAACGCACATCTCAGCTAGAAACGTCACGAAAATCAAGATGTCGCCGGTTCTGCATATCAAACGCACTGTGGATAAGTGAAAACAACCAGATAACGTGTTTCTCGCATTAAATAGCTCGAAAAGAGCGCTCTCGATGTTTCGGCATACTTCGGACAGAAGTCTCACCAAGTTTATCGCAGAAAATGCGTATCTCAGCTTGAAACCCCACGAAAACCAAGATATCGTCGGTTCTGCATATCATACGCACTGTGGAGTGGTGAAAACACCGGATAACGTTTTGTCGTATTAAATAGCTCGAACAGAGCGATCTCGATGATTCTGCATACTTCGGACAGAAGTCTCACCAAGATTATCCTAAATAATTCATATCTCAGCTTGAAACCCCACGAAAACCAAGGTATCGCTCGTACTGCATATCAAACGCACTGTGGAGTGGTGAAAACACCAGATAACGTGTTTCTCGCATTAAATAGCTCGAAAAAAGCGATGTCGATGATTCTGCATACTTCCGACAGAAGTCTCACCAAGTTTATCGCAGAAAATGCATATCTCAGCTTGAAACCCCTCGAAACCCAAGATATCAGCTGTTCTGCATATCCAACGAACTGTGGTGTGGTGAAAGCCCCAGAAAACGTGTTTCACGCATTAAATAGCTTGAAAAGAGCGATCTCGATGATTCTGCATACTTCTAACAGAAGTCTCACCAAGGTTATCGCAGAAAATGCATATCAGGGCTTGAAATCCCACGAAAACCAAGATATCGCCGGCTCTGCATATCATACGCACTGTGGAGTGGTCAAAACACCAGAAAACTTGTTTTTTCGCATTAAATAGCTCGAAACGAGCGATCTAGATGATTCTGCATCCTTCTGACTGAATTCTCACCAAGATTATCGCAGGAAATGCATATCTCAGATGGAAAACCCACGAAAACCAAGATATCGCCGGTTCTGCATATCAAACGCCCTGTGGAGTGATGAAAACACCAGATAACGTGTTTCTCGCATTAAATAGCTCGAATAGGGCGATCTCGATGATTCTGCATACTTCTGACAGAAGTCGCACCAAGATTATCGCAGAAAATGCATATCTCAGCTTGAAACCCCACGAAAACCAAGATATCGTCGGTTCTGCATATCATACGCACTGTGGAGTGGTGAAAACACCGGATAACGTTTTGTCGCATTAAATAGCTCGAACAGAGCGATCTCGATGATTCTGCATACTTCGGACAGAAGTCTCACCAAGATTATCCTAAAAAATTCATATCTCAGCTTGAAACCCCACGAAAACTAAGATATCGCCGGTTCTGCATATCATACGCACTGTGGAGTGGTGAAAACACCAGATAACGTGTTTCGCGCATTAAATAGCTCGAAAAGAGGGATGTCGATGATTCTGCATACTTCTGACAGATTCTCACCAAGATTATCGTAGAAAATGCATATCTCAGCCTGAAACCCGACCGAAACCAAGATATCTCCGGTTCTGCATGTCAAACGTACTGTGGTGTGGTGAATACACCAGAAAACTTGTTTTCTCACATTAGATAGCACGAAACGAGCGATCTAGATGATTCTGCATACTTCTGACAGAAGTCTCACCAAGATTATCGTAGAAAATGTATATCTCAGCTTGAAACCCGGCCGAAACCAAGTTATCTCCGGTTCTGCATGTCAAACGTACTGTGGTGTGGTGAATACACCAGAAAACTTGTTTTCTCGCATTAGATAGCACGAAACGAGCGATCTAGATGATTCTGCATACTTCTGACAGAAGTCTCACCAAGATTATCGTAGAAAATGCATATCTCAGCTTGAAACCCGACGAAATCCAAGATGTCGCCGGTTCTGCATATCAAACGCACTGTGGAGAGGTGAAAACAACAGATAACGTGTTTCTCGCATTAAGTAGCTCGAAAAGAGCGATCTCGAAGATTCTGCATACTTCTGACTGAAGTCTCACCAAGATTATCGCAGAAAATCTATATCTCAGCTTGATACCCGACGAAAACCAAGATGTCTCCGGTTCTGCATATCAAACGCACTGTGGAGTGGTGAAAACACCAGATAACGTGTTTCTCGCATTAAATAGCTCGAAACGAGCGATCTAGATGATTCTGCATACTTCGGACAGAAGTCTCACCAAGATTATCGCAGAAAATGCATACATCAGCTTGAAATCTCACGAAAATCAAGATGTCGTCGGTTCTGCATATCAAACGCACTGTGGAGTGGTGAATACACCAGAAAACGTGTTTCTCGCATTAGATAGCACGAAACGAGCGATCTAGATGATTCTGCATACTTCTGACAGAAGTCTCACCAAGATTATCGTAGAAAATGCATATCTCAGCTTGAAACCCGGCCGAAACCAAGTTATCTCCGGTTCTGCATGTCAAACGTACTGTGGAGTGGTGAATGCACCAGAAAACGTGTTTCTCGTATTAAATAGCTCGAAAAGAGCGATCTAGATGATTCTGCATACTTCGGACAGAAGTCTCACCAAGATTATCGTAGAAAATGCATATCTCAGCTTGAAACCCGGCCGAAACCAAGTTATCTCCGGTTCTGCATGTCAAACGTACTGTGGTGTGGTGAATACACCAGAAAACTTGTTTTCTCGCATTAGATAGCACGAAACGAGCGATCTAGATGATTCTGCATACTTCTGACAGAAGTCTCACCAAGATTTTCGCAGAAAATGCATATCTCAGCTTGAAACCTTACCAAAATCAAGATGTCGCCGGATCTGCAATTCAACCGCACTGTGGAGTGGTGAAAACACCAGATAACGTGTTTCTCGCATTAAATAGCACGAAAAGAGCGATCCCGATGATTCTGCATACTTCTGACAGAATTCTCACCAAGATTATCGTAGAAAATGCATATCTCAGCTGGAAACACCACGAAAATCAAGATATCGCCGGTTCTGCATATCAAACGCACTGTGTAATCTTGAACACTCCCGAAAACTTGTTTTTTTTCGCATTAGATAGCCCGAAACGAGCGATCTAGATGATTCGGCATACTTCTGACAGAAGTCTCTCCAAGATTATCGTAGAAAATGCATATCTCAGCTTGAAACCCGACCGAAACCAAGTTATCTCCGGTTCTGCATGTCAAACGTACTGTGGAGTGGTGAATACACCAGAAAACGTGTTTCTCGCATTAAATAGCTCGAAAAGAGCGATCTAGATGATTCTGCATACTTCTAACAGAAGTCTCACCAAGATTAGCGTAGAAAATGCATATCTCAGCTTGAAACCCGACGAAATCCAGGATGTCGCCGGTTCTGCATATCAAACGCACTGTGGTATGTTGAAAACACCAGAAAACTTGTTTTTTCGCATTAGATAGCTCGAAACGAGCGATCTAGATGATTCTGCATACTTCTGACTGAAGTCTCACCAAGATTATCGCAGAAAATGCATATCTCAGCTTGAACCCCGACGAAATCCAAGATGTCGCATGTTCTGCATATCAAACGCACTGTGGGGTAGCGAAAACACCAGAGAACGTGTTTCTCGCAATAAATAGCTCGAAAAGAGCGACCTACATGATTCTGCATACTTCTGACTGAAGCCTCACCAAGATTATCGCAGAAAATGCATTACTCAGCTTGAAATCTCACGAAAACCAAGTTATCTCCGGCTCTGCACATCAAACGGACTGTGGAGTGGTGAAAACACCAGGAAACGTGTTTCTCGCATTAAATAGCTCAAAAAGAGCGATCTAGATGATTCGGCATACTTCTGACAGAAGACTCACCAAGATTAGCGCAGAAAATGCATACCTCAGCTTGAAACACCACGAAAATCAAGATATCGCCGGTTCTGCATATCAAACGCACTGTGGAATGTTGAAAACACCAGAAAACTTGTTTTTTCGCATTAGATAGCCCGAAACGAGCGATCTAGATGATTCGGCATACTTCTGACAGAAGTCTCTCCAAGATTATCGTAGAAAATGCATATCTCAGCTTGAAACCCGACCGAAACCAAGTTATCTCCGGTTCTGCATGTCAAACGTACTGTGGAGTGGTGAATACACCAGAAAACGTGTTTCTCGCATTAAATAGCTCGAAAAGAGCGATCTAGATGATTCTGCATACTTCTAACAGAAGTCTCACCAAGATTAGCGTAGAAAATGCATATCTCAGCTTGAAACCCGACGAAATCCAGGATGTCGCCGGTTCTGCATATCAAACGCACTGTGGAATGTTGAAAACACCAGACAACTTGTTTTTTCGCATTAGATAGCTCGAAACGAGCGATCTAGATGATTCTGCATACTTCTGACTGAAGTCTCACCAAGATTATCGCAGAAAATGCATACCTCAGCTTGAAACCCGACAGAAACCAAGATATCTCCGGTTCTGCATATCAAACGCACTGTGGGGTGGCGAAAACACCAGAAACCGTGTTTCCCGCATTAAATAGCTCGAAAAGAGCGACCTAGATGATTCTGCATACTTCTGACTGAAGTCTCACCAAGATTATCGCAGAAAATGCATTACTCAGCTTGAAATCTCACGAAAACCAAGTTATCTCCGGTTCTGCACATCAAACGGACTGTGGAGTGGTGAAAACACCAGGAAACGTGTTTCTCGCATTAAATAGCTCAAAAAGAGCGATCTAGATGATTCGGCATACTTCTGACAGAAGACTCACCAAGATTAGCGCAGAAAATGCATACCTCAGCTTGAAACACCACGAAAATCAAGATATCGCCGGTTCTGCATATCAAACGCACTGTGGAATGTTGAAAACACCAGAAAACTTGTTTTTTCGCATTAGATAGCCCGAAACGAGCGATCTAGATGATTCGGCATACTTCTGACAGAAGTCTCTCCAAGATTATCGTAGAAAATGCATATCTCAGCTTGAAACCCGACCGAAACCAAGTTATCTCCGGTTCTGCATGTCAAACGTACTGTGGAGTGGTGAATACACCAGAAAACGTGTTTCTCGCATTAAATAGCTCAAAAAGAGCGATCTAGATGATTCGGCATACTTCTGACAGAAGACTCACCAAGATTAGCGCAGAAAATGCATACCTCAGCTTGAAACACCACGAAAATCAAGATATCGCCGGTTCTGCATATCAAACGCACTGTGGAATGTTGAAAACACCAGAAAACTTGTTTTTTCGCATTAGATAGCCCGAAACGAGCGATCTAGATGATTCTACATACTTCTGACTGAAGTCTCTCCAAGATTATCGCAGAAAATGCATATCTCAGCTTGAAACCTCACGAAAGCCAAGATATCTCTGGTTCTGCACATCAAACGTACTCTAGAGTGGTGAAAACACCAGAAAACGTGTTTCTCGCATGAAATAGCTCGAGAAGAGCGATCCCGATGATTCTGCATACTTCTGACAGAAGACTCACCAAGATTATCGCAGAAGATGCATATCTCAGCTGGAAACACCACGAAAATCAAGATATCGCCGGTTCTGCATATCAAACGCACAGTGGAATGTTGAAAACACCAGAAAAATTGTTTTTTCGCATTAAATAGCTCGAAAAAAGCGATCTAGATGATTCTGCATACTTCTGACTGAAGACTCACCAAGATTATCGTAGAAAATGCATATCTCAGCTTGAAACCCGACGAAATCCAAGATGTCGCCGGTTCTGCATATCAAACGCACTGTGGAGTGGTGAAAACACCAGATAACTCGTTTTTTCGCATTAGATAGCACGAAACGAGCGATCTAGATGATTCTGCATACTTCTGACAGAAGGCTCACCAAGATTATTGTAGAAAATGCATATCTCAGCTTGAAACCCGGCCGAAACCAAGTTATCTCCGGTTCTGCATGTCAAACGTACTGTGGTGTGGTGAATACACCAGAAAACTTGTTTTCTCGCATTAGATAGCACGAAACGAGCGATCTAGATGATTCTGCATACTTCTGACAGAAGTCTCACCAAGATTATCGCAGAAAATGCATATCTCAGCTTGAAACCTTACCAAAATCAAGATGTCGCCGGATCTGCAATTCAACCGCACTGTGGAGTGGTGAAAACAACCAGATAACATGTTTCTCGCATTAAATAGCTCGAAAAGAGCGGTCCCGATGATTCTGCATACTTCTGACAGAAGTCTCACCAAGATTATCGTAGAAAATGCATATCTCAGCTTGATTCCCGACCGAAACCAAGATATCTCCGGTTCTGCATGTTAAACGTACTGTGGAGTGGTGAATACTCCCGAAAACGTGTTTCTCGCATTAAATAGCTCAAAAAGAGCGATCTAGATGATTCGGCATACTTCTGACAGAAGACTGACCAAGAGTATCGCAGAAAATGCATACGTCAGCTTGAAGCACCACGAAAATCAAGATATCGCCGGTTCTGCATATCAAACGCACTGTGGAATGTTGAAAACACCAGAAAACTTGTTTTTTCGCATTAGATAGCTCGAAACGAGCGATCTAGATGATACTGCATACTTTTGACAGAAGTCTCACCAAGATTATCGTAGAAAATGCATAACTCAGCTTGAACCCCGACGAAATCCATGATGTTGCCGGTTCTGCATATCAAACGCACTGTGGAGTGGTGAAAACACCAGATAACGTGTTTCTCGCATTCAGTAGCTCGAAAAGAGCGATCTCGAAGGTTCTGCATACTTCTCACAGACGTCTTACCAACATTATCGTAGAAAATGCATATCTCAGCTTGAAACCCGACCGAAACCAAGATATCTCCGGTTCTGCATGTCAAACGTAGTGTGGAGTGGTGAATACACCAGAAAACGTGTTTCTCGCATTAAACAGCTCGAAAAAAGCGATCTAGATGATACTGCATACTTCTGACAGAAGTCTCACCAAGATTATCGTAGAAAATGCATATCTCAGCTTGAACCCCGACGAAATCCAAGATGTCGCCGGTTCTGCATATCAAGCGCACTGTGGAGTGGTGAAAACACCAGATAACGTGTTTCTCGCATTAAATAGCACGAAAAGAGCGATCCCGATGATTCTGCATACTTCTGACAGAATTCTCACCAAGATTATCGTAGAAAATGCATATCTCAGCTGGAAACACCACGAAAATCAAGATATCGCCGGTTCTGCATATCAAACGCACTGTGTAATCTTGAACACTCCCGAAAACTTGTTTTTTTTCGCATTAAATAGCTCGAAAAGGGCGATCTCGATTATTCTGCATACTTCTGACGGAAGTCTCACCAAGATTATCGCAGAAAATGCATACCTCAGCTTGAAACCCGACAGAAACCAAGATATCTCCGGTTCTGCATATCAAACGCACTGTGGGGTGGCGAAAACACCAGAAACCGTGTTTCCCGCATTAAATAGCTCGAAAAGAGCGACCTAGATGATTCTGCATACTTCTGACTGAAGTCTCACCAAGATTATCGCAGAAAATGCATTACTCAGCTTGAAATCTCACGAAAACCAAGTTATCTCCGGTTCTGCACATCAAACGGACTGTGGAGTGGTGAAAACACCAGGAAACGTGTTTCTCGCATTAAATAGCTCAAAAAGAGCGATCTAGATGATTCGGCATACTTCTGACAGAAGACTCACCAAGATTAGCGCAGAAAATGCATACCTCAGCTTGAAACACCACGAAAATCAAGATATCGCCGGTTCTGCATATCAAACGCACTGTGGAATGTTGAAAACACCAGAAAACTTGTTTTTTCGCATTAGATAGCCCGAAACGAGCGATCTAGATGATTCGGCATACTTCTGACAGAAGTCTCTCCAAGATTATCGTAGAAAATGCATATCTCAGCTTGAAACCCGACCGAAACCAAGTTATCTCCGGTTCTGCATGTCAAACGTACTGTGGAGTGGTGAATACACCAGAAAACGTGTTTCTCGCATTAAATAGCTCGAAAAGAGCGATCTAGATGATTCTGCATACTTCTAACAGAAGTCTCACCAAGATTAGCGTAGAAAATGCATATCTCAGCTTGAAACCCGACGAAATCCAGGATGTCGCCGGTTCTGCATATCAAACGCACTGTGGAATGTTGAAAACACCAGAAAACTTGTTTTTTCGCATTAGATAGCTCGAAACGAGCGATCTAGATGATTCTGCATACTTCTGACTGAAGTCTCACCAAGATTATCGCAGAAAATGCATATCTCAGCTTGAACCCCGACGAAATCCAAGATGTCGCATGCTCTGCATATCAAACGCACTGTGGGGTAGCGAAAACACCAGAGAACGTGTTTCTCGCAATAAATAGCTCGAAAAGAGCGATCTAGATTATTCTGCATACTTCTGACTGAAGTCTCTCCAAGATTATCGCAGAAAATGCATATCTCAGCTTGAAACCTCACGAGAACCAAGTTATCTACGGTTCTGCACTTCAAACGGACTGTGGAGTGGTGAAAACACCAGGAAACGTGTTTCTCGCATTAAATAGCTCAAAAAGAGCGATCTAGATGATTCGGCATACTTCTGACAGAAGACTCACCAAGATTAGCGCAGAAAATGCATACCTCAGCTTGAAACACCACGAAAATCAAGATATCGCCGGTTCTGCATATCAAACGCACTGTGGAATGTTGAAAACACCAGAAAAATTGTTTTTTCGCATTAAATAGCTCGAAAAAAGCGATCTAGATGATTCTGCATACTTCTGACTGAAGACTCACCAAGATTATCGTAGAAAATGCATATCTCAGCTTGAAACCCGACGAAATCCAAGATGTCGCCGGTTCTGCATATCAAACGCACTGTGGAGTGGTGAAAACACCAGATAACTCGTTTTTTCGCATTAGATAGCACGAAACGAGCGATCTAGATGATTCTGCATACTTCTGACAGAAGGCTCACCAAGATTATTGTAGAAAATGCATATCTCAGCTTGAAACCCGGCCGAAACCAAGTTATCTCCGGTTCTGCATGTCAAACGTACTGTGGTGTGGTGAATACACCAGAAAACTTGTTTTCTCGCATTAGATAGCACGAAACGAGCGATCTAGATGATTCTGCATACTTCTGACAGAAGTCTCACCAAGATTATCGCAGAAAATGCATATCTCAGCTTGAAACCTTACCAAAATCAAGATGTCGCCGGATCTGCAATTCAACCGCACTGTGGAGTGGTGAAAACAACCAGATAACATGTTTCTCGCATTAAATAGCTCGAAAAGAGCGGTCCCGATGATTCTGCATACTTCTGACAGAAGTCTCACCAAGATTATCGTAGAAAATGCATATCTCAGCTTGATTCCCGACCGAAACCAAGATATCTCCGGTTCTGCATGTTAAACGTACTGTGGAGTGGTGAATACTCCCGAAAACGTGTTTCTCGCATTAAATAGCTCAAAAAGAGCGATCTAGATGATTCGGCATACTTCTGACAGAAGACTGACCAAGAGTATCGCAGAAAATGCATACGTCAGCTTGAAGCACCACGAAAATCAAGATATCGCCGGTTCTGCATATCAAACGCACTGTGGAATGTTGAAAACACCAGAAAACTTGTTTTTTCGCATTAGATAGCTCGAAACGAGCGATCTAGATGATACTGCATACTTTTGACAGAAGTCTCACCAAGATTATCGTAGAAAATGCATAACTCAGCTTGAACCCCGACGAAATCCATGATGTTGCCGGTTCTGCATATCAAACGCACTGTGGAGTGGTGAAAACACCAGATAACGTGTTTCTCGCATTCAGTAGCTCGAAAAGAGCGATCTCGAAGGTTCTGCATACTTCTCACAGACGTCTTACCAACATTATCGTAGAAAATGCATATCTCAGCTTGAAACCCGACCGAAACCAAGATATCTCCGGTTCTGCATGTCAAACGTAGTGTGGAGTGGTGAATACACCAGAAAACGTGTTTCTCGCATTAAACAGCTCGAAAAAAGCGATCTAGATGATACTGCATACTTCTGACAGAAGTCTCACCAAGATTATCGTAGAAAATGCATATCTCAGCTTGAACCCCGACGAAATCCAAGATGTCGCCGGTTCTGCATATCAAGCGCACTGTGGAGTGGTGAAAACACCAGATAACGTGTTTCTCGCATTAAATAGCTCAAAAAGAGCGATCTAGATGATTCGGCATACTTCTGACAGAAGACTCACCAAGATTAGCGCAGAAAATGCATACCTCAGCTTGAAACACCACGAAAATCAAGATATCGCCGGTTCTGCATATCAAACGCACTGTGGAATGTTGAAAACACCAGAAAAATTGTTTTTTCGCATTAAATAGCTCGAAAAAAGCGATCTAGATGATTCTGCATACTTCTGACGGAAGTCTCACCAAGATTATCGCAGAAAATGCATACCTCAGCTTGAAACCCGACAGAAACCAAGATATCTCCGGTTCTGCATATCAAACGCACTGTGGGGTGGCGAAAACACCAGAAACCGTGTTTCCCGCATTAAATAGCTCGAAAAGAGCGACCTAGATGATTCTGCATACTTCTGACTGAAGTCTCACCAAGATTATCGCAGAAAATGCATTACTCAGCTTGAAATCTCACGAAAACCAAGTTATCTCCGGTTCTGCACATCAAACGGACTGTGGAGTGGTGAAAACACCAGGAAACGTGTTTCTCGCATTAAATAGCTCAAAAAGAGCGATCTAGATGATTCGGCATACTTCTGACAGAAGACTCACCAAGATTAGCGCAGAAAATGCATACCTCAGCTTGAAACACCACGAAAATCAAGATATCGCCGGTTCTGCATATCAAACGCACTGTGGAATGTTGAAAACACCAGAAAACTTGTTTTTTCGCATTAGATAGCCCGAAACGAGCGATCTAGATGATTCTGCATACTTCTGACTGAAGTCTCTCCAAGATTATCGCAGAAAATGCATATCTCAGCTTGAAACCTCACGAAAGCCAAGATATCTCTGGTTCTGCACATCAAACGTACTCTAGAGTGGTGAAAACACCAGAAAACGTGTTTCTCGCATGAAATAGCTCGAGAAGAGCGATCCCGATGATTCTGCATACTTCTGACAGAAGACTCACCAAGATTATCGCAGAAGATGCATATCTCAGCTGGAAACACCACGAAAATCAAGATATCGCCGGTTCTGCATATCAAACGCACAGTGGAATGTTGAAAACACCAGAAAAATTGTTTTTTCGCATTAAATAGCTCGAAAAAAGCGATCTAGATGATTCTGCATACTTCTGACTGAAGACTCACCAAGATTATCGTAGAAAATGCATATCTCAGCTTGAAACCCGACGAAATCCAAGATGTCGCCGGTTCTGCATATCAAACGCACTGTGGAGTGGTGAAAACACCAGATAACTCGTTTTTTCGCATTAGATAGCACGAAACGAGCGATCTAGATGATTCTGCATACTTCTGACAGAAGGCTCACCAAGATTATTGTAGAAAATGCATATCTCAGCTTGAAACCCGGCCGAAACCAAGTTATCTCCGGTTCTGCATGTCAAACCTACTGTGGAGTGGTGAATACACCAGAAAACGTGTTTCTCGCATTAAATAGCTCGAAAAGAGCGATCTAGATGATTCTGCATACTTCTGACAGAAGTCTCACCAAGATTATCGTAGAAAAAGCATATCTCAGCTTGAAACACGACGAAATCCAAGATGTCGCCGGTTCTGCATATCAAACGCACTGTGGAGTGGTGAAAACACCAGATAACGTGTTTCTCGCATTAAGCAGCTCGAAAAGAGCGATCTCGAAGATTCTGCATACTTCTGACTGAAGTCTCTCCAAGATTATCCCATAAAATGCATATCTCAGCTTGAAACCTCACGAAAACCAAGTTATCTACGGTTCTGCATGTCAAACGTACTGTGGAGTGGTGAATACACCAGAAAACGTGTTTCTCGCATTAAATAGCTCGAAACGAGCGATCTAGATGATTCTGCATACTTCGGACAGTAGTCTCACCATGATTATCGCAGAAAATGCATACATCAGCTTGAAATCTCACGAAAATCAAGATGTCGCCGGTTCTGCATATCAAACGCACTGTGGAGTGGTGAAAACAACCAGATAACGTGTTTCTCGAATTAAATAGCTCGAAAACAGCGATCCCGATGATTCTGCATACTTCTGACAGAAGTCTCACCAAGATTATCGTAGAAAATGCATATCTCAGCTTGAACCCCGACGAAATCCATGATGTCGCCGCTTCTGCATATCAAGCGCACTGTGGAGTGGTGAAAACACCAGATAACGTGTTTCTTGCATTAAATAGCTCGAAAAGAGCGATCTCGAAGATTCTGCATACTTCTGACTGAAGTCTCTCCAAGATTATCCCATAAAATGCATATCTCAGCTTGAAACCTCACGAAAACCAAGTTATCTACGGTTCTGCATGTCAAACGTACTGTGGAGTGGTGAATACACCAGAAAACGTGTTTCTCGCATTAAATAGCTCGAAACGAGCGATCTAGATGATTCTGCATACTTCGGACAGTAGTCTCACCATGATTATCGCAGAAAATGCATACATCAGCTTGAAATCTCACGAAAATCAAGATGTCGCCGCTTCTGCATATCAAGCGCACTGTGGAGTGGTGAAAACACCAGATAACGTGTTTCTTGCATTAAATAGCTCGAAAAGAGCGATCCCGATGATTCTGCATACTTCTGACGGACGTCTCACCAAGATTATCGTAGAAAATGCATATCTCAGATTGAAACCTCACCGAAACCAAGATGTCGCCGGTTCCGCAAATCAAACGCACTGTGGAGTGGTGGAAACACCAGATAACGTGTTTCTCGCATTAAGTAGCTCGAAAAGAGCGATCTCGATGATTATGCATACTTCTGACAGAAGTCTCTCCAAGATTATCGTAGAAAATGCATATCTCAGCTTGAAACCCGACCGAAACCAAGTTATCTCCGGTTCTGCATGTCAAACGTACTGTGGAGTGGTGAATACACCAGAAAACGTGTTTCTCGCATTAAATAGCTCGAAAAGAGCGATCTAGATGATTCTGCATACTTCTAACAGAAGTCTCACCAAGATTAGCGTAGAAAATGCATATCTCAGCTTGAAACCCGACGAAATCCAAGATGTCGCATGTTCTGCATATCAAACGCACTGTGGGGTAGCGAAAACACCAGAGAACGTGTTTCTCGCAATAAATAGCTCGAAAAGAGCGATCTAGATTATTCTGCATACTTCTGACTGAAGTCTCTCCAAGATTATCGCAGAAAATGCATATCTCAGCTTGAAACCTCACGAGAACCAAGTTATCTACGGTTCTGCACTTCAAACGGACTGTGGAGTGGTGAAAACACCAGGAAACGTGTTTCTCGCATTAAATAGCTCAAAAAGAGCGATCTAGATGATTCGGCATACTTCTGACAGAAGACTCACCAAGATTAGCGCAGAAAATGCATACCTCAGCTTGAAACACCACGAAAATCAAGATATCGCCGGTTCTGCATATCAAACGCACTGTGGAATGTTGAAAACACCAGAAAACTTGTTTTTTCGCATTAGATAGCCCGAAACGAGCGATCTAGATGATTCTGCATACTTCTGACTGAAGTCTCTCCAAGATTATCGCAGAAAATGCATATCTCAGCTTGAAACCTCACGAAAGCCAAGATATCTCTGGTTCTGCACATCAAACGTACTCTAGAGTGGTGAAAACACCAGAAAACGTGTTTCTCGAATTAAATAGCTCGAAAACAGCGATCCCGATGATTCTGCATACTTCGGACAGAAGTCTCACCAAGATTATCGCAGAAAATGCATACATCAGCTTGAAATCTCACGAAAATCAAGATGTCGCCGGTTCTGCATATCAAACGCACTGTGGAGTGGTGAAAACAACCAGATAACGTGTTTCTCGAATTAAATAGCTCGAAAAGAGCGATCCCGATGATTCTGCATACTTCTGACAGAAGTCTCACCAAGATTATCGTAGAAAATGCATATCTCAGCTTGAACCCCGACGAAATCCATGATGTCGCCGGTTCTGCATATCAAGCGCACTGTGGAGTGGTGAAAACACCAGATAACGTGTTTCTTGCATTAAATAGCTCGAAAAGAGCGATCCTGATGATTCTGCATACTTCTGACAGAAGTCTCACCAAGATTATCGCAGAAAATGCATATCTCAGCTTGAACCCCTACGAAATCGAAGATGTCGCCGGTTCTGCATATCAAACGCACTGTGGAGTGGTGAAAACACCAGATAACGTGTTTCTCAAATTAAATAGCTCGAAGAGAGGGATCTCGATGTTTCTGCATACTTCTGACAGAAGGCTCACCTAGATTATCGCAGACAATGCATATCTCAGCTGGAAACACCATGAAAATCAAGATATCGCCGGTTCTGTATATCAATCGCACTGTAGAGTGGTGAAAACACCAGATAACGTGTTTGTCGCATTAAATAGCTCGAAACGAGCGATCTAGATGATTCTGCATACTTCTCACAGAAGTCTCACCAAGATTATCGCCGAAAATGCATATCTCAGCTTGAAACCTCACCAAAATCAAGATGTCGCCGGTTCTGCAAATCAAACGCACTGTGGAGTGGTGAAAACACCAGATAACGTGTTTCTCGCCTTAAGTAGCTCGAAAAGAGCGATCTCGTAGATTCTGCATACTTCTGACAGAAGTCCCACCAAGATTATCGCAGAAAATGCATATCTCAGCTTGAAACCCGACGAAATCCAAGATGTCACCGGTTCTGCATATCAAACGCACTGTGGAGTGGTGAAAACACCAGATAACGTGTTTCTCAAATTAAATAGCTCGAAGAGAGGGATCTCGATGTTTCTGCATACTTCTGACAGAAGACTCACCAAGATTATCGCAGAAAATGCATATCTCAGCTTGAACCCTTACCAAAATCAAGATGTCGCCGGATCTGCAATTCTAACGCACTGTGGAGTGGTGAAAACAACCAGATAACATGTTTCTCGCATTAAATAGCTCGAAAAGAGCGATACCAATGATTCTGCATACTTCTGACAGAAGTCTCACCAAGATTATCGTAGAAAATGCATATCTCAGCTTGATTCCCGACCGAAACCAAGATATCTCCGGTTCCGCATGTCAAACGTAGTGTGGAGTGGTGAATACACCAGAAAACGTGTTTCTCGCATTAAACAGCTCGAAAAAAGCGATCTAGATGATACTGCATACTTCTGACAGAAGTCTCACCAAGATTATCGTAGAAAATGCATATCTCAGCTTGAACCCCGACGAAATCCATGATGTCGCCGATTCTGCATATCAAACGCACTGTGGAGTGGTGAAAACACCAGATAACGTGTTTCTCGCATTAAATAGCACGAAAAGAGCGATCCCGATGATTCTGCATACTTCTGACAGAAGTCTCACCAACATTATCGTAGAAAATGCATATCTCAGCTTGAACCCCGACGAAATCCAAGATGTCGCCGGTTCTGCATATCAAGCGCACTGTGGAGTGGTGAAAACACCAGATAACGTGTTTCTTGCATTAAATAGCTCGAAAAGCGCGATCTCGACGATTCTGCATACTTCTAACAGAAGTCTCACCAAGATTATCGTAAAAAATGCATGTCTCAGCTTGAAACTCCACGAAAACAAAGATATCGCTGGTACTGCATATCAAACGCACTGTGGAGTGGTGAAAGCACCAGAAAACGTGTTTCGTGCATTAAGTAGCTCGAAAAGCGCGATCTCGACGATTCTGCATACTTCTAACAGAAGTCTCACCAAGATTATCGCAGAAAATGCATATCTCAGCTTGAACCCCGACGAAATCAAAGATGTCGCCGGTTCTGCATATCAAGCGCACTGTGGAGTGGTGAAAACACCAGATAACGTGTTTCTTGCATTAAATAGCTCGAACAGAGCGATCCCGATGATTCTGCATACTTCGGACAGAAGTCTCACCAAGATTATCGCAGAAAATGCATATCTCTGCTTGAAATCTCACGAAAATCAAGATGTCGCCGGTTCTGCATATCAAGCGCACTGTGGAGTGGTGAAAACAACCAGATAACGTGTTTCTCGAATTAAATAGCTCGAAAAGAGCGATCCCGATGATTCTGCATACTTCTGACAGAAGTCTCACCAAGATTATCGTAGAAAATGCATATCTCAGCTTGAACCCCGACGAAATCCATGATGCCGCCGGTTCTGCATATCAAGCGCACTGTGGAGTGGTGAAAACACCAGATAACGTGTTTCTTGCATTAAATAGCTCGAAATGAGCGATCCCGATGATTCTGCATACTTCTGACAGAAGTCTCACCAAGATTATCGCAGAAAATGCATACATCAGCTTGAAATCTCACGAAAATCAAGATATCGCCGGTTCTGCATATCAATCGCACTGTAGAGTGGTGAAAACACCAGATGACGTGTTTGTCGCATTAAATAGCTCGAATCGAGCGATCTAGATGATTCTGCATACTTCTCACAGAAGTCTCACCAAGATTATCGCCGAAAATGCATAACTCAGCTTGAAATCTCACGAAAACCAAGTTATCTCCGGTGCTGCACATCAAACGTACTGTGGAGTGGTGAAAACACCAGAAAACGTGTTTCTCGCATTAAGTAGCTCGAAAAGATCCATCTCGAAGATTCTGCATACTTCTGACAGAAGTCCCACCAAGATTATCGCAGAAAATGCATATCTCAGCTTGAAACCCGACGAAATCCAAGATGTCGCCGGTTCTGCATATCAAGCGCACTGTGGAGTGGTGAAAACACCAGATAACGTGTTTCTTGCATTAAATAGCTCGAAAAGAGCGATCCCGATGATTCTGCATACTTCTGACAGAAGTCTCACCAAGATTATCGCAGAAAATGCATATCTCAGCTTGAACCCCTACGAAATCGAAGATGTCGCCGGTTCTGCATATCAAACGCACTGTGGAGTGGTGAAAACACCAGATAACGTGTTTCTCAAATTAAATAGCTAGAAGAGAGGGATCTCGATGTTTCTGCATACTTCTGACAGAAGGCTCACCTAGATTATCGCAGACAATGCATATCTCAGCTGGAAACACCATGAAAATCAAGATATCGCCGGTTCTGCATATCAATCGCACTGTAGAGTGGTGAAAACACCAGATAACGTGTTTCTCGAATTAAATAGCTAGAAGAGAGGGATCTCGATGTTTCTGCATACTTCTGACAGAAGACTCACCAAGATTATCGCAGAAAATGCATATCTCAGCTTGAACCCCGACGAAATCCATGATGTTGCCGGTTTTGCATATCAAACGCACTGTGGAGTGGTGAAAGACCAGATAACGTGTTTCTCGCATTAAGTAGCTCGAACAGAGCGATCCCGATGATTCTGCATACTTCTGACAGAAGTCTCACCAAGACTATCGTAGAAAATGCATATCTCAGCTTGAACCCCGACGAAATCCATGATGTTGCCGGTTCTGCATATCAAACGCACTGTGGAGTGGTGAAAACACCAGATAACGTGTTTCTCGCATTAAGTAGCACGAAAAGGTCGATCCCGATGATTCCGCATACTTCTGACAGACGTCTCACCAAGATTATCGTAGAAAATGTATATCTCAGATTGAAACCTCACCGAAACCAAGATGTCGCCGGTTCCGCAAATCAAACGCACTGTGGAGTGGTGAAAACACCAGATAACGTGTTTCTCGCATTAAGTAGCTCGAAAAGAGCGATCTCGATGATTAAGCATACTTCGGACAGAAGTCTCACCAAGATTATCGCAGAATATGCATATCTCTGCAAGAAACCTAACGAAAACCAAAATATCGCCGGTTCTGCATATCAAACCAACTGTGGAGTGGTGAAAACACCAGATAACGTGTTTCTCGCATTAAATAGCTCGAAAAGCGCGATCTCGACGATTCTGCATACTTCTAACAGAAGTCTCACCAAGATTATCGCAGAAAATGCATATCTCAGCTTGAACCCCGACGAAATCCAAGATGTCGCCGGTTCTGCATATCAAGCGCACTGTGGAGTGGTGAAAACACCAGATAACGTGTTTCTTGCATTAAATAGCCCGAAACGAGCGATCTCGATGAATCTGCATACTTTGGACAGAAGTCTCACCAAGATTATCGTAAAAAATGCATGTCTCAGCTTGAAACTCCACGAAAACAAAGATATCGCTGGTACTGCATATCAAACACACTGTGGAGTGGTGAAAGCACCAGAAAACGTGTTTCGTGCATTAAGTAGCTCGAAAAGAGCGATCTAGATGATTCTGCATACTTCTAACAGAAGTCTCACCAAGATTATCGCAGAAAATGCATATCTCTGCTTGAAAACCCACGAAAACCAAGATATCTACTGTTCTGCATATCCAACGAACTGTGGAGTGGTGAAAACCTCAGAAAACGTGTTTCTCGCATTAAATAGCTCGAAAAGAGCGATCTCGATGTTTCAGCATACTTCGGACAGAAGTCTCAACAAGATTATCGCAGAAAATGCATATCTCAGCTTGAAACCCGACGAAAACCAAGATGTCGCCGGTTCTGCATATCAAACGCACTGTGGGGTGGTGAAAACACCAGAAAACGTGTTACTCGCATTAACTAGCTCGAAAAGAGCGTTCTGGATGATTCTGCATACTTCTCCTAGATGAAACACAAAGATTATCCCAGAAAATGCATATTTCAGCTGGAAACCCCACGAAAACCAAGTTATCGGCGGCTCTAGATATCAAACGCGCTGCGGAGTGGTCAAAACACCAGATAACGTGTTTCCCGCATTAAATAGCTCGAAAAGAGCGATCTCGATGATTCTGCATACTTCGGACAGAAGTCTCACCAAGATTGCCGCAGATAATGCATATCTCAGCTTGAAACCCGACGAAATCCAAGATGTCGCCGTTTCTGCATGTCAAACGTACTGTGGAGTGGTCAATACACCAGAAAACGTGTTTCTCGAATTAAATAGCTCGAGAAGAGCGATCTTGATGATTCTGCATTCTTCTCACTGAAGTCTCACCCATATTATCGCAGAAAATGCATATCTCAGCTTGAACCCCGACGAAAGCCAAGATGTCGCCAGTTCTGCATATCAAACGCACTGTGGAGTGGTGAAAACACCAGATAACGTGTTTCTCGCATTAAATAGCTCGAAAAGAGGGATCTCGATGATTCTGCATACTTCTGACAGAAGACTCACCAAGAGTATCGCAGAAAATGCATATCTCAGACGGAAACACCACGGCAATCAAGATATCGCCGGTTCTGCATATCAAACGCACTGTGGAATGCTGAAAACACAAGGAAACTTGTTTCTTTGCATTAAATAGCACGACAAGAGCGATCTAGATGATTCTGCATACTTCTGACTGAAGTCTCAACAAGATTATCGCAGAAAATGCATATCTCAGCTTGAAACTTCACGAAAACCAAGTTATCTGCGGTTCGGCACATCAAACGTACTGTGGAGTGGTGAAAACACCAGAAAACGTGTTTCTCGCATTAAGTAGCTCGAAAAGAGCGATCCCGATGATTCTGCATCCTTCTGACTGAAGTCTCACCAAGATTATCGCAGAAAATGCATATCTCAGCTTGATACCCGACGAAAGCCAAGATGTCGCCGGTTCTGCATATCAAACGCACTGTGGAGTGGTGAAAACACCTGATAACGTGTTTCTCGCACTAACTAGCTCGAAAAGAGCGATCTCGATGATTCTGCATACTTCGGACAGAAGTCTCACCAAGATTGCCGCAGAAAATGCATATCTCAGCTTGAAACCCGACGAAATCCAAGATGTCGCCGGTTCTGCATATCAAACGCACTGTGGAATGCTGAAAACACAAGGAAACTTGTTTCTTTGCATTAAATAGCACGACAAGAGCGATCTAGATGATTCTGCATACTTCTGACTGAAGTCTCAACAAGATTATCGCAGAAAATGCATATCTCAGCTTGAAACTTCACGAAAACCAAGTTATCTGCGGTTCGGCACATCAAACGTACTGTGGAGTGGTGAAAACACCAGAAAACGTGTTTCTCGCATTAAGTAGCACGAAAAGGTCGATCCCGATGATTCCGCATACTTCTGACAGACGTCTCACCAAGATTATCGTAGAAAATGTATATCTCAGATTGAAACCTCACCGAAACCAAGATGTCGCCGGTTCCGCAAATCAAACGCACTGTGGAGTGGTGAAAACACCAGATAACGTGTTTCTCGCATTAAGTAGCTCGAAAAGAGCGATCTCGATGATTAAGCATACTTCTGACTGAAGTCTCAACAAGATTATCGCAGAAAATGCATATCTCAGCTTGAAACCTCACGAAATCCAAGTTATCTGCGGTTCTGCATATTAAACCAACTGTGGAGTGGTGAAAACACCAGAAAACGTGTTTCTCGCATTAAGTAGCGCGAAAAGAGCGATCCCGATGATTCTGCATCCTTCTGACTGAAGTCTCACCAAGATTATCGCAGAAAATGCATATCTCAGCTTGATACCCGACGAAAGCCAAGATGTCGCCGGTTCTGCATATCAAACGCACTGTGGAGTGGTGAAAACACCAGATAACGAGTTATTCGCATTAAATAGCCTGAAAAGAGGGATCTCGATGATTCTGCATACATCTGACAGAAGTCTCACCAAGATTATCGCAGAAAATGCATATCTCAGCTGGAAACGCCACGAAAATCAAGATATCGCCGGTTCAGCATATCAAACGCACTGTGGAGTGGTGAAAACACCAGATATCGTGTTTCTCGCACTAACTAGCACGAAAAGAGCGATCTCGATGATTCAGCATACTTCGGACAGAAGTCTCACCAAGTTTATCGTAAAAAATGCATATCTCAGCTTGAAACCCCACGAAAGCCGAGATATCGCTGGTTCTGCATATCAAGCGCACTGTGGAGTGGTGAAAACACCGGATAAGGATTTTCTCGCATTAACTAGCTCGAATAGAGCGATCTCGATGTTTCAGCATACTTCGGACAGAAGTCTCACCAAGATTATCGCAGAAAACGCATATCTCAGCTTGAAACCCCACGAAAACCAAGATATCGCCGGTTCTGCATATCAAACCAACTGTGGAGTGGTGAAAACACCAGATAACGTGTTTCTCGCATTAAGTAGCTCGAAAAGAGCGTTCTCGATGATTCTGCATACTTCTCATAGATGAAATACCAAGATTATCGCAGAAAATGCATATCTCAGCTGGAAACCCCACGATAACCAAGATATCGCCGGTTCTGCATATCAGACGCACTGTGGAGTGGTTAAAACACCAGAAAACTTGTTTTTTCGCATTAAATAGCTCGAAACGAGCGATCTAGATGATTCTGCAAACTTCTGACAGAAGTCTCACCAAGATTATCGCAGAAGATGCATATCTCAGCTTGAAACCCCACGAAAACCAAGATATCTCCGGTTCTGCACATCCAACGAACTGTGGTGTGGTGAAAACCCCAGAAAACGTGTTTCTCGCATTAAATAGCTCGAAAAGAGCGCTCTTAATGATTCTGCATACTTCGGACAGATGTTTCACCAAGATTATCGTAGAAAATGCATATCTCAACTTGAAACCCGAAGAAAACCAAACATCGCCGGTTCTGCATATCCAACCAACTGTGGAGTGGTGAAAACACCAGAAAACTTGTTTCGCGCATTAAGTAGCTCGAAAAGAGCGTTCTCGAAGATTCTGCATACTTCTGACAGAAGTCTCACCAACATTATCGTAGAAAATGCATATCTCAGCTGGAAACACCACGAAAATCAAGATATCGCCGGTTCTGCATATCAAACGCACTGTGGAATGTTCAAAACACCAGAAAACTTGTTTTTTCGCATTAAATAGCTCGAAAAGAGCGATCTAGATGATTCTGCATACTTCTGACAAAGGACTCACCAAGATTATCGCAGAATATGCATATATCAGCTGGAAACACCACGTAAATCAAGATATCGCCGGTTCTGCATATCAAACGCACTGTGGAATGTTGAAAACACCAGAAAACGTGTTTCTCACATTAAGTAGCTCGAAAAGAGCGTTCTCAAAGATCCTGCATACTTCTGACTGAAGACTCACCAAGATTATCGTAGAAAATGCATATCTCAGCTTGAAACCCGACCAAAACCAAGTTATATGCGGTTCTGCACATCAAACGTACCGTGGAGTGGTGAAAACACCAGAAAACTTGTTTCGCGCATTAAGTAGCTCGACAAGACCGTTCTCGAAGGTTCTGCATACTTCTGACAGAAGTCTCACCATCATTATCGTAGAAAATGCATATCTCAGCTTGAAACCCCACGAAAACCAAGATTTCGCTGGTTCTGCATATCAAACGAACTGTGGAGAGGTGAAAACCCCAGAAAACGTGTTTCTCGCATTAAATAGCTCGATAAGTACGTTCTCAATGACTCTGCATACTTCGGACAGAAGTCTCACCAATATTATCGCAGAAAATACATATCTCAGCTTGAAACCCAACGAAATCCAAGATGTCGCCGGTTCTGCATATCAAACGCACTGTGGAGTGGTGATAACACCAGAAAACGTGTTTCTCGCATTAAATAGCACGAAAAGAGCGATCTAGATGATTCTGCATACTTCTGACTGAAGTCTCACCAAGATTATCGCAGAAGATGCATATCACAGCTTGAAACCCTTCGAAAACCAAGATATCGCTGGTTCTGCATATCAAACGCACTGTGGAGTGGTGATAACACCAGATAACGTGTTTCTCGCATTAAATAGCTCGAATAGAGCAATCTCGATGATTCTGCATACTTCGGTCAGAAGTCTCAACAAGATTATCGCAGAAAATGCATATCTCAGCTTGAAACCCCACGAAAACCAAGATATCTCCGGTTCTGCATATCAAACCAACTGTGGAGTGGGGGAAACACCAGATAACGTGTTCCTCGCATTAAATAGCTCGAAAAGTGCGAACTCGATGATTCTGCATACTTCGGACAGCAGTCTTACCAAGATTATCGTAGAAAATGCAGGTCTCAGCTTGACACCCGACGAAATCCAAGATGTCGCTGGTTCCGCATATCAAACGCACTGTGGAGTGGTTAAAACACCAGTTAACGTGTTTCTCGCATTAAATAGCTCGAGAAGGGGGATCTCGATGATTCTGCATACTTCTGACAGAAGACTCACCAAGATTATCGCCGAAAATGCATATCTCAGCTGGAAACTCCACGAAAATCAAGATATCGCCGGTCCTGCATATCAAACGCACTGTGGAATGTTGAAAACACCAGAAAACTTGTTTTTTCGCATTAAATAGCTCGAAACGAGCGATCTAGATGATTCTGCAAACTTCTGACAGAAGTCTCACCAAGATTATCGTAGAAAATGCATATCTCAGCTTGAAACCCGACGAAATCCAAGATGTCGCCAGTTCTGCTTATCAAACGCACTGTGAAGTGGTGAAAACACCAGAAAACTTGTTTCGCGCATTAAGTAGCTCGAAAAGAGCGTTCTCGAAGATTCTGCATACTTCTGACAGAAGACTCACCAAGATTTTCGCCGAAAATGCATATCTCAGCTGGAAACTCCACGAAAATCAAGATATCGCCGGTTCTGCATATCAAACGCACTGTGGAATGTTGAAAACACCAGAAAACTTGTTTTTTCGCATTAAATAGCTCGAAACGAGCGATCTAGATGATTCTGCAAACTTCTGACAGAAGTCTCACCAAGATTATCGTAGAAAATGCATATCTCAGCTTGAAACCCGACGAAATCCAAGATGTCGCCAGTTCTGCATATCAAACGCACTGTGGTGTGGTGAAAACACCAGAAAACGTGTTTCTGGCATTAGATAGCTCGAAAAAAGCGATCCCGATGATTCTGCATACTTCTGACAGAACACTCACCAAGATAATCACAGAAAATGCATATCTCAGCTGGAAACACCACGAAAATCAAGATATCGCCGGTTCTGCATATCAAACGCACTGTGGAATGTTGAAAACACCAGAAAACTTGTTTTTTCGCATTAAATAGCTCGAAACGAGCGATCTAGATGATTCTGCAAACTTCTGACAGAAGTCTCACCAAGATTATCGTAGAGAATGCATATCTCAGCTTGAAACCCCACGAAAACCAAGATATCGCCGGTTCTGCATATCAAACGCACTGTGGAGTGGTGAAAACATCAAATAACGTGTTTCTCGCATAAAATATCTCGAAAAGTGCGATCTCGATGATTCTGCATACTTCGGACAGGAGTCTCACCAAGATTATCGCAGAAAATGCATATCTCAGATTGAAACCCCACGAAAACCAAGATATCTCCGGTTCTGCATATCAAACCAACTGTGGAGTGGTGAAAACACCAGATAACGTGTTTCTCGCATTAAATAGCTCGAAAAGTATGATCTTGATGTTTCGGCATACTTCGGACAGAAGTCTCACCAAGATTACCGCAGAAAATGCATATCTCAGCTTGAAACCCCACGAAAACCCAGATATCGCTGGTTCTGCATATAAAACGCACTGTGGAGAGCTGAAAACACCAGATAACGTGTTTCTCGCATTAAATAGCTCGGAAAGTGCGATCTCGATGATTCTGCATACTTCTGACAGAAGTCTCACCATGATTATCGTAAAAAATGCAAATCTCAGCTTGAAACCCCACGAAAACCAAGATTTCGCTGGTTCTGCATATCAAACGCACTGTGGAGTGGTGAAAACACCAGATAACGTGTTTCTCGCATTAAATAGGTCGAAAAGAGCGATCTCGATGTTTCTGCATACTTCGGACAGAGGTCTCACCAAGATTATCGCAGAAAATGCATATCTCAGCTTGAAACCCCACGAAAACCAAGATATCTCCGGTTCTGCACATCCAACGAACTGTGGTGTGGTGAAAACCCCAGAAAACGTGTTTCTCGCATTAAATAGCTCGAAAAGAGCGCTCTTAATGATTCTGCATACTTCGGAGAGATGTTTCACCAAGATTATCGTAAAAAATGCATATCTCAACTTGAAACCCGAAGAAAACCAAACATCGCCGGTTCTGCATATCCAACCAACTGTGGAGAGGTGAAAACCCCAGAAAACGTGTTTCTCGGATTAAATAGCTCGAAAAGTACGATCTCGATGACTCTGCATAATTCGGACAGAAGTCTCACCAATATTATCGCAGAAAATGCATATCTCAGCTAGAAACCCCACGAAAATCAAGATGTCGCCGGTTCTGCATATCAAACGCACTGTGGAGTGATGAAAACAACCAGATAACGTGTTTCTCGCATTAAATAGCTCGAATAGAGCGATCTCGAAGATTCTGCATACTTCTGACAGAAGACTCACCAAGATTATCGCAGAAAATGTATATCTCAGCTTGAAACCCGACGAAATCCAAGATGTCGCCAGTTCTGCATATCAAACGCACTGTGGAGTGGTGAAAACACCAGAAAACTTGTTTCGCGCATTAAGTAGCTCGAAAAGAGCGTTCTCGAAGATTCTGCATACTTCTGACAGGAGTCTCACCAACATTATCGTAGAAAATGCATATCTCACCTGGAACCACCACGAAAATCAAGATATCGCCGGTTCTGCATATCAAACGCACTGTGGAATGTTCAAAACACCAGAAAACTTGTTTTTTCGCATTAAATAGCTCGAAAAGAGCGATCTAGATGATTCTGCATACTTCTGACAAAGGACTCACCAAGATTATCGCAGAATATGCATATATCAGCTGGAAACACCACGTAAATCAAGATATCGCCGGTTCTGCATATCAAACGCACTGTGGAATGTTGAAAACACCAGAAAACGTGTTTCTCACATTAAGTAGCTCGAAAAGAGCGTTCTCAAAGATCCTGCATACTTCTGACAGAAGTCTCACCAAGATTATCGTAGAAAATGCATATCTCAGCTTGAAACCCGACCAAAACCAAGTTATATGCGGTTCTGCACATCAAACGTACCGTGGAGTGGTGAAAACACCAGAAAACTTGTTTCGCGCATTAAGTAGCTCGACAAGAGCGTTCTCGAAGGTTCTGCATACTTCTGACAGAAGTCTCACCATCATTATCGTAGAAAATGCATATCTCAGCTTGAAACCCCACGAAAACCAAGATTTCGCTGGTTCTGCATATCAAACGAACAGTGGAGAGGTGAAAACCCCAGAAAACGTGTTTCTCGCATTAAATAGCTCGATAAGTACGTTCTCGATGACTCTGCATACTTCGGACAGAAGTCTCACCAATATTATCGCAGAAAATGCATATCTCAGCTAGAAACCCCACGAAAATCAAGATGTCGCCGGTTCTGCATATCAAACGCACTGTGGAGTGATGAAAACAACCAGATAACGTGTTTCTCGCATTAAGTAGCTCGAAAAGATCGATCTAGATGATTCTGCATACTTCTGTCTGAAGTCTCACCAATATAATTGCAGAAAATGCATATCAGAGCTTGAAACCACACGAAAACCAGGATATCGTCGGTTCTGCACATCATACGCACTGTGGAGTGGTGAAAACACCAGATAACGTGTTTCTCGCATTAAATAGCTCGAAACGAGCGATCTCGATGATTAAGCATACTTCGCACAGAAGTCTCACCAAGATTATCGCAGAAAATGCATATCTCAGCTTGAAACCTCACGAAAACCCAGATATCGCTGGTTCTGCATATAAAACGCACTGTGGAGTGGTTAAAACACCAGAAAACTTGTTTTTTCGCATTAAATAGCTCGAAACGAGCGATCTAGATGATTCTGCAAACTTCTGACAGAAGTCTCACCAAGATTATCGCAGAAGATGCATATCTCAGCTTGAAACCCCACGAAAACCAAGATATCTCCGGTTCTGCACATCCAACGAACTGTGGTGTGGTGAAAACCCCAGAAAACGTGTTTCTCGCATTAAATAGCTCGAAAAGAGCGCTCTTAATGATTCTGCATACTTCGGACAGATGTTTCACCAAGATTATCGTAGAAAATGCATATCTCAACTTGAAACCCGAAGAAAACCAAACATCGCCGGTTCTGCATATCCAACCAACTGTGGAGAGGTGAAAATCCCAGAAAACGTGTTTCTCGGATTAAATAGCTCGAAAAGTACGATCTCGATGACTCTGCATAATTCGGACAGAAGTCTCACCAATATTATCGCAGAAAATGCATATCTCAGCTAGAAACCCCACGAAAATCAAGATGTCGCCGGTTCTGCATATCAAACGCACTGTGGAGTGATGAAAACAACCAGATAACGTGTTTCTCGCATTAAATAGCTCGAAAAGAGGGATCTCGATGATTCTGCATACATCTGACAGAAGTCTCAACAAGATTATCGCAGAAAATGCATATCTCAGCTTGAAACCCCACGAAAACCAAGATATCTCCGGTTCTGCATATCAAACCAACTGTGGAGTGGGGAAAACACCAGATAACGTGTTCCTCGCATTAAATAGCTCGAAAAGTGCGAACTCGATGATTCTGCATACTTCGGACAGCAGTCTCACCAAGATTATCGTAGAAAATGCAGGTCTCAGCTTGACACCCGACGAAATCCAAGATGTCGCTGGTTCCGCATATCAAACGCACTGTGGAGTGGTTAAAACACCAGTTAACGTGTTTCTCGCATTAAATAGCTCGAGAAGGGGGATCTCGATGATTCTGCATACTTCTGACAGAAGACTCACCAAGATTATCGCCGAAAATGCATATCGAAGCTGGAAACTCCACGAAAATCAAGATATCGCCGGTTCTGCATATCAAACGCACTGTGGAATGTTGAAAACACCAGAAATCTTGTTTTTTTCGCATTAAATAGCTCGAAACGAGCGATCTAGATGATTCTGCAAACTTCTGACTGAAGTCTCACCAAGATTATCGTAGAAAACGCATATCTCAGCTTGAAACCCGACGAAATCCAAGATGTCGCCAGTTCTGCATATCAAACGCACTGTGGTGTGGTGAAAACACCAGAAAACGTGTTTCTGGCATTAGATAGCTCGAAAAAAGCGATCCCGATGATTCTGCATACTTCTGACAGAACACTCACCAAGATAATCACAGAAAATGCATATCTCAGCTGGAAACACCACGAAAATCAAGATATCGCCGGTTCTGCATATCAAACGCACTGTGGAATGTTGAAAACACCAGAAAACTTGTTTTTTCGCATTAAATAGCTCGAAACGAGCGATCTAGATGATTCTGCAAACTTCTGACAGAAGTCTCACCAAGATTATCGTAGAGAATGCATATCTCAGCTTGAAACCCCACGAAAACCAAGATATCGCCGGTTCTGCATATCAAACGCACTGTGGAGTGGTGAAAACATCAAATAACGTGTTTCTCGCATAAAATATCTCGAAAAGTGCGATCAAGATGATTCTGCATACTTCGGACAGGAGTCTCACCAAGATTATCGCAGAAAATGCATATCTCAGATTGAAACCCCACGAAAACCAAGATATCTCCGGTTCTGCATATCAAACCAACTGTGGAGTGGTGAAAACACCAGATAACGTGTTTCTCGCATTAAATAGCTCGAAAAGTATGATCTTAATGTTTCTGCATACTTCGGACAGAAGTCTCACCAAGATTATCGCAGAAAATGCATATCTCAGCTTGAAACCCCACGAAAACCCAGATATCGCTGGTTCTGCATATAAAACGCACTGTGGAGTGCTGAAAACACCAGATAACGTGTTTCTCGCATTAAATAGCTCGGAAAGTGCGATCTCGATGATTCTGCATACTTCTGACAGAAGTCTCACCATGATTATCGTAAAAAATGCATATCTCAGCTTGAAACCCCACGAAAACCAAGATTTCGCTGGTTCTGCATATCAAACGCACTGTGGAGTGGTGAAAACACCAGATAACGTGTTTCTCGCATTAAATAGGTCGAAAAGAGCGATCTCGATGTTTCTGCATACTTCGGACAGAGGTCTCACCAAGATTATCGCAGAAAATGCATATCTCAGCTTGAAACCCCACGAAAACCAAGATATCTCCGGTTCTGCACATCCAACGAACTGTGGTGTGGTGAAAACCCCAGAAAACGTGTTTCTCGCATTAAATAGCTCGAAAAGAGCGCTCTTAATGATTCTGCATACTTCGGAGAGATGTTTCACCAAGATTATCGTAGAAAATGCATATCTCAACTTGAAACCCGAAGAAAACCAAACATCGCCGGTTCTGCATATCCAACCAACTGTGGAGAGGTGAAAACCCCAGAAAACGTGTTTCTCGGATTAAATAGCTCGAAAAGTACGATCTCGATGACTCTGCATAATTCGGACAGAAGCCTCACCAATATTATCGCAGAAAATGCATATCTCAGCTAGAAACCCCACGAAAATCAAGATGTCGCCGGTTCTGCATATCAAACGCACTGTGGAGTGATGAAAACAACCAGATAACGTGTTTCTCGCATTAAATAGCTCGAATAGAGCGATCTCGAAGATTCTGCATACTTCTGACAGAAGACTCACCAAGATTATCGCAGAAAATGTATATCTCAGCTTGAAACCCGACGAAATCCAAGATGTCGCCAGTTCTGCATATCAAACGCACTGTGGAGTGGTGAAAACACCAGAAAACTTGTTTCGCGCATTAAGTAGCTCGAAAAGAGCGTTCTCGAAGATTCTGCATACTTCTGACAGAAGTCTCACCAACATTATCGTAGAAAATGCATATCTCAGCTGGAACCACCACGAAAATCAAGATATCGCCGGTTCTGCATATCAAACGCACTGTGGAATGTTCAAAACACCAGAAAACTTGTTTTTTCGCATTAAATAGCTCGAAAAGAGCGATCTAGATGATTCTGCATACTTCTGACAAAGGACTCACCAAGATTATCGCAGAATATGCATATATCAGCTGGAAACACCACGTAAATCAAGATATCGCCGGTTCTGCATATCAAACGCACTGTGGAATGTTGAAAACACCTGAAAACGTGTTTCTCACATTAAGTAGCTCGAAAAGAGCGTTCTCAAAGATCCTGCATACTTCTGACAGAAGTCTCACCAAGATTATCGTAGAAAATGCATATCTCAGCTTGAAACCCGACCAAAACCAAGTTATATGCGGTTCTGCACATCAAACGTACCGTGGAGTGGTGAAAACACCAGAAAACTTGTTTCGCGCATTAAGTAGCTCGACAAGAGCGTTCTCGAAGGTTCTGCATACTTCTGACAGAAGTCTCACCATCATTATCGTAGAAAATGCATATCTCAGCTTGAAACCCCACGAAAACCAAGATTTCGCTGGTTCTGCGTATCAAACGAACTGTGGAGAGGTGAAAACCCCAGAAAACGTGTTTCTCGCATTAAATAGCTCGATAAGTACGTTCTCGATGACTCTGCATACTTCGGACAGAAGTCTCACCAATATTATCGCAGAAAATGCATATCTCAGCTAGAAACCCGACCAAAACCAAGTTATATGCGGTTCTGCACATCAAACGTACCGTGGAGTGGTGAAAACACCAGAAAACTTGTTTCGCGCATTAAGTAGCTCGACAAGAGCGTTCTCGAAGGTTCTGCATACTTCTGACAGAAGTCTCACCATCATTATCGTAGAAAATGCATATCTCAGCTTGAAACCCCACGAAAACCAAGATTTCGCTGGTTCTGCGTATCAAACGAACTGTGGAGAGGTGAAAACCCCAGAAAACGTGTTTCTCGCATTAAATAGCTCGATAAGTACGTTCTCGATGACTCTGCATACTTCGCACAGAAGTCTCACCAATATTATCGCAGAAAATGCATATCTCAGCTAGAAACCCCACGAAAATCAAGATGTCGCCGGTTCTGCATATCAAACGCACTGTGGAGTGATGAAAACAACCAGATAACGTGTTTCTCGCATTAAGTAGCTCGAAAAGATCGATCTAGATGATTCTGCATACTTCTGTCTGAAGTCTCACCAATATAATTGCAGAAAATGCATATCTGAGCTTGAAACCACACGAAAACCAGGATATCGTCGGTTCTGCACATCATACGCACTGTGGAGTGGTGAAAACACCAGATAACGTGTTTCTCGCATTAAATAGCTCGAAACGAGCGATCTCGATGATTAAGCATACTTCGCACAGAAGTCTCACCAAGATTATCGCAGAAAATGCATATCTCAGCTTGAAACCTCACGAAAACCCAGATATCGCTGGTTCTGCATATAAAACGCACTGTGGAGTGGTGAAAACACCAGAAAACTTGTTTCGCGCATTAAGTAGCTCGAAAAGAGCGTTCTCGAAGATTCTGCATACTTCTGACAGAAGTCTCACCAACATTATCGTAGAAAATGCATATATCAGCTGGAAACACCACGAAAATCAAGATATCGCCGGTGCTGCATATCAAACGCACTGTGGAATGTTGAAAACACCAGAAAACTGGTTTTTTCGCATTAAATAGCTCGAAACGAGCGATCTAGATGATTCTGCAAACTTCTGACAGAAGTCTCACCAAGATTATCGTAGAAAATACATATCTCAGCTTGAAACCCGACGAAATCTAAGATGTCGCCGGTTCTGCTTATCAAACGCACTGCGCAGTGGTGAAAACACCAGTTAACGTGTTTCTCGCATATAATAGCTCGAAAAGTGCGATCTCGATGATTCTGCATACTTCGGACAGAAGTCTCACCAAGATAATCGCAGAAAATGCATATCTCAGGTTGAACCCCGACGAAATCCAAGATGTCGCCGGTTCTGCATATCAAACGCACTGCGGAGTGGTGAAAATACCAGATAACGTTTTTCTCGCATTAAATATCTCGATAAGTACGTTCTCGATGACTCTGCATACTTCGGACAGAAGTCTCACCAATATTATCGCAGAAAATGCATATCTCAGCTAGAAACCCGACCAAAACCAAGTTATATGCGGTTCTGCACATCAAACGTACCGTGGAGTGGTGAAAACACCAGAAAACTTGTTTCGAGCATTAAGTAGCTCGACAAGACCGTTCTCGAAGGTTCTGCATACTTCTGACAGAAGTCTCACCATCATTATCGTTGAAAATGCATATCTCAGCTTGAACCCCGACGAAATCTAAGATGTCGCCGGTTCTGCTTATCAAACGCACTGCGCAGTGGTGAAAACACCAGTTAACGTGTTTCTCGCATATAATAGCTCGAAAAGTGCGATCTCGATGATTCTGCATACTTCGGACAGAAGTCTCACCAAGATTATCGCAGAAAATGCATATCTCAGGTTGAACCCCGACGAAATCCAAGATGTCGCCGGTTCTGCATATCAAACCAACTGTGGAGTGGTGAAAAACCAGACAACGTGTTTCTCGCATTAAATAGCTCGAAAAGAGCGCTCTTGATGTTTCTGCATGCTTTGGACAGATGTTTCACCAAGATTATCGTAGAAAATGCATATCTCAACTTGAAACCCGACGAAAACAAAACATCGCCGGTTCTACATATCAAACCGACTGTGGAGTGGTGAAAAACCAGACAACGTGTTTCTCGCATTAAATAGATCGAAAAGTGCGATATCGATGATTCTGCATACTTCTAACAGAAGTCTCACCATGATTATCGCAGAAAATGCATATCTCTGCTAGAAACGCCACGAAAACCAAGATATCTCCTGTTCTGCTTATCCAACGAACTGTGGAGTGGTGAAAACCCCAGAAAACGTGTTTCTCGCATTAAATAGATAGAAAAGAGCGCTCTCGATGTTTCTGCATACTTCGGACAGAGGTTTCACCAAGATTATCGCAGAAAATGCATATCTGAGCTTGAAACCCCACGAAAACCAAGATATCGCTGGTTCTGCATATCAAACGCACTGTGGAGTGGTGAAAACACCAGATAACATGTTTCTCGCATTAAATAGCTCGAAACGAGCAATCTCGATGATTAAGCATACTTCGGACAGAAGTCTCACCAAGATTATCGTAAAAAATGCATATCTCAGCTTGAAACTCCACGAAAACCAAGATATCGCTGGTTCTGCATATCAAACGCACTCTGGAGTGGTGAATGCACCAGATAACGTGTTTCTCGCATTAGATAGCTCGAAAAGAGCGATCTAGATGATTCTGCATACTTCGGACAGAGGTTTCACCAAGATTATCGCAGAAAATGCATATCTGAGCTTGAAACCCCACGAAAACCAAGATATCGCTGGTTCTGCATATCAAACGCACTGTGAAGTGGTGAAAACACCAGATAACTTGTTTCTCGCATTAAATAGCTCGAGAAGAGCGCTCTCGATGTTTCTGCATACTTCGGACAGAAGTCTCACCAAGATTATCGCAGAAAATGCATATCTCAGCTTGAAATCCCACGAAAACCCAGATATCGCTGGTTCTGCATATTAAACGCACTGTGGAGTGCTGAAAACACCAGAGAACGTGTTTCTCGCATTAAATAGCTCGAAAAGAGGGATCTCGATGATTCTGCATACTTCTGACAGAAGACTCACCAAGATGATCGCAGAAAATGCATATCTCAGCTGGAAACACCACGAAAAACAAGATATCGCCCGTTCTGCATATCAAACGCACTGTGGAATGTTGAAAACACCAGAAAACTTGTTTTTTCGCATTAAATAGCTCGAAAAGAGCGATCTAGATGTTTCTGCATACTTCTGACTGAAGTCTCACCAAGATTATCGCAGAACATGCAGATCTCAGCTTGAAACCTCACGAAAATCAAGATGTCGCCGGTTCTGCATATCAAACGCACTGTAGAGTGGTGAAAACAACCAGATAACGTGTTTCTCGCATTAAATAGCTCGCAAAGAGCGATCTAGATGCTTCTGCATACTTCTGGCAGAAGACTCACCTAGATTATCGCCGAAAATGCATATCTCAGCTGGAAACACCACGGAAAATCAAGATATCGCCGGTTCTGCATATCAAACGCACTGTGGAGTGGTGAAAACAACCAGATATCGTGTTTCTCGCATTAAGTTGCTCGAAAAGAGCGATCTCGAAGATTCTGCATACTTCTGACAGACGTCTCACCAAGATTATAGTAGAAAATGCATATCTCAGCTTGAAACCCGACGAAATCCAAGATGTCGCCGGTTCTGCATATCAAACGCACTGTGGAGTGGTGAAAACACCAGATAACGTGTTTCTCGCATTAAATAAATCGAAAAGAGCGATCCCGATGATTCTGCATACTTCTGACAGAAGTCTCACCAAGATTATCGTAGAAAATGCATATCTCAGCTTGAACCCCGACGAAATCTAATATGTCGCCGGTTCTGCATATCAAACGCACTGCGGAGTGGTGAAAACTCCAGTTAACGTGTTTCTCGCATATAATAGCTCGAAAAGTGCGATCTCGATGATTCTGCATACTTCGGACAGAAGTCTCACCAAGATTATCGCAGAAAATGCATATCTCAGGTTGAACCCCGACGAAATCCAAGATGTCGCCGGTTCTGCATATCAAACGCACTGTGGAATGTTCAAAACACCAGAAAACTTGTTTTTTCGCATTAAATAGCTCGAAAAGAGCGATCTAGATGATTCTGCAAACTTCTGACAGAAGTCTCACCAAGATTATCGTAGAAAATGCATATCTCAGCTTGAACCCCGACGAAATCTAATATGTCGCCGGTTCTGCATATCAAACGCACTGTGGAGTGGTGAAAACACCAGATAACGTGTTTCTCGCATTAAATAAATCGAAAAGAGCGATCCCGATGATTCTGCATACTTCTGACAGAAGTCTCACCAAGATTATCGTAGAAAATGCATATCTCAGCTTGAACCCCGACGAAATCTAATATGTCGCCGGTTCTGCATATCAAACGCACTGTGGAGTGGTGAAAACACCAGAAAACGTGTTTCTCGCATTAAGTAGCTCGAAAAGAGTGTTCTCGAAGATTCTGCATCCTTCTGACAGAGGTCTCACCAATATTATCGTAGAAAATGCATGTCTCAGCTTGAAACCCTACCGAAACGAAGATATCTCAGGTTCTGCATGTCTAACGTACTGTGGAGTGGTGAATACACCAGAAAACGTGTTTCTCGCATTAAATAGCTCGAAAAGAGCGATCTAGATGATTCTGCATACTTCTGCCTGAAGTCTCACCAAGATTATCGCAGAAGATGCATATCACAGCTTGAAACCCGACGAAAACCAAGATATCGCTGGTTCTGCATATCAAACGCACTGTGGAGTGGTGATAACACCAGAAAACTTGTTTCGCGCATTAAGTAGCTCGAAAAGAGCGTTCTCGAAGATTCTGCATACTTCTGACAGAAGTCTCACCAACATTATCGTAGAAAATGCATATCTCAGCTGGAAACACCACGAAAATCAAGATATCACCGGTTCTGCATATCAAACGCACTGTGGAATGTGCAAAACACCAGAAAACTTGTTTTTTTGCATTAAATAGCTCGAAAAGAGCGATCTAGATGATTCTGCATACTTCTGACAAAGGACTCACCAAGATTATCGCAGAATATGCATATATCAGCTGGAAACACCACGTAAATCAAGATATCGCCGGTTCTGCATATCAAACGCACTGTGGAATGTTGAAAACACCAGAAAACGTGTTTCTCACATTAAGTAGCTCGAAAAGAGCGTTCTCAAAGATCCTGCATACTTCTGACAGAAGTCTCACCAAGATTATCGTAGAAAATGCATATCTCAGCTTGAAACCCGACCAAAACCAAGTTATATGCGGTTCTGCACATCAAACGTACCGTGGAGTGGTGAAAACACCAGAAAACTTGTTTCGCGCATTAAGTAGCTCGACAAGACCGTTCTCGAAGGTTCTGCATACTTCTGACAGAAGTCTCACCATCATTATCGTAGAAAATGCATATCTCAGCTTGAAACCCCACGAAAACCAAGATTTCGCTGGTTCTGCATATCAAACGAACTGTGGAGAGGTGAAAACACCAGAAAACGTGTTTCTCGCATTAAATAGCTCGATAAGTACGTTCTCGATGACTCTGCATACTGCGGACAGAAGTCTCACCAATATTATCGCAGAAAATGCATATCTCAGCTAGAAACCCGACCAAAACCAAGTTATATGCGGTTCTGCACATCAAACGTACCGTGGAGTGGTGAAAACACCAGAAAACTTGTTTCGCGCATTAAGTAGCTCGACAAGACCGTTCTCGAAGGTTCTGCATACTTCTGACAGAAGTCTCACCATCATTATCGTAGAAAATGCATATCTCAGCTTGAACCCCGACGAAATCTAAGATGTCGCCGGTTCTGCTTATCAAACGCACTGCGCAGTGGTGAAAACACCAGTTAACGTGTTTCTCGCATATAATAGCTCGAAAAGAGTGTTCTCGAAGATTCTGCATACTTCTCACAGAGGTCTCACCAATATTATCGTAGAAAATGCATGTCTCAGCTTGAAACCCTACCGAAACGAAGATATCTCTGGTTCTGCATGTCTAACGTACTGTGGAGTGGTGAATACACCAGAAAACGTGTTTCTCGCATTAAATAGCTCGAAAAGAGCGAACTAGATGATTCTGCATACTTCTGACTGAAGTCTCACTAAGATTATCGCAGAAGATGCATATCACAGCTTGAAACCCGACGAAAACCAAGATATCGCTGGTTCTGCATATCAAACGCACTGTGGAGTGGTGATAACACCAGATAACGTGTTTCTCGCATTAAATAGCTCGAAAAGAGCAATCTCGATGATTCTGCATACTTCGGACAGAAGTCTCAACAAGATTATCGCAGAAAATGCATATCTCAGCTTGAAACCCCACGAAAACCAAGATATCTCCGGTTCTGCATATCAAACCAACTGTGGAGTGGGGAAAACACCAGATAACGTGTTCCTCGCATTAAATAGCTCGAAAAGTACGAACTCGATGATTCTGCATACTTCGTACAGCAGTCTCACCAATATTATCGTAGAAAATGCAGGTCTCAGCTTGACACCCGACGAAATCCAAGATGTCGTTGGTTCCGCATATCAAACGCACTGTGGAGTGGTTAAAACACCAGTTAACGTGTTTCTCGCATCAAATAGCTCGAGAAGGGGGTTCTCGATGATTCTGCATACTTCTGACAGAAGACTCACCAAGATTATCGCCGAAAATGCATATCTCAGCTGGAAACTCCACGAAAATCAAGATATCGCCGGTTCTGCATATCAAACGCACTGTGGAATGTTGAAAACACCAGAAAACTTGTTTTTTCGCATTAAATAGCTCGAAACGAGCGATCTAGATGATTCTGCAAACGTCTGACAGAAGTCTCACCAAGATTATCGTAGAAAATGCATATCTCAGCTTGAAACCCGACGAAATCCAAGATGTCGCCAGTTCTGCATATCAAACGCACTGTGGAATGTTGAAAACACCAGAAAACGTGTTTCTCACATTAAGTAGCTCGAAAAGAGCGTTCTCAAAGATCCTGCATACTTCTGACAGAAGTCTCACCAAGATTATCGTAGAAAATGCATATCTCAGCTTGAAGCCCGACCAAAACCAAGTTATATGCGGTTCTGCACATCAAACGTACCGTGGAGTGGTGAAAACACCAGAAAACTTGTTTCGCGCATTAAGTAGCTCGACAAGACCGTTCTCGAAGGTTCTGCATACTTCTGACAGAAGTCTCACCATCATTATCGTAGAAAATGCATATCTCAGCTTGAAACCCCACGAAAACCAAGATTTCGCCGGTTCTGCATATCAAACCAACTGTGGAGTGGTGAAAAACCAGACAACGTGTTTCTCGCATTAAATAGCTCGAAAAGAGCGCTCTTGATGTTTCTGCATGCTTTGGACAGATGTTTCACCAAGATTATCGTAGAAAATGCATATCTCAACTTGAAACCCGACGAAAACAAAACATCGCCGGTTCTACATATCAAACCGACTGTGGAGTGGTGAAAAACCAGACAACGTGTTTCTCGCATTAAATAGATCGAAAAGTGCGATATCGATGATTCTGCATACTTCTAACAGAAGTCTCACCATGATTATCGCAGAAAATGCATATCTCTGCTAGAAACGCCACGAAAACCAAGATATCTCCTGTTCTGCTTATCCAACGAACTGTGGAGTGGTGAAAACCCCAGAAAACGTGTTTCTCGCATTAAATAGATAGAAAAGAGCGCTCTCGATGTTTCTGCATACTTCGGACAGAGGTTTCACCAAGATTATCGCAGAAAATGCATATCTGAGCTTGAAACCCCACGAAAACCAAGATATCGCTGGTTCTGCATATCAAACGCACTGTGGAGTGGTGAAAACACCAGATAACATGTTTCTCGCATTAAATAGCTCGAAACGAGCAATCTCGATGATTAAGCATACTTCGGACAGAAGTCTCACCAAGATTATCGTAAAAAATGCATATCTCAGCTTGAAACTCCACGAAAACCAAGATATCGCTGGTTCTGCATATCAAACGCACTCTGGAGTGGTGAATGCACCAGATAACGTGTTTCTCGCATTAGATAGCTCGAAAAGAGCGATCTAGATGATTCTGCATACTTCGGACAGAGGTTTCACCAAGATTATCGCAGAAAATGCATATCTGAGCTTGAAACCCCACGAAAACCAAGATATCGCTGGTTCTGCATATCAAACGCACTGTGAAGTGGTGAAAACACCAGATAACTTGTTTCTCGCATTAAATAGCTCGAGAAGAGCGCTCTCGATGTTTCTGCATACTTCGGACAGAAGTCTCACCAAGATTATCGCAGAAAATGCATATCTCAGCTTGAAATCCCACGAAAACCCAGATATCGCTGGTTCTGCATATTAAACGCACTGTGGAGTGCTGAAAACACCAGAGAACGTGTTTCTCGCATTAAATAGCTCGAAAAGAGGGATCTCGATGATTCTGCATACTTCTGACAGAAGACTCACCAAGATGATCGCAGAAAATGCATATCTCAGCTGGAAACACCACGAAAAACAAGATATCGCCCGTTCTGCATATCAAACGCACTGTGGAATGTTGAAAACACCAGAAAACTTGTTTTTTCGCATTAAATAGCTCGAAAAGAGCGATCTAGATGTTTCTGCATACTTCTGACTGAAGTCTCACCAAGATTATCGCAGAACATGCAGATCTCAGCTTGAAACCTCACGAAAATCAAGATGTCGCCGGTTCTGCATATCAAACGCACTGTAGAGTGGTGAAAACAACCAGATAACGTGTTTCTCGCATTAAATAGCTCGAAAAGAGCGATCTAGATGCTTCTGCATACTTCTGGCAGAAGACTCACCTAGATTATCGCCGAAAATGCATATCTCAGCTGGAAACACCACGGAAAATCAAGATATCGCCGGTTCTGCATATCAAACGCACTGTGGAGTGGTGAAAACAACCAGATATCGTGTTTCTCGCATTAAGTTGCTCGAAAAGAGCGATCTCGAAGATTCTGCATACTTCTGACAGACGTCTCACCAAGATTATAGTAGAAAATGCATATCTCAGCTTGAAACCCGACGAAATCCAAGATGTCGCCGGTTCTGCATATCAAACGCACTGTGGAGTGGTGAAAACACCAGATAACGTGTTTCTCGCATTAAATAAATCGAAAAGAGCGATCCCGATGATTCTGCATACTTCTGACAGAAGTCTCACCAAGATTATCGTAGAAAATGCATATCTCAGCTTGAACCCCGACGAAATCTAATATGTCGCCGGTTCTGCATATCAAACGCACTGCGGAGTGGTGAAAACTCCAGTTAACGTGTTTCTCGCATATAATAGCTCGAAAAGTGCGATCTCGATGATTCTGCATACTTCGGACAGAAGTCTCACCAAGATTATCGCAGAAAATGCATATCTCAGGTTGAACCCCGACGAAATCCAAGATGTCGCCGGTTCTGCATATCAAACGCACTGTGGAATGTTCAAAACACCAGAAAACTTGTTTTTTCGCATTAAATAGCTCGAAAAGAGCGATCTAGATGATTCTGCAAACTTCTGACAGAAGTCTCACCAAGATTATCGTAGAAAATACATATCTCAGCTTGAAACCCAACGAAATCCAAGATGTCGCCGGTTCTGCATATCAAACGCACTGTGGAGTGGTGAAAACACCAGAAAACGTGTTTCTCGCATTAAGTAGCTCGAAAAGAGTGTTCTCGAAGATTCTGCATCCTTCTGACAGAGGTCTCACCAATATTATCGTAGAAAATGCATGTCTCAGCTTGAAACCCTACCGAAACGAAGATATCTCAGGTTCTGCATGTCTAACGTACTGTGGAGTGGTGAATACACCAGAAAACGTGTTTCTCGCATTAAATAGCTCGAAAAGAGCGATCTAGATGATTCTGCATACTTCTGCCTGAAGTCTCACCAAGATTATCGCAGAAGATGCATATCACAGCTTGAAACCCGACGAAAACCAAGATATCGCTGGTTCTGCATATCAAACGCACTGTGGAGTGGTGATAACACCAGAAAACTTGTTTCGCGCATTAAGTAGCTCGAAAAGAGCGTTCTCGAAGATTCTGCATACTTCTGACAGAAGTCTCACCAACATTATCGTAGAAAATGCATATCTCAGCTGGAAACACCACGAAAATCAAGATATCACCGGTTCTGCATATCAAACGCACTGTGGAATGTGCAAAACACCAGAAAACTTGTTTTTTCGCATTAAATAGCTCGAAAAGAGCGATCTAGATGATTCTGCATACTTCTGACAAAGGACTCACCAAGATTATCGCAGAATATGCATATATCAGCTGGAAACACCACGTAAATCAAGATATCGCCGGTTCTGCATATCAAACGCACTGTGGAATGTTGAAAACACCAGAAAACGTGTTTCTCACATTAAGTAGCTCGAAAAGAGCGTTCTCAAAGATCCTGCATACTTCTGACAGAAGTCTCACCAAGATTATCGTAGAAAATGCATATCTCAGCTTGAAACCCGACCAAAACCAAGTTATATGCGGTTCTGCACATCAAACGTACCGTGGAGTGGTGAAAACACCAGAAAACTTGTTTCGCGCATTAAGTAGCTCGACAAGACCGTTCTCGAAGGTTCTGCATACTTCTGACAGAAGTCTCACCATCATTATCGTAGAAAATGCATATCTCAGCTTGAAACCCCACGAAAACCAAGATTTCGCTGGTTCTGCATATCAAACGAACTGTGGAGAGGTGAAAACACCAGAAAACGTGTTTCTCGCATTAAATAGCTCGATAAGTACGTTCTCGATGACTCTGCATACTGCGGACAGAAGTCTCACCAATATTATCGCAGAAAATGCGTATCTCAGCTAGAAACCCGACCAAAACCAAGTTATATGCGGTTCTGCACATCAAACGTACCGTGGAGTGGTGAAAACACCAGAAAACTTGTTTCGCGCATTAAGTAGCTCGACAAGACCGTTCTCGAAGGTTCTGCATACTTCTGACAGAAGTCTCACCATCATTATCGTAGAAAATGCATATCTCAGCTTGAACCCCGACGAAATCTAAGATGTCGCCGGTTCTGCTTATCAAACGCACTGCGCAGTGGTGAAAACACCAGTTAACGTGTTTCTCGCATATAATAGCTCGAAAAGAGTGTTCTCGAAGATTCTGCATACTTCTCACAGAGGTCTCACCAATATTATCGTAGAAAATGCATGTCTCAGCTTGAAACCCTACCGAAACGAAGATATCTCTGGTTCTGCATGTCTAACGTACTGTGGAGTGGTGAATACACCAGAAAACGTGTTTCTCGCATTAAATAGCTCGAAAAGAGCGAACTAGATGATTCTGCATACTTCTGACTGAAGTCTCACTAAGATTATCGCAGAAGATGCATATCACAGCTTGAAACCCGACGAAAACCAAGATATCGCTGGTTCTGCATATCAAACGCACTGTGGAGTGGTGATAACACCAGATAACGTGTTTCTCGCATTAAATAGCTCGAAAAGAGCAATCTCGATGATTCTGCATACTTCGGACAGAAGTCTCAACAAGATTATCGCAGAAAATGCATATCTCAGCTTGAAACCCCACGAAAACCAAGATATCTCCGGTTCTGCATATCAAACCAACTGTGGAGTGGGGAAAACACCAGATAACGTGTTCCTCGCATTAAATAGCTCGAAAAGTACGAACTCGATGATTCTGCATACTTCGTACAGCAGTCTCACCAATATTATCGTAGAAAATGCAGGTCTCAGCTTGACACCCGACGAAATCCAAGATGTCGTTGGTTCCGCATATCAAACGCACTGTGGAGTGGTTAAAACACCAGTTAACGTGTTTCTCGCATCAAATAGCTCGAGAAGGGGGTTCTCGATGATTCTGCATACTTCTGGCAGAAGACTCACCAAGATTATCGCCGAAAATGCATATCTCAGCTGGAAACTCCACGAAAATCAAGATATCGCCGGTTCTGCATATCAAACGCACTGTGGAATGTTGAAAACACCAGAAAACTTGTTTTTTCGCATTAAATAGCTCGAAACGAGCGATCTAGATGATTCTGCAAACGTCTGACAGAAGTCTCACCAAGATTATCGTAGAAAATGCATATCTCAGCTTGAAACCCGACGAAATCCAAGATGTCGCCAGTTCTGCATATCAAACGCACTGTGGAATGTTGAAAACACCAGAAAACGTGTTTCTCACATTAAGTAGCTCGAAAAGAGCGTTCTCAAAGATCCTGCATACTTCTGACAGAAGTCTCACCAAGATTATCGTAGAAAATGCATATCTCAGCTTGAAGCCCGACCAAAACCAAGTTATATGCGGTTCTGCACATCAAACGTACCGTGGAGTGGTGAAAACACCAGAAAACTTGTTTCGCGCATTAAGTAGCTCGACAAGACCGTTCTCGAAGGTTCTGCATACTTCTGACAGAAGTCTCACCATCATTATCGTAGAAAATGCATATCTCAGCTTGAAACCCCACGAAAACCAAGATTTCGCTGGTTCTGCATATCAAACGAACTGTGGAGAGGTGAAAACCCCAGAAAACGTGTTTATCGCATTAAATAGCTCGATAAGTACGTTCTCGATGACTCTGCATACTGCGGACAGAAGTCTCACCAATATTATCGCAGAAAATGCATATCTCAGCTAGAAACCCGACCAAAACCAAGTTATATGCGGTTCTGCACATCAAACGTACCGTGGAGTGGTGAAAATACCAGAAAACTTGTTTCGCGCATTAAGTAGCTCGACAAGACCGTTCTCGAAGGTTCTGCATACTTCTGACAGAAGTCTCACCATCATTATCGTAGAAAATGCATATCTCAGCTTGAACCCCGACGAAATCTAAGATGTCGCCGGTTCTGCTTATCAAACGCACTGCGCAGTGGTGAAAACACCAGTTAACGTGTTTCTCGCATATAATAGCTCGAAAAGTGCGATCTCGATGATTCTGCATACTTCGGACAGAAGTCTCACCAAGATTATCGCAGAAGATGCATATCACAGCTTGAAACCCGACGAAAACCAAGATATCGCTGGTTCTGCATAACCATCGCACTGTGGAGTGGTGATAACACCAGATAACGTGTTTCTCGCATTAAATAGCTCGAAAAGAGCAATCTCGATGATTCTGCATACTTCGGACAGAAGTCTCAACAAGATTATCGCAGAAAATGCATATCTCAGCTTGAAACCCCACGAAAACCAAGATATCTCCGGTTCTGCATATCAAACCAACTGTTGAGTGTGGAAAACACCAGATAACGTGTTCCTCGCATTAAATAGCTCGAAAAGTGCGAACTCGATGATTCTGCATACTTCGGACAGCAGTCTCACCAAGATTATCGTAGAAAATGCAGGTCTCAGCTTGACACCCGACGAAATCCAAGATGTCGCCAGTTCTGCATATCAAACGCACTGTGAAGTGGTGAAAACACCAGAAAACTTGTTTCGCGCATTAAGTAGCTCGAAAAGAGCGTTCTCGAAGATTCTGCATACTTCTGACAGAAGTCTCACCAACATTATCGTAGAAAATGCATATCTCAGCTGGAAACACCACGAAAATCAAGATATCACCGGTTCTGCATATCAAACGCACTGTGGAATGTGCAAAACACCAGAAAACTTGTTTTTTCGCATTAAATAGCTCGAAAAGAGCGATCTAGATGATTCTGCATACTTCTGACAAAGGACTCACCAAGATTATCGCAGAATATGCATATATCAGCTGGAAACACCACGTAAATCAAGATATCGCCGGTTCTGCATATCAAACGCACTGTGGAATGTTGAAAACACCAGAAAACGTGTTTCTCACATTAAGTAGCTCGAAAAGAGCGTTCTCAAAGATCCTGCATACTTCTGACAGAAGTCTCACCAAGATTATCGTAGAAAATGCATATCTCAGCTTGAAACCCGACCAAAACCAAGTTATATGCGGTTCTGCACATCAAACGTACCGTGGAGTGGTGAAAACACCAGAAAACTTGTTTCGCGCATTAAGTAGCTCGACAAGACCGTTCTCGAAGGTTCTGCATACTTCTGACAGAAGTCTCACCATCATTATCGTAGAAAATGCATATCTCAGCTTGAAACCCCACGAAAACCAAGATTTCGCTGGTTCTGCATATCAAACGAACTGTGGAGAGGTGAAAACACCAGAAAACGTGTTTCTCGCATTAAATAGCTCGATAAGTACGTTCTCGATGACTCTGCATACTGCGGACAGAAGTCTCACCAATATTATCGCAGAAAATGCATATCTCAGCTAGAAACCCGACCAAAACCAAGTTATATGCGGTTCTGCACATCAAACGTACCGTGGAGTGGTGAAAACACCAGAAAACTTGTTTCGCGCATTAAGTAGCTCGACAAGACCGTTCTCGAAGGTTCTGCATACTTCTGACAGAAGTCTCACCATCATTATCGTAGAAAATGCATATCTCAGCTTGAACCCCGACGAAATCTAAGATGTCGCCGGTTCTGCTTATCAAACGCACTGCGCAGTGGTGAAAACACCAGTTAACGTGTTTCTCGCATATAATAGCTCGAAAAGAGTGTTCTCGAAGATTCTGCATACTTCTCACAGAGGTCTCACCAATATTATCGTAGAAAATGCATGTCTCAGCTTGAAACCCTACCGAAACGAAGATATCTCTGGTTCTGCATGTCTAACGTACTGTGGAGTGGTGAATACACCAGAAAACGTGTTTCTCGCATTAAATAGCTCGAAAAGAGCGAACTAGATGATTCTGCATACTTCTGACTGAAGTCTCACTAAGATTATCGCAGAAGATGCATATCACAGCTTGAAACCCGACGAAAACCAAGATATCGCTGGTTCTGCATATCAAACGCACTGTGGAGTGGTGATAACACCAGATAACGTGTTTCTCGCATTAAATAGCTCGAAAAGAGCAATCTCGATGATTCTGCATACTTCGGACAGAAGTCTCAACAAGATTATCGCAGAAAATGCATATCTCAGCTTGAAACCCCACGAAAACCAAGATATCTCCGGTTCTGCATATCAAACCAACTGTGGAGTGGGGAAAACACCAGATAACGTGTTCCTCGCATTAAATAGCTCGAAAAGTACGAACTCGATGATTCTGCATACTTCGTACAGCAGTCTCACCAATATTATCGTAGAAAATGCAGGTCTCAGCTTGACACCCGACGAAATCCAAGATGTCGTTGGTTCCGCATATCAAACGCACTGTGGAGTGGTTAAAACACCAGTTAACGTGTTTCTCGCATCAAATAGCTCGAGAAGGGGGTTCTCGATGATTCTGCATACTTCTGACAGAAGACTCACCAAGATTATCGCCGAAAATGCATATCTCAGCTGGAAACTCCACGAAAATCAAGATATCGCCGGTTCTGCATATCAAACGCACTGTGGAATGTTGAAAACACCAGAAAACTTGTTTTTTCGCATTAAATAGCTCGAAACGAGCGATCTAGATGATTCTGCAAACGTCTGACAGAAGTCTCACCAAGATTATCGTAGAAAATGCATATCTCAGCTTGAAACCCGACGAAATCCAAGATGTCGCCAGTTCTGCATATCAAACGCACTGTGGAATGTTGAAAACACCAGAAAACGTGTTTCTCACATTAAGTAGCTCGAAAAGAGCGTTCTCAAAGATCCTGCATACTTCTGACAGAAGTCTCACCAAGATTATCGTAGAAAATGCATATCTCAGCTTGAAGCCCGACCAAAACCAAGTTATATGCGGTTCTGCACATCAAACGTACCGTGGAGTGGTGAAAACACCAGAAAACTTGTTTCGCGCATTAAGTAGCTCGACAAGACCGTTCTCGAAGGTTCTGCATACTTCTGACAGAAGTCTCACCATCATTATCGTAGAAAATGCATATCTCAGCTTGAAACCCCACGAAAACCAAGATTTCGCTGGTTCTGCATATCAAACGAACTGTGGAGAGGTGAAAACCCCAGAAAACGTGTTTATCGCATTAAATAGCTCGATAAGTACGTTCTCGATGACTCTGCATACTGCGGACAGAAGTCTCACCAATATTATCGCAGAAAATGCATATCTCAGCTAGAAACCCGACCAAAACCAAGTTATATGCGGTTCTGCACATCAAACGTACCGTGGAGTGGTGAAAATACCAGAAAACTTGTTTCGCGCATTAAGTAGCTCGACAAGACCGTTCTCGAAGGTTCTGCATACTTCTGACAGAAGTCTCACCATCATTATCGTAGAAAATGCATATCTCAGCTTGAACCCCGACGAAATCTAAGATGTCGCCGGTTCTGCTTATCAAACGCACTGCGCAGTGGTGAAAACACCAGTTAACGTGTTTCTCGCATATAATAGCTCGAAAAGTGCGATCTCGATGATTCTGCATACTTCGGACAGAAGTCTCACCAAGATTATCGCAGAAGATGCATATCACAGCTTGAAACCCGACGAAAACCAAGATATCGCTGGTTCTGCATAACCATCGCACTGTGGAGTGGTGATAACACCAGATAACGTGTTTCTCGCATTAAATAGCTCGAAAAGAGCAATCTCGATGATTCTGCATACTTCGGACAGAAGTCTCAACAAGATTATCGCAGAAAATGCATATCTCAGCTTGAAACCCCACGAAAACCAAGATATCTCCGGTTCTGCATATCAAACCAACTGTTGAGTGTGGAAAACACCAGATAACGTGTTCCTCGCATTAAATAGCTCGAAAAGTGCGAACTCGATGATTCTGCATACTTCGGACAGCAGTCTCACCAAGATTATCGTAGAAAATGCAGGTCTCAGCTTGACACCCGACGAAATCCAAGATGTCGCCAGTTCTGCATATCAAACGCACTGTGAAGTGGTGAAAACACCAGAAAACTTGTTTCGCGCATTAAGTAGCTCGAAAAGAGCGTTCTCGAAGATTCTGCATACTTCTGACAGAAGTCTCACCAACATTATCGTAGAAAATGCATATCTCAGCTGGAAACACCACGAAAATCAAGATATCACCGGTTCTGCATATCAAACGCACTGTGGAATGTGCAAAACACCAGAAAACTTGTTTTTTCGCATTAAATAGCTCGAAAAGAGCGATCTAGATGATTCTGCATACTTCTGACAAAGGACTCACCAAGATTATCGCAGAATATGCATATATCAGCTGGAAACACCACGTAAATCAAGATATCGCCGGTTCTGCATATCAAACGCACTGTGGAATGTTGAAAACACCAGAAAACGTGTTTCTCACATTAAGTAGCTCGAAAAGAGCGTTCTCAAAGATCCTGCATACTTCTGACAGAAGTCTCACCAAGATTATCGTAGAAAATGCATATCTCAGCTTGAAACCCGACCAAAACCAAGTTATATGCGGTTCTGCACATCAAACGTACCGTGGAGTGGTGAAAACACCAGAAAACTTGTTTCGCGCATTAAGTAGCTCGACAAGACCGTTCTCGAAGGTTCTGCATACTTCTGACAGAAGTCTCACCATCATTATCGTAGAAAATGCATATCTCAGCTTGAAACCCCACGAAAACCAAGATTTCGCTGGTTCTGCATATCAAACGAACTGTGGAGAGGTGAAAACACCAGAAAACGTGTTTCTCGCATTAAATAGCTCGATAAGTACGTTCTCGATGACTCTGCATACTGCGGACAGAAGTCTCACCAATATTATCGCAGAAAATGCATATCTCAGCTAGAAACCCGACCAAAACCAAGTTATATGCGGTTCTGCACATCAAACGTACCGTGGAGTGGTGAAAACACCAGAAAACTTGTTTCGCGCATTAAGTAGCTCGACAAGACCGTTCTCGAAGGTTCTGCATACTTCTGACAGAAGTCTCACCATCATTATCGTAGAAAATGCATATCTCAGCTTGAACCCCGACGAAATCTAAGATGTCGCCGGTTCTGCTTATCAAACGCACTGCGCAGTGGTGAAAACACCAGTTAACGTGTTTCTCGCATATAATAGCTCGAAAAGAGTGTTCTCGAAGATTCTGCATACTTCTCACAGAGGTCTCACCAATATTATCGTAGAAAATGCATGTCTCAGCTTGAAACCCTACCGAAACGAAGATATCTCTGGTTCTGCATGTCTAACGTACTGTGGAGTGGTGAATACACCAGAAAACGTGTTTCTCGCATTAAATAGCTCGAAAAGAGCGAACTAGATGATTCTGCATACTTCTGACTGAAGTCTCACTAAGATTATCGCAGAAGATGCATATCACAGCTTGAAACCCGACGAAAACCAAGATATCGCTGGTTCTGCATATCAAACGCACTGTGGAGTGGTGATAACACCAGATAACGTGTTTCTCGCATTAAATAGCTCGAAAAGAGCAATCTCGATGATTCTGCATACTTCGGACAGAAGTCTCAACAAGATTATCGCAGAAAATGCATATCTCAGCTTGAAACCCCACGAAAACCAAGATATCTCCGGTTCTGCATATCAAACCAACTGTGGAGTGGGGAAAACACCAGATAACGTGTTCCTCGCATTAAATAGCTCGAAAAGTACGAACTCGATGATTCTGCATACTTCGTACAGCAGTCTCACCAATATTATCGTAGAAAATGCAGGTCTCAGCTTGACACCCGACGAAATCCAAGATGTCGTTGGTTCCGCATATCAAACGCACTGTGGAGTGGTTAAAACACCAGTTAACGTGTTTCTCGCATCAAATAGCTCGAGAAGGGGGTTCTCGATGATTCTGCATACTTCTGACAGAAGACTCACCAAGATTATCGCCGAAAATGCATATCTCAGCTGGAAACTCCACGAAAATCAAGATATCGCCGGTTCTGCATATCAAACGCACTGTGGAATGTTGAAAACACCAGAAAACTTGTTTTTTCGCATTAAATAGCTCGAAACGAGCGATCTAGATGATTCTGCAAACGTCTGACAGAAGTCTCACCAAGATTATCGTAGAAAATGCATATCTCAGCTTGAAACCCGACGAAATCCAAGATGTCGCCAGTTCTGCATATCAAACGCACTGTGGAATGTTGAAAACACCAGAAAACGTGTTTCTCACATTAAGTAGCTCGAAAAGAGCGTTCTCAAAGATCCTGCATACTTCTGACAGAAGTCTCACCAAGATTATCGTAGCAAATGCATATCTCAGCTTGAAGCCCGACCAAAACCAAGTTATATGCGGTTCTGCACATCAAACGTACCGTGGAGTGGTGAAAACACCAGAAAACTTGTTTCGCGCATTAAGTAGCTCGACAAGACCGTTCTCGAAGGTTCTGCATACTTCTGACAGAAGTCTCACCATCATTATCGTAGAAAATGCATATCTCAGCTTGAAACCCCACGAAAACCAAGATTTCGCTGGTTCTGCATATCAAACGAACTGTGGAGAGGTGAAAACCCCAGAAAACGTGTTTATCGCATTAAATAGCTCGATAAGTACGTTCTCGATCACTCTGCATACTGCGGACAGAAGTCTCACCAATATTATCGCAGAAAATGCATATCTCAGCTAGAAACCCGACCAAAACCAAGTTATATGCGGTTCTGCACATCAAACGTACCGTGGAGTGGTGAAAATACCAGAAAACTTGTTTCGCGCATTAAGTAGCTCGACAAGACCGTTCTCGAAGGTTCTGCATACTTCTGACAGAAGTCTCACCATCATTATCGTAGAAAATGCATATCTCAGCTTGAACCCCGACGAAATCTAAGATGTCGCCGGTTCTGCTTATCAAACGCACTGCGCAGTGGTGAAAACACCAGTTAACGTGTTTCTCGCATATAATAGCTCGAAAAGTGCGATCTCGATGATTCTGCATACTTCGGACAGAAGTCTCACCAAGATTATCGCAGAAAATGCATATCTCAGGTTGAACACCGACGAAATCCAAGATGTCGCCGGTTCTGCATATCAAACGCACTGTGGAGTGGTGAAAACAACCAGAGAACGTGTTTCTCGCATTAAATAGCTCGAAAAGAGCGTTCCCGAAGATTCTGCATACTTCGGACAGATGTCTCACCAAGATTATCGCAGAAAATGCATATCTGAGCTTGAAACCCCACGAAAACCAAGATATCGCAGGTTCTGCATATCAAACGCACTGCGGAGTGGTGAAAACACCAGATAACGTTTTTCTCGCATTAAATAGCTCGAAAAGAGCGATCCTGATGATTCTGCATACTTCTGACAGAAGTCTCACCAAGATTATCGTAGAAAATGCATATCACAGCTTGAACCCCGACGAAATCCAAGATGTCGCCGGTTCTGCATATCAAACGCACTGTGGAGTGGTGAAAACACCAGACAACGTGTTTCTCGCATTAAATAGCTCGAAAAGAGCGTTCCCGAAGATTCTGCATACTTCGGACAGATGTCTCACCAAGATTATCGCAGAAAATGCATATCTGAGCTTGAAACCCCACGAAAACCAAGATATCGCAGGTTCTGCATATCAAACGCACTGCGGAGTGGTGAAAACACCAGATAACGTTTTTCTCGCATTAAATAGGTCGAAAAGAGCGATCTCGATGTTTCTGCATACTTCGGACAGAGGTCTCACCAAGATTATCGCAGAAAATGCATATCTCAACTTGAAACCCGACGAAAACAAAACATCGCCGGTTCTACATATCAAACCAACTGTGGAGTGGTGAAAAACCAGACAACGTGTTTCTCGCATTAAATAGCTCGAAAAGAGCGCTCTTGATGTTTCTGCATGCTTTGGACAGATGTTTCACCAAGATTATCGTAGAAAATGCATATCTCAACTTGAAACCCGACGAAAACAAAACATCGCCGGTTCTACATATCAAACCAACTGTGGAGTGGTGAAAAACCAGACAACGTGTTTCTCGCATTAAATAGATCGAAAAGTGCGATATCGATGATTCTGCATACTTCTAACAGAAGTCTCACCATGATTATCGCAGAAAATGCATATCTCTGCTAGAAACCCCACGAAAACCAAGATATCTCCTGTTCTGCTTATCCAACGAACTGTGGAGTGGTGAAAACCCCAGAAAACGTGTTTCTCGCATTAAATAGGTAGAAAAGAGCGCTCTCGATGTTTCTGCATACTTCGGACAGAGGTTTCACCAAGATTATCGCAGAAAATGCATATCTGGGCTTGAAACCCCACGAAAACCAAGATATCGCTGGTTCTGCATATCAAACGCACTGTGGAGTGGTGAAAACACCAGAAAACGTGTTTCTCACATTAAGTAGCTCGAAAAGAGCGTTCTCAAAGATCCTGCATACTTCTGACAGAAGTCTCACCAAGATTATCGTAGAAAATGCATATCTCAGCTTGAAACCCGACCAAAACCAAGTTATATGCGGTTCTGCACATCAAACGTACCGTGGAGTGGTGAAAACACCAGAAAACTTGTTTCGCGCATTAAGTAGCTCGACAAGACCGTTCTCGAAGGTTCTGCATACTTCTGACAGAAGTCTCACCATCATTATCGTAGAAAATGCATATCTCAGCTTGAAACCCCACGAAAACCAAGATTTCGCTGGTTCTGCATATCAAACGAACTGTGGAGAGGTGAAAACACCAGAAAACGTGTTTCTCGCATTAAATAGCTCGATAAGTACGTTCTCGATGACTCTGCATACTGCGGACAGAAGTCTCACCAATATTATCGCAGAAAATGCATATCTCAGCTAGAAACCCGACCAAAACCAAGTTATATGCGGTTCTGCACATCAAACGTACCGTGGAGTGGTGAAAACACCAGAAAACTTGTTTCGCGCATTAAGTAGCTCGACAAGACCGTTCTCGAAGGTTCTGCATACTTCTGACAGAAGTCTCACCATCATTATCGTAGAAAATGCATATCTCAGCTTGAACCCCGACGAAATCTAAGATGTCGCCGGTTCTGCTTATCAAACGCACTGCGCAGTGGTGAAAACACCAGTTAACGTGTTTCTCGCATATAATAGCTCGAAAAGAGTGTTCTCGAAGATTCTGCATACTTCTCACAGAGGTCTCACCAATATTATCGTAGAAAATGCATGTCTCAGCTTGAAACCCTACCGAAACGAAGATATCTCTGGTTCTGCATGTCTAACGTACTGTGGAGTGGTGAATACACCAGAAAACGTGTTTCTCGCATTAAATAGCTCGAAAAGAGCGAACTAGATGATTCTGCATACTTCTGACTGAAGTCTCACTAAGATTATCGCAGAAGATGCATATCACAGCTTGAAACCCGACGAAAACCAAGATATCGCTGGTTCTGCATATCAAACGCACTGTGGAGTGGTGATAACACCAGATAACGTGTTTCTCGCATTAAATAGCTCGAAAAGAGCAATCTCGATGATTCTGCATACTTCGGACAGAAGTCTCAACAAGATTATCGCAGAAAATGCATATCTCAGCTTGAAACCCCACGAAAACCAAGATATCTCCGGTTCTGCATATCAAACCAACTGTGGAGTGGGGAAAACACCAGATAACGTGTTCCTCGCATTAAATAGCTCGAAAAGTACGAACTCGATGATTCTGCATACTTCGTACAGCAGTCTCACCAATATTATCGTAGAAAATGCAGGTCTCAGCTTGACACCCGACGAAATCCAAGATGTCGTTGGTTCCGCATATCAAACGCACTGTGGAGTGGTTAAAACACCAGTTAACGTGTTTCTCGCATCAAATAGCTCGAGAAGGGGGTTCTCGATGATTCTGCATACTTCTGACAGAAGACTCACCAAGATTATCGCCGAAAATGCATATCTCAGCTGGAAACTCCACGAAAATCAAGATATCGCCGGTTCTGCATATCAAACGCACTGTGGAATGTTGAAAACACCAGAAAACTTGTTTTTTCGCATTAAATAGCTCGAAACGAGCGATCTAGATGATTCTGCAAACGTCTGACAGAAGTCTCACCAAGATTATCGTAGAAAATGCATATCTCAGCTTGAAACCCGACGAAATCCAAGATGTCGCCAGTTCTGCATATCAAACGCACTGTGGAATGTTGAAAACACCAGAAAACGTGTTTCTCACATTAAGTAGCTCGAAAAGAGCGTTCTCAAAGATCCTGCATACTTCTGACAGAAGTCTCACCAAGATTATCGTAGAAAATGCATATCTCAGCTTGAAGCCCGACCAAAACCAAGTTATATGCGGTTCTGCACATCAAACGTACCGTGGAGTGGTGAAAACACCAGAAAACTTGTTTCGCGCATTAAGTAGCTCGACAAGACCGTTCTCGAAGGTTCTGCATACTTCTGACAGAAGTCTCACCATCATTATCGTAGAAAATGCATATCTCAGCTTGAAACCCCACGAAAACCAAGATTTCGCTGGTTCTGCATATCAAACGAACTGTGGAGAGGTGAAAACCCCAGAAAACGTGTTTATCGCATTAAATAGCTCGATAAGTACGTTCTCGATCACTCTGCATACTGCGGACAGAAGTCTCACCAATATTATCGCAGAAAATGCATATCTCAGCTAGAAACCCGACCAAAACCAAGTTATATGCGGTTCTGCACATCAAACGTACCGTGGAGTGGTGAAAATACCAGAAAACTTGTTTCGCGCATTAAGTAGCTCGACAAGACCGTTCTCGAAGGTTCTGCATACTTCTGACAGAAGTCTCACCATCATTATCGTAGAAAATGCATATCTCAGCTTGAACCCCGACGAAATCTAAGATGTCGCCGGTTCTGCTTATCAAACGCACTGCGCAGTGGTGAAAACACCAGTTAACGTGTTTCTCGCATATAATAGCTCGAAAAGTGCGATCTCGATGATTCTGCATACTTCGGACAGAAGTCTCACCAAGATTATCGCAGAAAATGCATATCTCAGGTTGAACACCGACGAAATCCAAGATGTCGCCGGTTCTGCATATCAAACGCACTGTGGAGTGGTGAAAACAACCAGAGAACGTGTTTCTCGCATTAAATAGCTCGAAAAGAGCGTTCCCGAAGATTCTGCATACTTCGGACAGATGTCTCACCAAGATTATCGCAGAAAATGCATATCTGAGCTTGAAACCCCACGAAAACCAAGATATCGCAGGTTCTGCATATCAAACGCACTGCGGAGTGGTGAAAACACCAGATAACGTTTTTCTCGCATTAAATAGCTCGAAAAGAGCGATCCTGATGATTCTGCATACTTCTGACAGAAGTCTCACCAAGATTATCGTAGAAAATGCATATCACAGCTTGAACCCCGACGAAATCCAAGATGTCGCCGGTTCTGCATATCAAACGCACTGTGGAGTGGTGAAAACACCAGACAACGTGTTTCTCGCATTAAATAGCTCGAAAAGAGCGTTCCCGAAGATTCTGCATACTTCGGACAGATGTCTCACCAAGATTATCGCAGAAAATGCATATCTGAGCTTGAAACCCCACGAAAACCAAGATATCGCAGGTTCTGCATATCAAACGCACTGCGGAGTGGTGAAAACACCAGATAACGTTTTTCTCGCATTAAATAGGTCGAAAAGAGCGATCTCGATGTTTCTGCATACTTCGGACAGAGGTCTCACCAAGATTATCGCAGAAAATGCATATCTCAACTTGAAACCCGACGAAAACAAAACATCGCCGGTTCTACATATCAAACCAACTGTGGAGTGGTGAAAAACCAGACAACGTGTTTCTCGCATTAAATAGCTCGAAAAGAGCGCTCTTGATGTTTCTGCATGCTTTGGACAGATGTTTCACCAAGATTATCGTAGAAAATGCATATCTCAACTTGAAACCCGACGAAAACAAAACATCGCCGGTTCTACATATCAAACCAACTGTGGAGTGGTGAAAAACCAGACAACGTGTTTCTCGCATTAAATAGATCGAAAAGTGCGATATCGATGATTCTGCATACTTCTAACAGAAGTCTCACCATGATTATCGCAGAAAATGCATATCTCTGCTAGAAACCCCACGAAAACCAAGATATCTCCTGTTCTGCTTATCCAACGAACTGTGGAGTGGTGAAAACCCCAGAAAACGTGTTTCTCGCATTAAATAGGTAGAAAAGAGCGCTCTCGATGTTTCTGCATACTTCGGACAGAGGTTTCACCAAGATTATCGCAGAAAATGCATATCTGGGCTTGAAACCCCACGAAAACCAAGATATCGCTGGTTCTGCATATCAAACGCACTGTGGAGTGGTGAAAACACCAGATAACATGTTTCTCGCATTAAATAGCTCGAAACGAGCAATCTCGATGATTAAGCATACTTCGGACAGAAGTCTCACCAAGATTATCGTAAAAAATGCATATCTCAGCTTGAAACTCCACGAAAACCAAGATATCGCTGGTTCTGCATATCAAACGCACTCTGGAGTGGTGAATGCACCAGATAACGTGTTTCTCGCATTAGATAGCTCGAAAAGAGCGATCTAGATGATTCTGCATACTTCGGACAGAGGTTTCACCAAGATTATCGCAGAAAATGCATATCTGAGCTTGAAACCCCACGAAAACCAAGATATCGCTGGTTCTGCATATCAAACGCACTGTGGTGTGGTGTAAACACCAGATAACTTGTTTCTCGCATTAAATAGCTCGAGAAGAGCGCTCTCGATGTTTCTGCATACTTCGGACAGAAGTCTCACCAAGATTATCGCAGAAAATGCATATCTCAGCTTGAAACCCCACGAAAACCCAGATATCGCTGGTTCTGCATATTAAACGCACTGTGGAGTGCTGAAAACACCAGAGAACGTGTTTCTCGCATTAAATAGCTCGAAAAGAGGGATCTCGATGATTCTGCATACTTCTGACAGAAGACTCACAAAGATTATCGCAGAAAATGCATATCTCAGCAGGGAACACCACGAAAAACAAGATATCGCCCGTTCTGCATATCAAACGCACTGTGGAATGTTGAAAACACCAGAAAACTTGTTTTTTCGCATTAAATAGCTCGAAAAGAGCGATCTAGATGTTTCTGCATACTTCTGACTGAAGTCTCACCAAGATTATCGCAGAACATGCAGATCTCAGCTTGAAACCTCACGAAAATCAAGATGTCGCCGGTTCTGCATATCAAACGCACTGTAGAGTGGTGAAAACAACCAGATAACGTGTTTCTCGCATTAAATAGCTCGAAAAGAGCGATCTAGATGATTCTGCATACTTCTGGCAGAAGACTCACCTAGATTATCGCCGAAAATGCATATCTCAGCTGGAAACACCACGAAAATCAAGATATCGCCGGTTCTGCATATCAAACGCACTGTGGAGTGGTGAAAACAACCAGATATCGTGTTTCTCGCATTAAGTTGCTCGAAAAGAGCGATCTCGAAGATTCTGCATACTTCTGACAGACGTCTCACCAAGATTATAGTAGAAAATGCATATCTCAGCTTGAAACCCGACGAAATCCAAGATGTCGCCGGTTCTGCATATCAAACGCACTGTGGAGTGGTGAAAACACCGGATAACGTGTTTCTCGCATTAAATAACTCGAAAAGAGCGATCCCGATGATTCTGCATACTTCTGACAGAAGTCTCACCAAGATTATCGTAGAAAATGCATATCTCAGCTTGAACCCCGACGAAATCTAAGATGTCGCCGGTTCTGCATATCAAACGCACTGCGGAGTGGTGAAAACTCCAGTTAACGTGTTTCTCGCATATAATAGCTCGAAAAGTGCGATCTCGATGATTCTGCATACTTCGGACAGAAGTCTCACCAAGATTATCGCAGAAAATGCATATCTCAGGTTGAACCCCGACGAAATCCAAGATGTCGCCGGTTCTGCATATCAAACGCACTGCGGAGTGGTGAAAACACCAGATAACGTTTTTCTCGCATTAAATAGCTCGAAAAGAGGGATCCTGATGATTCTGCATAATTCTGACAGAAGTCTCACCAAGATTATCGTAGAAAATGCATATCACAGCTTGAACCCCGACGAAATCCAAGATGTCGCCGGTTCTGCATATCAAACGCACTGTGGAGTGGTGAAAACACCAGATAACGTTTTTCTCGCATTAAATAGCTCGAAAAGAGCGATCCTGATGATTCTGCATCCTTCTGACAGAAGTCTCACCAAGATTATCGTAGAAAATGCATATCACAGCTTGAACCCCGACGAAATCCAAGATGTCGCCGGTTCTGCATATCAAACGCACTGTGGTGTGGTGAAAACCCTAGGAAACGTGTTTCTCGCATTAAATAGCTCGAAAAGAGCGCTCTTAATGTTTCTGCATACTTCGGACAGATGTTTCACCAAGATTATCGTAGAAAATGCATATCTCAACTTGAAACCCGACGAAAACCAAACATCGCCGGTTCTGCATATCAAACGCACTGTGGAATGTTCAAAACACCAGAAAACTTGTTTTTTCGCATTAAATAGCTCGAAAAGAGCGATCTAGATGAATCTGCATATTTCTGACAGAAGTCTCACCATGATTATCGTATAAAATGCATATCTCAGCTTGAAACCCCACGAAAACCAAGATTTCGTTGGTTCTGCATATCAAACGCACTGTGGAGTGGTGAAAACACCAGATAACATGTTTCTCGCATTAAATAGCTCGAAACGAGCAATCTCGATGATTAAGCATACTTCGGACAGAAGTCTCACCAAGATTATCGTAAAAAATGCATATCTCAGCTTGAAACTCCACGAAAACCAAGATATCGCTGGTTCTGCATATCAAACGCACTCTGGAGTGGTGAATGCACCAGATAACGTGTTTCTCGCATTAGATAGCTCGAAAAGAGCGATCTAGATGATTCTGCATACTTCGGACAGAGGTTTCACCAAGATTATCGCAGAAAATGCATATCTGAGCTTGAAACCCCACGAAAACCAAGATATCGCTGGTTCTGCATATCAAACGCACTGTGGTGTGGTGAAAACACCAGATAACTTGTTTCTCGCATTAAATAGCTCGAGAAGAGCGCTCTCGATGTTTCTGCATACTTCGGACAGAAGTCTCACCAAGATTATCGCAGAAAATGCATATCTCAGCTTGAAACCCCACGAAAACCCAGATATCGCTGGTTCTGCATATTAAACGCACTGTGGAGTGCTGAAAACACCAGAGAACGTGTTTCTCGCATTAAATAGCTCGAAAAGAGGGATCTCGATGATTCTGCATACTTCTGACAGAAGACTCACAAAGATTATCGCAGAAAATGCATATCTCAGCAGGGAACACCACGAAAAACAAGATATCGCCCGTTCTGCATATCAAACGCACTGTGGAATGTTGAAAACACCAGAAAACTTGTTTTTTCGCATTAAATAGCTCGAAAAGAGCGATCTAGATGTTTCTGCATACTTCTGACTGAAGTCTCACCAAGATTATCGCAGAACATGCAGATCTCAGCTTGAAACCTCACGAAAATCAAGATGTCGCCGGTTCTGCATATCAAACGCACTGTAGAGTGGTGAAAACAACCAGATAACGTGTTTCTCGCATTAAATAGCTCGAAAAGAGCGATCTAGATGATTCTGCATACTTCTGGCAGAAGACTCACCTAGATTATCGCCGAAAATGCATATCTCAGCTGGAAACACCACGAAAATCAAGATATCGCCGGTTCTGCATATCAAACGCACTGTGGAGTGGTGAAAACAACCAGATATCGTGTTTCTCGCATTAAGTTGCTCGAAAAGAGCGATCTCGAAGATTCTGCATACTTCTGACAGACGTCTCACCAAGATTATAGTAGAAAATGCATATCTCAGCTTGAAACCCGACGAAATCCAAGATGTCGCCGGTTCTGCATATCAAACGCACTGTGGAGTGGTGAAAACACCGGATAACGTGTTTCTCGCATTAAATAACTCGAAAAGAGCGATCCCGATGATTCTGCATACTTCTGACAGAAGTCTCACCAAGATTATCGTAGAAAATGCATATCTCAGCTTGAACCCCGACGAAATCTAAGATGTCGCCGGTTCTGCATATCAAACGCACTGCGGAGTGGTGAAAACTCCAGTTAACGTGTTTCTCGCATATAATAGCTCGAAAAGTGCGATCTCGATGATTCTGCATACTTCGGACAGAAGTCTCACCAAGATTATCGCAGAAAATGCATATCTCAGGTTGAACCCCGACGAAATCCAAGATGTCGCCGGTTCTGCATATCAAACGCACTGCGGAGTGGTGAAAACACCAGATAACGTTTTTCTCGCATTAAATAGCTCGAAAAGAGGGATCCTGATGATTCTGCATAATTCTGACAGAAGTCTCACCAAGATTATCGTAGAAAATGCATATCACAGCTTGAACCCCGACGAAATCCAAGATGTCGCCGGTTCTGCATATCAAACGCACTGTGGAGTGGTGAAAACACCAGATAACGTTTTTCTCGCATTAAATAGCTCGAAAAGAGCGATCCTGATGATTCTGCATCCTTCTGACAGAAGTCTCACCAAGATTATCGTAGAAAATGCATATCACAGCTTGAACCCCGACGAAATCCAAGATGTCGCCGGTTCTGCATATCAAACGCACTGTGGTGTGGTGAAAACCCTAGGAAACGTGTTTCTCGCATTAAATAGCTCGAAAAGAGCGCTCTTAATGTTTCTGCATACTTCGGACAGATGTTTCACCAAGATTATCGTAGAAAATGCATATCTCAACTTGAAACCCGACGAAAACCAAACATCGCCGGTTCTGCATATCAAACGCACTGTGGAATGTTCAAAACACCAGAAAACTTGTTTTTTCGCATTAAATAGCTCGAAAAGAGCGATCTAGATGAATCTGCATATTTCTGACAGAAGTCTCACCATGATTATCGTATAAAATGCATATCTCAGCTTGAAACCCCACGAAAACCAAGATTTCGTTGGTTCTGCATATCAAACGCACTGTGGAGTGGTGAAAACACCAGATAACATGTTTCTCGCATTAAATAGCTCGAAACGAGCAATCTCGATGATTAAGCATACTTCGGACAGAAGTCTCACCAAGATTATCGTAAAAAATGCATATCTCAGCTTGAAACTCCACGAAAACCAAGATATCGCTGGTTCTGCATATCAAACGCACTCTGGAGTGGTGAATGCACCAGATAACGTGTTTCTCGCATTAGATAGCTCGAAAAGAGCGATCTAGATGATTCTGCATACTTCGGACAGAGGTTTCACCAAGATTATCGCAGAAAATGCATATCTGAGCTTGAAACCCCACGAAAACCAAGATATCGCTGGTTCTGCATATCAAACGCACTGTGGTGTGGTGAAAACACCAGATAACTTGTTTCTCGCATTAAATAGCTCGAGAAGAGCGCTCTCGATGTTTCTGCATACTTCGGACAGAAGTCTCACCAAGATTATCGCAGAAAATGCATATCTCAGCTTGAAACCCCACGAAAACCCAGATATCGCTGGTTCTGCATATTAAACGCACTGTGGAGTGCTGAAAACACCAGAGAACGTGTTTCTCGCATTAAATAGCTCGAAAAGAGGGATCTCGATGATTCTGCATACTTCTGACAGAAGACTCACAAAGATTATCGCAGAAAATGCATATCTCAGCAGGGAACACCACGAAAAACAAGATATCGCCCGTTCTGCATATCAAACGCACTGTGGAATGTTGAAAACACCAGAAAACTTGTTTTTTCGCATTAAATAGCTCGAAAAGAGCGATCTAGATGTTTCTGCATACTTCTGACTGAAGTCTCACCAAGATTATCGCAGAACATGCAGATCTCAGCTTGAAACCTCACGAAAATCAAGATGTCGCCGGTTCTGCATATCAAACGCACTGTAGAGTGGTGAAAACAACCAGATAACGTGTTTCTCGCATTAAATAGCTCGAAAAGAGCGATCTAGATGATTCTGCATACTTCTGGCAGAAGACTCACCTAGATTATCGCCGAAAATGCATATCTCAGCTGGAAACACCACGAAAATCAAGATATCGCCGGTTCTGCATATCAAACGCACTGTGGAGTGGTGAAAACAACCAGATATCGTGTTTCTCGCATTAAGTTGCTCGAAAAGAGCGATCTCGAAGATTCTGCATACTTCTGACAGACGTCTCACCAAGATTATAGTAGAAAATGCATATCTCAGCTTGAAACCCGACGAAATCCAAGATGTCGCCGGTTCTGCATATCAAACGCACTGTGGAGTGGTGAAAACACCGGATAACGTGTTTCTCGCATTAAATAACTCGAAAAGAGCGATCCCGATGATTCTGCATACTTCTGACAGAAGTCTCACCAAGATTATCGTAGAAAATGCATATCTCAGCTTGAACCCCGACGAAATCTAAGATGTCGCCGGTTCTGCATATCAAACGCACTGCGGAGTGGTGAAAACTCCAGTTAACGTGTTTCTCGGATATAATAGCTCGAAAAGTGCGATCTCGATGATTCTGCATACTTCGGACAGAAGTCTCACCAAGATTATCGCAGAAAATGCATATCTCAGGTTGAACCCCGACGAAATCCAAGATGTCGCCGGTTCTGCATATCAAACGCACTGTGGAATGTTCAAAACACCAGAAAACTTGTTTTTTCGCATTAAATAGCTCGAAAAGAGCGATCTAGATGATTCTGCAAACTTCTGACAGAAGTCTCACCAAGATTATCGTAGAAAATACATATCTCAGCTTGAAACCCAACGAAATCCAAGATGTCGCCGGTTCTACATATCAAACGCACTGTGGAGTGGTGAAAACACCAGAAAACGTGTTTCTCGCATTAAGTAGCTCGAAAAGTGCGATATCGATGATTCTGCATACTTCTAACAGAAGTCTCACCATGATTATCGCAGAAAATGCATATCTCTGCTAGAAACGCCACGAAAACCAAGATATCTCCTGTTCTGCTTATCCAACGAACTGCGGAGTGGTGAAAACCCCAGAAAACGTGTTTCTCGCATTAAATAGATAGAAAAGAGCGCTCTCGATGTTTCTGCATACTTCGGACAGAGGTTTCACCAAGATTATCGCAGAAAATGCATATCTGAGCTTGAAACCCCACGAAAACCAAGATATCGCTGGTTCTGCATATCAAACGCACTGTGGAGTGGTGAAAACACCAGATAACATGTTTCTCGCATTAAATAGCTCGAAACGAGCAATCTCGATGATTAAGCATACTTCGGACAGAAGTCTCACCAAGATTATCGTAAAAAATGCATATCTCAGCTTGAAACTCCACGAAAACCAAGATATCGCTGGTTCTGCATATCAAACGCACTCTGGAGTGGTGAGTGCACCAGATAACGTGTTTCTCGCATTAGATAGCTCGAAAAGAGCGATCTAGATGATTCTGCATACTTCGGACAGAGGTTTCACCAAGATTATCGCAGAAAATGCATATCTGAGCTTGAAACCCCACGAAAACCAAGATATCGCTGGTTCTGCATATCAAACGCACTGTGGAGTGGTGAAAACACCAGATAACTTGTTTCTCGCATTAAATAGCTCGAGAAGAGCGCTCTCGATGTTTCTGCATACTTCGGACAGAAGTCTCACCAAGATTATCGAAGAAAATGCATATCTCAGCTTGAAATCCCACGAAAACCCAGATATCGCTGGTTCTGCATATAAAACGCACTGTGGAGTGCTGAAAACACCAGAGAACGTGTTTCTCGCATTAAATAGCTCGAAAAGAGGGATCACGATGATTCTGCATACTTCTGACAGAAGACTCACCAAGATGATCGCAGAAAATGCATATCTCAGCTGGAAACACCACGAAAAACAAGATATCGCCCGTTCTGCATATCAAACGCACTGTGGAATGTTGAAAACACCAGAAAACTTGTTTTTTCGCATTAAATAGCTCGAAAAGAGCGATCTAGATGTTTCTGCATACTTCTGACTGAAGTCTCACCAAGATTATCGCAGAACATGCAGATCTCAGCTTGAAACCTCACGAAAATCAAGATGTCGCCGGTTCTGCATATCAAACGCACTGTAGAGTGGTGAAAACAACCTGATAACGTGTTTCTCGCATTAAATAGCTCGAAAAGAGCGATCTAGATGCTTCTGCATACTTCTGGCAGAAGACTCACCTAGATTATCGCCGAAAATGCATATCTCAGCTGGAAACACCACGGAAAATCAAGATATCGCCGGTTCTGCATATCAAACGCACTGTGGAGTGGTGAAAACAACCAGATATCGTGTTTCTCGCATTAAGTTGCTCGAAAAGAGCGATATCGAAGATTCTGCATACTTCTGACAGACGTCTCACCAAGATTATAGTAGAAAATGCATATCTCAGCTTGAAACCCGACGAAATCCAAGATGTCGCCGGTTCTGCATATCAAACGCACTGTGGAGTGGTGAAAACACCGGATAACGTGTTTCTCGCATTAAATAACTCGAAAAGAGCGATCCCGATGATTCTGCATACTTCTGACAGAAGTCTCACCAAGATTATCGTAGAAAATGCATATCTCAGCTTGAACCCCGACGAAATCTAAGATGTCGCCGGTTCTGCATATCAAACGCACTGTGGAGTGGTGAAAACAACCAGATATCGTGTTTCTCGCATTAAGTTGCTCGAAAAGAGCGATCTCGAAGATTCTGCATACTTCTGACAGACGTCTCACCAAGATTATAGTAGAAAATGCATATCTCAGCTTGAAACCCGACGAAATCCAAGATGTCGCCGGTTCTGCATATCAAACGCACTGTGGAGTGGTGAAAACACCGGATAACGTGTTTCTCGCATTAAATAACTCGAAAAGAGCGATCCCGATGATTCTGCATACTTCTGACAGAAGTCTCACCAAGATTATCGTAGAAAATGCATATCTCAGCTTGAACCCCGACGAAATCTAAGATGTCGCCGGTTCTGCATATCAAACGCACTGCGGAGTGGTGAAAACTCCAGTTAACGTGTTTCTCGCATATAATAGCTCGAAAAGTGCGATCTCGATGATTCTGCATACTTCGGACAGAAGTCTCACCAAGATTATCGCAGAAAATGCATATCTCAGGTTGAACCCCGACGAAATCCAAGATGTCGCCGGTTCTGCATATCAAACGCACTGTGGAATGTTCAAAACACCAGAAAACTTGTTTTTTCGCATTAAATAGCTCGAAAAGAGCGATCTAGATGATTCTGCAAACTTCTGACAGAAGTCTCACCAAGATTATCGTAGAAAATACATATCTCAGCTTGAAACCCAACGAAATCCAAGATGTCGCCGGTTCTACATATCAAACGCACTGTGGAGTGGTGAAAACACCAGAAAACGTGTTTCTCGCATTAAGTAGCTCGAAAAGAGTGTTCTCGAAGATTCTGCATCCTTCTGACAGAGGTCTCAACAAGATAATCGCAGAAAATGCATATCTCAGCTTGAAACCCCACGAAAACCAAGATATCTCCGGTTCTGCATATCAAACCAACTGTGGAGTGGGGAAAACACCAGATAACGTGTTCCTCGCATTAAATAGCTCGAAAAGTACGAACTCGATGATTCTGCATACTTCGGACAGCAGTCTCACCAAGATTATCGTAGAAAATGCAGGTCTCAGCTTGACACCCGACGAAATCCAAGATGTCGCCAGTTCTGCATATCAAACGCACTGTGAAGTGGGGAAAACACCAGAAAACTTGTTTCGCGCATTAAGTAGCTCGAAAAGAGCGTTCTCGAAGATTCTGCATACTTCTGACAGAAGTCTGACCAACATTATCGTAGAAAATGCATATCTCAGCTGGAAACACCACGAAAATCAAGATATCACCGGTTCTGCATATCAAACGCACTGTGGAATGTGCAAAACACCAGAAAACTTGTTTTTTCGCATTAAATAGCTCGAAAAGAGCGATCTAGATGATTCTGCATACTTCTGACAAAGGACTCACCAAGATTATCGCAGAATATGCATATATCAGCTGGAAACACCACGTAAATCAAGATATCGCCGGTTCTGCATATCAAACGCACTGTGGAATGTTGAAAACACCAGAAAACGTGTTTCTCACATTAAGTAGCTCGAAAAGAGCGTTCTCAAAGATCCTGCATACTTCTGACAGAAGTCTCACCAAGATTATCGTAGAAAATGCATATCTCAGCTTGAAACCCGACCAAAACCAAGTTATATGCGGTTCTGCACATCAAACGTACCGTGGAGTGGTGAAAACACCAGAAAACTTGTTTCGCGCATTAAGTAGCTCGACAAGACCGTTCTCGAAGGTTCTGCATACTTCTGACAGAAGTCTCATCATCATTATCGTAGAAAATGCATATCTCAGCTTGAAACCCCACGAAAACCAAGATTTCGCTGGTTCTGCATATCAAACGAACTGTGGAGAGGTGAAAACACCAGAAAACGTGTTTCTCGCATTCAATAGGTCGATAAGTACGTTCTCGATGACTCTGCATACTGCGGACAGAAGTCTCACCAATATTATCGCAGAAAATGCATATCTCAGCTAGAAACCCGACCAAAACCAAGTTATATGCGGTTCTGCACATCAAACGTACCGTGGAGTGGTGAAAACACCAGAAAACTTGTTTCGCGCATTAAGTAGCTCGACAAGACCGTTCTCGAAGGTTCTGCATACTTCTGACAGAAGTCTCACCATCATTATCGTAGAAAATGCATATCTCAGCTTGAACCCCGACGAAATCTAAGATGTCGCCGGTTCTGCTTATCAAACGCACTGCGCAGTGGTGAAAACACCAGTTAACGTGTTTCTCGCATATAATAGCTCGAAAAGAGTGTTCTCGAAGATTCTGCATACTTCTGACAGAGGTCTCACCAATATTATCGTAGAAAATGCATGTCTCAGCTTGAAACCCTACCGAAACGAAGATATCTCTGGTTCTGCATGTCTAACGTACTGTGGAGTTGTGAATACACCAGAAAACGTGTTTCTCGCATTAAATAGCTCGAAAAGAGCGAACTAGATGATTCTGCATACTTCTGACTGAAGTCTCACCAAGATTATCGCAGAAGATGCATATCACAGCTTGAAACCCGACGAAAACCAAGATATCGCTGGTTCTGCATATCAAACGCACTGTGGAGTGGTGATAACACCAGATAACGTGTTTCTCGCATTAAATAGCTCGAAAAGAGCAATCTTGATGATTCTGCATACTTCGGACAGAAGTCTCAACAAGATTATCGCAGAAAATGCATATCTCAGCTTGAAACCCCACGAAAACCAAGATATCTCCGGTTCTGCATATCAAACCAACTGTGGAGTGGGGAAAACACCAGATAACGTGTTCCTCGCATTAAATAGCTCGAAAAGTACGAACTCGATGATTCTGCATACTTCGGACAGCAGTCTCACCAATATTATCGTAGAAAATGCAGGTCTCAGCTTGACACCCGACGAAATCCAAGATGTCGTTGGTTCCGCATATCAAACGCACTGTGGAGTGGTTAAAACACCAGTTAACGTGTTTCTCGCATTAAATAGCTCGAGAAGGGGGTTCTCGATAATTCTGCATACTTCTGACAGAAGACTCACCAAGATTATCGCCGAAAATGCATATCTCAGCTGGAAACTCCACGAAAATCAAGATATCGCCGGTTCTGCATATCAAACGCACTGTGGAATGTGGAAAACACCAGAAAACTTGTTTTTTCGCATTAAATAGCTCGAAACGAGCGATCTAGATGATTCTGCAAACGTCTGACAGAAGTCTCACCAAGATTATCGTAGAAAATGCATATCTCAGCTTGAAACCCGACGAAATCCAAGATGTCGCCAGTTCTGCATATCAAACGCACTGTGGAATGTTGAAAACACCAGAAAACGTGTTTCTCACATTAAGTAGCTCGAAAAGAGCGTTCTCAAAGATCCTGCATACTTCTGACAGAAGTCTCACCAAGATTATCGTAGGAAATGCATATCTCAGCTTGAAACCCGACCAAAACCAAGTTATATGCGGTTCTGCACATCAAACGTACCGTGGAGTGGTGAAAACACCAGAAAACTTGTTTCGCGCATTAAGTAGCTCGACAAGACCGTTCTCGAAGGTTCTGCATACTTCTGACAGAAGTCTCACCATCATTATCGTAGAAAATGCATATCTCAGCTTGAAACCCCACGAAAACCAAGATTTCGCTGGTTCTGCATATCAAACGAACTGTGGAGTGGTGAAAACCCCAGAAAACGTGTTTCTCGCATTAAATAGCTCGATAAGTACGTTCTCGATGACTCTGCATACTGCGGACAGAAGTCTCACCAATATTATCGCAGAAAATGCATATCTCAGCTAGAAACCCGACCAAAACCAAGTTATATGCGGTTCTGCACATCAAACGTACCGTGGAGTGGTGAAAACACCAGAAAACTTGTTTCGCGCATTATGTAGCTCGACAAGACCGTTCTCGAAGGTTCTGCATACTTCTGACAGAAGTCTCACCATCATTATCGTAGAAAATGCATATCTCAGCTTGAACCCCGACGAAATCTAAGATGTCGCCGGTTCTGCTTATCAAACGCACTGCGGAGTGGTGAGAACACCAGATAACGTTTTTCTCGCATTAAATAGCTCGAAAAGAGCGATCCTGATGATTCTGCATACTTCTGACAGAAGTCTCACCAAGATTATCGTAGAAAATGCATATCACAGCTTGAACCCCGACGAAATCCAAGATGTCGCCGGTTCTGCATATCAAACGCACTGTGGAGTGGTGAAAACACCAGATAACGTGTTTCTCGCATTAAATAGGTCGAAAAGAGCGATCTCGATGTTTCTGCATACTTCGGACAGAGGTCTCACCAAGATTATCGCAGAAAATGCATATCTCAACTTGAAACCCGACGAAAACAAAACATCGCCGGTTCTACATATCAAACCAACTGTGGAGTGGTGAAAAACCAGACAACGTGTTTCTCGCATTAAATAGCTCGAAAAGAGCGCTCTTGATGTTTCTGCATGCTTTGGACAGATGTTTCACCAAGATTATCGTAGAAAATGCATATCTCAACTTGAAACCCGACGAAAACAAAACATCGCCGGTTCTACATATCAAACCAACTGTGGAGTGGTGAAAAACCAGACAACGTGTTTCTCGCATTAAATAGATCGAAAAGTGCGATATCGATGATTCTGCATACTTCTAACAGAAGTCTCACCATGATTATCGCAGAAAATGCATATCTCTGCTAGAAACCCCACGAAAACCAAGATATCTCCTGTTCTGCTTATCCAACGAACTGTGGAGTGGTGAAAACCCCAGAAAACGTGTTTCTCGCATTAAATAGGTAGAAAAGAGCGCTCTCGATGTTTCTGCATACTTCGGACAGAGGTTTCACCAAGATTATCGCAGAAAATGCATATCTGGGCTTGAAACCCCACGAAAACCAAGATATCGCTGGTCCTGCATATCAAACGCACTGTGGAGTGGTGAAAACACCAGATAACATGTTTCTCGCATTAAATAGCTCGAAACGAGCAATCTCGATGATTAAGCATACTTCGGACAGAAGTCTCACCAAGATTATCGTAAAAAATGCATATCTCAGCTTGAAACTCCACGAAAACCAAGATATCGCTGGTTCTGCATATCAAACGCACTCTGGAGTGGTGAATGCACCAGATAACGTGTTTCTCGCATTAGATAGCTCGAAAAGAGCGATCTAGATGATTCTGCATACTTCGGACAGAGGTTTCACCAAGATTATCGCAGAAAATGCATATCTGAGCTTGAAACCCCACGAAAACCAAGATATCGCTGGTTCTGCATATCAAACGCACTGTGGAGTGGTGAAAACACCAGATAACTTGTTTCTCGCATTAAATAGCTCGAGAAGAGCGCTCTCGATGTTTCTGCATACTTCGGACAGAAGTCTCACCAAGATTATCGCAGAAAATGCATATCTCAGCTTGAAACCCCACGAAAACCCAGATATCGCTGGTTCTGCATATTAAACGCACTGTGGAGTGTTGAAAACACCAGAGAACGTGTTTCTCGCATTAAATAGCTCGAAAAGAGGGATCTCGATGATTCTGCATACTTCTGACAGAAGACTCACAAAGATTATCGCAGAAAATGCATATCTCAGCTGGAAACACCACGAAAAACAAGATATCGCCCGTTCTGCATATCAAACGCACTGTGGAATGTTGAAAACACCAGAAAACTTGTTTTTTCGCATTAAATAGCTCGAAAAGAGCGATCTAGATGTTTCTGCATACTTCTGACTGAAGTCTCACCAAGATTATCGCAGAACATGCAGATCTCAGCTTGAAACCTCACGAAAATCAAGATGTCGCCGGTTCTGCATATCAAACGCACTGTAGAGTGGTGAAAACAACCAGATAACGTGTTTCTCGCATTAAATAGCTCGAAAAGAGCGATCTAGATGATTCTGCATACTTCTGGCAGAAGACTCACCTAGATTATCGCCGAAAATGCATATCTCAGCTGGAAACACCACGAAAATCAAGATATCGCCGGTTCTGCATATCAAACGCACTGTGGAGTGGTGAAAACAACCAGATATCGTGTTTCTCGCATTAAGTTGCTCGAAAAGAGCGATCTCGAAGATTCTGCAAACTTCTGACAGACGTCTCAGCAAGATTATAGTAGAAAATGCATATCTCAGCTTGAAACCCGACGAAATCCAAGATGTCGCCGGTTCTGCATATCAAACGCACTGTGGAGTGGTGAAAACACCGGATAACGTGTTTCTCGCATTAAATAACTCGAAAAGAGCGATCCCGATGATTCTGCATACTTCTGACAGAAGTCTCACCAAGATTATCGTAGAAAATGCATATCTCAGCTTGAACCCCGACGAAATCTAAGATGTCGCCGGTTCTGCATATCAAACGCTCTGCGGAGTGGTGAAAACTCCAGTTAACGTGTTTCTCGCATATAATTGCTCGAAAAGTGCGATCTCGATGATTCTGCATACTTCGGACAGAAGTCTCACCAAGATTATCGCAGAAAATGCATATCTCAGGTTGAACCCCGACGAAATCCAAGATGTCGCCGGTTCTGCATATCAAACGCACTGCGGAGTGGTGAAAACACCAGATAACGTTTTTCTCGCGTTAAATAGCTCGAAAAGAGGGATCCTGATGATTCTGCATAATTCTGACAGAAGTCTCACCAAGATTATCGTAGAAAATGCATATCACAGCTTGAACCCCGACGAAATCCAAGATGTCGCCGGTTCTGCATATCAAACGCACTGTGGAGTGGTGAAAACACCAGATAACGTTTTTCTCGCATTAAATAGCTCGAAAAGAGCGATCCTGATGATTCTGCATCCTTCTGACAGAAGTCTCACCAAGATTATCGTAGAAAATGCATATCACAGCTTGAACCCCGACGAAATCCAAGATGTCGCCGGTTCTGCATATCAAACGCACTGTGGTGTGGTGAAAACCCCAGGAAACGTGTTTCTCGCATTAAATAGCTCGAAAAGAGCGCTCTTAATGTTTCTGCATACTTCGGACAGATGTTTCACCAAGATTATCGTAGAAAATGCATATCTCAACTTGAAACCCGACGAAAACCAAACATCGCCGGTTCTGCATATCAAACGCACTGTGGAATGTTCAAAACACCAGAAAACTTGTTTTTTCGCATTAAATAGCTCGAAAAGAGCGATCTAGATGATTCTGCATACTTCTGACAGAAGTCTCACCATGATTATCGTATAAAATGCATATCTCAGCTTGAAACCCCACGAAAACCAAGATTTCGTTGGTTCTGCATATCAAACGCACTGTGGAGTGGTGAAAACACCAGATAACGTTTTTCTCGCATTAAATAGCTCGAAAAGAGCGATCCTGATGATTCTGCATACTTCTGACAGAAGTCTCACCAAGATTATCGTAGAAAATGCATATCACAGCTTGAACTACGACGAAATCCAAGATGTCGCCGGTTCTGCATATCAAACGCACTGTGGAGTGGTGAAAACAACCAGAGAACGTGTTTCTCGCATTAAATAGCTCGATAAGAGCGATCCTGATGATTCTGCATCCTTCTGACAGAAGTCTCACCAAGATTATCGTAGAAAATGCATATCACAGCTTGAACCCCGACGAAATCCAAGATGTCGCCGGTTCTGCATATCAAACGCACTGTGGAGTGGTGAATACACCAGATAACGTGTTTCTCGCATTAAATAGGTCGAAAAGAGCGATCTCGATGTTTCTGCATACTTCGGACAGAGGTCTCACCAAGATTATCGCAAAGAATGCATATCTCAGCTTGAAACCCCACGAAAACCAAGATTTCGCTGGTTCTGCATATCAAACGCACTGTGGAGTGGTGAAAACACCAGATAACGTTTTTCTCGCATTAAATAGCTCGAAAAGAGCGATCCTGATGATTCTGCATACTTCTGACAGAAGTCTCACCAAGATTATCGTAGAAAATGCATATCACAGCTTGAACCCCGACGACATCCAAGATGTCGCCGGTTCTGCATATCAAACGCACTGTGGAGTGGTGAAAACAACCAGAGAACGTGTTTCTCGCATTAAATAGCTCGAAAAGAGCGATCCTGATGATTCTGCATACTTCTGACAGAAGTCTCACCAAGATTATCGTAGAAAATGCATATCACAGCTTGAACCCCGACGAAATCCAAGATGTCGCCGGTTCTGCACATCCAACGAACTGTGGTGTGGTGAAAACCCCAGGAAACGTGTTTCTCGCATTAAATAGCTCGAAAAGAGCGCTCTTAATGTTTCTGCATACTTCGGACAGATGTATCACCAAGATTATCGTTGAAAATGCATATCTCAACTTGAAACCCGACGAAAACCAAACATCGCCGGTTCTGCATATCAAACGCACTGTGGAATGTTCAAAACACCAGAAAACTTGTTTTTTCGCATTAAATAGCTCTAAAAGAGCGATCTAGATGATTCTGCATACTTCTGACAGAAGTCTCACCATGATTATCGTATAAAATGCATATCTCAGCTTGAAACCCGACGAAATCCAAGATGTCGCCGGTTCTGCATATCAAACGCACTGTGGAGTGGTGAAAACACCGGATAACGTGTTTCTCGCATTAAATAGGTCGAAAAGAGCGATCTCGATGTTTCTGCATACTTCGGACAGAGGTCTCACCAAGATTATCGCAAAAAATGCATATCTCAGCTTGAAACCCCACGAAAACCAAGATTTCGCTGGTTCTGCATATCAAACGCACTGTGGAGTGGTGAAAACACCAGATAACGTTTTTCTCGCATTAAATAGCTCGAAAAGAGCGATCCTGATGATTCTGCATACTTCTGACAGAAGTCTCACCAAGATTATCGTAGAAAATGCATATCACAGCTTGAACCCCGACGACATCCAAGATGTCGCCGGTTCTGCATATCAAACGCTCTGCGGAGTGGTGAAAACTACAGTTAACGTGTTTCTCGCATATAATAGCTCGAAAAGTGCGATCTCGATGATTCTGCATACTTCGGACGGAAGTCTCACCAAGATTATCGCAGAAAATGCATATCTCAGGTTGAACCCCGACGAAATCCAAGATGTCGCCGGTTCTGCATATCAAACGCACTGTGGAGTGGTGAAAACAACCAGAGAACGTGTTTCTCGCTTTAAATAGCTCGAAAAGAGCGTTCTCGAAGATTCTGCATACTTCGGACAGATGTCTCACCAAGATTAACGCAGAAAATGCATATCTGAGCTTGAAACCCGACGAAATCCAAGATGTCGCCAGTTCTGCATATCAAACGCACTGTGGAGTGGTGAAAACACCAGAAAACTTGTTTCGCGCATTAAGTAGCTCGAAAAGAGCGTTCTCGAAGATTCTGCATACATCTGACAGAAGTCTCACCAACATTATCGTAGAAAATGCATATCTCAGCTGGAAACACCACGAAAATCAAGATATCGCCGGTTCTGCATATCAAACGCACTGTGGAATGTTCAAAACACCAGAAAACTTGTTTTTTCGCATTAAATAGCTCGAAACGATCGATCTCGATGATTAAGCATACTTCGCACAGAAGTCTCACCAAGATTATCGCAGAAAATGCATATCTCAGCTTGAAACCTCACGAAAACCCAGATATCGCTGGTTCTGCATATAAAACGCACTGTGGAGTGGTGAAAACACCAGAAAACGTGTTTCTCGCATTAGATTGCTCGAAAAAAGCGATCCCGATGAATCTGCATACTTCTGACAGAACACTCACCAAGATTATCACAGAAAATGCATATCTCAGCTGGAAACACCACGAAAATCAAGATATCGCCGGTTCTGCATATCAATCGCACTGTGGAATGTTGAAAACACGAGAAAACTTGTTTTTTCGCATTAAATAGCTCGAATCGGGCGATCTAGATGATTCTGCAAACTTCTGACAGAAGTCTCACCAAGATTATCGTAGAAAACACATATCCCAGCTTGAAACCCGACGAAATCCAAGATGTCGCCGGTTCTGCATATCAAACGTACCGTGGAGTGGTGAAAACACCAGAAAACTTGTTTCGCGCATTAAGTAGCTCGAAAAGAGCGTTCTCGAAGATTCTGCATACTTCTGACAGAAGTCTCACCAACATTATCGTAGAAAATGCATATCTCAGCTGGAAACACCACGAAAATCAAGATATCGCCGGTTCTGCATATCAAACGCACTGTGGAATGTTGAAAACACCAGAAAACTTGTTTTTTCGCATTAAATAGCTCGAAAAGATCGATCTAGATGATTCTGCATACTTCTGTCTGAAGTCTCACCAAGATTATCGTGGAAAATACATATCTCAGCTTGAAACCCGACGAAATCCAAGATTTCGCCGGTTCTGCATATCAAACGCACTGTGGAGTGGTGAAAACACCAGAAAACGTGTTTCTCGCATTAGATAGCTCGAAAAAAGCGATCCCGATGATTCTGCATACTTCTGACAGAACACTCACCAAGATTATCACAGAAAATGCATCTCTCAGCTGGAAACACCACCAAAATCAAGATATCGCCGGTTCTGCATATCAAACGCACTGTGGAATGTTGAAACCACCAGAAAACTTGTTTTTTCGCATTAAATAGCTCGAAACGAGCGATCTAGATGATTCTGCAAACTTCTGACAGAAGTCTCACCAAGATTATCGTAGAAAATACATATCTCAGCTTGAAACCCGACGAAATCCAAGATGTCGCCGGTTCTGCATATCAAACGTACCGTGGAGTGGTGAAAACACCAGAAAACTTGTTTCTCGCATTAAATAGCTCGAAAAGAGCGCTCTCGATGTTTCTGCATACTTCGAAAAGAAGTCTCACCAAGATTATCGCAGAAAATGCATATCTCAGCTTGAAACCCCACGAAAACCCAGATATCGCTGGTTCTGCATATCAAACGCACTGTGGAGTGGTGAAAACACCAGATAACGTGTTTCTGGCATTAGATAGCTCGAAAAAAGCGATCCCGATGATTCTGCATACTTCTGACAGAACACTCACCAAGATTATCACAGTAAATGCATATCTCAGCTGGAAACACCACGAAAATCAAGATATCGCCGGTTCTGCATATCAAACGCACTGTGGAATTTTGAAAACATGAGAAAACTTGTTTTTTCGCATTAAATAGCTCGAAACGAGCGATCTAGATGATTCTGCAAACTTCTGACAGAAGTCTCACCAAGATTATCACAGAAAATTATATCTCAGCTGGAAACACCACGAAAACCAAGATATCTCCAGTTCTGCACATCAAACGTACTGTGGAGTGGTGAAAACACCAGATAACGTGTTTCTCGCATTAAATAGCTCGAAAAGAGCGATCTAGATGATTCTGCATACTTCTGACTGAAGTCTCACCAAGATTATCGCAGTAGATGCATATCACAGCTTGCAACCCCACGAAAACCAAGATATCGCTGGTTCTGCATATCAAACGCACTGTGGAGTGGTGATAACACCAGATAACGTGTTTCTCGCATTAAGTAGCTCGAAAAGAGTGTTCTCGAAGATTCTGCATACTTCTGACAGAGGTCTCACCAATATTATCGTAGAAAATGCATGTCTCAGCTTGAAACCCTACCGAAACGAAGATATCTCCGGTTCTGCATGTCTAACGTACTGTGGAGTGGTGAATACACCAGATAACGTGTTTCTCGCATTAAATAGCTCGAAAAGAGCGATCTAGATGATTCTGCATACTTCTGACTGAAGTCTCACCAAGATTATCGCAGTAGATGCATATCACAGCTTGCAACCCCACGAAAACCAAGATATCGCTGGTTCTGCATATCAAACGCACTGTGGAGTGGTGATAACACCAGATAACGTGCTTCTCGCATTAAATAGCTCGAAAAGAGCAATCTCGATGATTCTGCATACTTCGGACAGAAGTCTCAACAAGATTATCGCAGAAAATGCATATCTCAGCTTGAAACCCCACGAAAACCAAGATATCTCCGGTTCTGCATATCAAACCAACTGTGGAGTGGGGAAATCACCAGATAACGTGTTCCTCGCATTAAATAGCTCGAAAAGTGCGAACTCGATGATTCTGCATACTTCGGACAGAAGTCTCACCAAGATTATCGCAGAACATGCAGATCTCAGCTTCAAACCTCACGAAAATCAAGATGTCGCCGGTTCTGCATATCAAACGCACTGTAGAGTGGTGAAAACAACCAGATAACGTGTTTCTCGCATTAAATAGCTCGAAAAGAGCGATCCCGATGATTCTGCATACTTCTGACGAAAGACTCACCAAGATTATCGCAGAAAATGCATATCTCAGCTGGAAACCCCACGAAAATCAAGATATCGCCGGTTCTGCATATCAAACGCACTGTGGAGTGGTGAAAACAACCAGATATCGTGTTTCTCGCATTAAGTTGCTCGAAAAGAGCGATCTCGAAGATTCTGCATACTTCTGACAGACGTCTCACCAAGATTATAATGGAAAATGCATATCTCAGCTTGAAACCCGACGAAATCCAAGATGTCGCCGGTTCTGCATATCAAACGCACTGTGGAGTGGTGAAAACACCGGATAACGTGTTTCTCGCATTAAATAACTCGAAAAGAGCGATCCCGATGATTCTGCATCCTTCTGACAGAAGTCTCACCAAGATTATCGTAGAAAATGCATATCTCAGGTTGAACCCCGACGAAATCCAAGATGTCGCCGGTTCTGCATATGAAACGCACTGCGGAGTGGTGAAAACACCAGATAACGTTTTTCTCGCATTAAATAGCTCGAAAAGAGCGATCCTGATGATTCTGCATACTTCTGACAGAAGTCTCACCAAGATTATCGTAGAAAATGCATATCACAGCTTGAACCCCGACGACATCCAAGATGTCGCCGGTTCTGCATATCAAACGCTCTGCGGAGTGGTGAAAACTCCAGTTAACGTGTTTCTCGCATATAATAGCTCGAAAAGTGCGATCTCGATGATTCTGCATACTTCGGACGGAAGTCTCACCAAGATTATCGCAGAAAATGCATATCTCAGGTTGAACCCCGACGAAATCCAAGATGTCGCCGGTTCTGCATATCAAACGCACTGCGGAGTGGTGAAAACACCAGATAACGTTTTTCTCGCACTAAATAGCTCGAAAAGAGCGATCCTGATGATTCTGCATACTTCTGACAGAAGTCTCACCAAGATTATCGTAGAAAATGCATATCACAGCTTGAACCCCGACGAAATCCAAGATGTCGCCGGTTCTGCATATCAAACGCACTGTGGAGTGGTGAAAACAACCAGAGAACGTGTTTCTCGCTTTAAATAGCTCGAAAAGAGCGTTCTCGAAGATTCTGCATACTTCGGACAGATGTCTCACCAAGATTAACGCAGAAAATGCATATCTGAGCTTGAAACCCGACGAAATCCAAGATGTCGCCAGTTCTGCATATCAAACGCACTGTGGAGTGGTGAAAACACCAGAAAACTTGTTTCGCGCATTAAGTAGCTCGAAAAGAGCGTTCTCGAAGATTCTGCATACATCTGACAGAAGTCTCACCAACATTATCGTAGAAAATGCATATCTCAGCTGGAAACACCACGAAAATCAAGATATCGCCGGTTCTGCATATCAAACGCACTGTGGAATGTTCAAAACACCAGAAAACTTGTTTTTTCGCATTAAATAGCTCGAAACGATCCATCTCGATGATTAAGCATACTTCGCACAGAAGTCTCACCAAGATTATCGCAGAAAATGCATATCTCAGCTTGAAACCTCACGAAAACCCAGATATCGCTGGTTCTGCATATAAAACGCACTGTGGAGTGGTGAAAACACCAGAAAACGTGTTTCTCGCATTAGATTGCTCGAAAAAAGCGATCCCGATGAATCTGCATACTTCTGACAGAACACTCACCAAGATTATCATAGAAAATGCATATCTCAGCTGGAAACACCACGAAAATCAAGATATCGCCGGTTCTGCATATCAATCGCACTGTGGAATGTTGAAAACACGAGAAAACTTGTTTTTTCGCATTAAATAGCTCGAATCGGGCGATCTAGATGATTCTGCAAACTTCTGACAGAAGTCTCACCAAGATTATCGTAGAAAACACATATCCCAGCTTGAAACCCGACGAAATCCAAGATGTCGCCGGTTCTGCATATCAAACGTACCGTGGAGTGGTGAAAACACCAGAAAACTTGTTTCGCGCATTAAGTAGCTCGAAAAGAGCGTTCTCGAAGATTCTGCATACTTCTGACAGAAATCTCACCAACATTATCGTAGAAAATGCATATCTCAGCTGGAAACACCACGAAAATCAAGATATCGCCGGTTCTGCATATCAAACGCACTGTGGAATGTTGAAAACACCAGAAAACTTGTTTTTTCGCATTAAATAGCTCGAAAAGATCGATCTAGATGATTCTGCATACTTCTGTCTGAAGTCTCACCAAGATTATCGTGGAAAATACATATCTCAGCTTGAAACCCGACGAAATCCAAGATTTCGCCGGTTCTGCATATCAAACGCACTGTGGAGTGGTGAAAACACCAGAAAACGTGTTTCTCGCATTAGATAGCTCGAAAAAAGCGATCCCGATGATTCTGCATACTTCTGACAGAACACTCACCAAGGTTATCACAGAAAATGCATCTCTCAGCTGGAAACACCACCAAAATCAAGATATCGCCGGTTCTGCATATCAAACGCACTGTGGAATGTTGAAACCACCAGAAAACTTGTTTTTTCGCATTAAATAGCTCGAAACGAGCGATCTAGATGATTCTGCAAACTTCTGACAGAAGTCTCACCAAGATTATCGTAGAAAATACATATCTCAGCTTGAAACCCGACGAAATCCAAGATGTCGCCGGTTCTGCATATCAAACGTACCGTGGAGTGGTGAAAACACCAGAAAACTTGTTTCTCGCATTAAATAGCTCGAAAAGAGCGCTCTCGATGTTTCTGCATACTTCGAAAAGAAGTCTCACCAAGATTATCGCAGAAAATGCATATCTCAGCTTGAAACCCCACGAAAACCCAGATATCGCTGGTTCTGCATATCAAACGCACTGTGGAGTGGTGAAAACACCAGATAACGTGTTTCTGGCATTAGATAGCTCGAAAAAAGCGATCCCGATGATTCTGCATACTTCTGACAGAACACTCACCAAGATTATCACAGTAAATGCATATCTCAGCTGGAAACACCACGAAAATCAAGATATCGCCGGTTCTGCATATCAAACGCACTGTGGAATTTTGAAAACATGAGAAAACTTGTTTTTTCGCATTAAATAGCTCGAAACGAGCGATCTAGATGATTCTGCAAACTTCTGACAGAAGTCTCACCAAGATTATCACAGAAAATTATATCTCAGCTGGAAACACCACGAAAACCAAGATATCTCCAGTTCTGCACATCAAACGTACTGTGGAGTGGTGAAAACACCAGATAACGTGTTTCTCGCATTAAATAGCTCGAAAAGAGCGATCTAGATGATTCTGCATACTTCTGACTGAAGTCTCACCAAGATTATCGCAGTAGATGCATATCACAGCTTGCAACCCCACGAAAACCAAGATATCGCTGGTTCTGCATATCAAACGCACTGTGGAGTGGTGATAACACCAGATAACGTGTTTCTCGCATTAAGTAGCTCGAAAAGAGTGTTCTCGAAGATTCTGCATACTTCTGACAGAGGTCTCACCAATATTATCGAAGAAAATGCATGTCTCAGCTTGAAACCCTACCGAAACGAAGATATCTCCGGTTCTGCATGTCTAACGTACTGTGGAGTGGTGAATACACCAGATAACGTGTTTCTCGCATTAAATAGCTCGAAAAGAGCGATCTAGATGATTCTGCATACTTCTGACTGAAGTCTCACCAAGATTATCGCAGTAGATGCATATCACAGCTTGCAACCCCACGAAAACCAAGATATCGCTGGTTCTGCATATCAAACGCACTGTGGAGTGGTGATAACACCAGATAACGTGTTTCTCGCATTAAATAGCTCGAAAAGAGCAATCTCGATGATTCTGCATACTTCGGACAGAAGTCTCAACAAGATTATCGCAGAAAATGCATATCTCAGCTTGAAACCCCACGAAAACCAAGATATCTCCGGTTCTGCATATCAAACCAACTGTGGAGTGGGGAAATCACCAGATAACGTGTTCCTCGCATTAAATAGCTCGAAAAGTGCGAACTCGATGATTCTGCATACTTCGGACAGAAGTCTCACCAAGATTATCGCAGAACATGCAGATCTCAGCTTGAAACCTCACGAAAATCAAGATGTCGCCGGTTCTGCATATCAAACGCACTGTAGAGTGGTGAAAACAACCAGATAACGTGTTTCTCGCATTAAATAGCTCGAAAAGAGCGATCCCGATGATTCTGCATACTTCTGACGAAAGACTCACCAAGATTATCGCAGAAAATGCATATCTCAGCTGGAAACCCCACGAAAATCAAGATATCGCCGGTTCTGCATATCAAACGCACTGTGGAGTGGTGAAAACAACCAGATATCGTGTTTCTCGCATTAAGTTGCTCGAAAAGAGCGATCTCGAAGATTCTGCATACTTCTGACAGACGTCTCACCAAGATTATAATGGAAAATGCATATCTCAGCTTGAAACCCGACGAAATCCAAGATGTCGCCGGTTCTGCATATCAAACGCACTGTGGAGTGGTGAAAACACCGGATAACGTGTTTCTCGCATTAAATAACTCGAAAAGAGCGATCCCGATGATTCTGCATCCTTCTGACAGAAGTCTCACCAAGATTATCGTAGAAAATGCATATCTCAGGTTGAACCCCGACGAAATCCAAGATGTCGCCGGTTCTGCATATCAAACGCACTGCGGAGTGGTGAAAACACCAGATAACGTTTTTCTCGCATTAAATAGCTCGAAAAGAGCGATCCTGATGATTCTGCATACTTCTGACAGAAGTCTCACCAAGATTATCGTAGAAAATGCATATCACAGCTTGAACCCCGACGAAATCCAAGATGTCGCCGGTTCTGCATATCAAACGCACTGTGGAGTGGTGAAAACAACCAGAGAACGTGTTTCTCGCATTAAATAGCTCGAGAAGAGCGTTCTCGAAGATTCTGCATACCTCGGACAGATGTCTCACCAAGATTATCGCAGAAAATGCATATCTGAGCTTGAAACCCCACGAAAACCAAGATATCGCAGGTTCTGCATATCAAACGCACTGTGGAGTGGTGAAAACGCCAGATAACTTGTTTCTCCCATTAAATAGCTCGAGAAGAACGCTCTCGATGTTTCTGCATACTTCGGACAGAGGTTTCACCAAGATTATCGCAGAAAATGCATATCTGAGCTTGAAACCCCATGAAAACCAAGATATCGCTGGTTCTGCATATCAAACGCACTGTGGAGTGGTGAAAACACCAGTTAACATGTTTCTCGCATTAAAAAGCTCGAAAAGAGCGATCTCGATGATTGTGCATACTTCGGACAGAAGTCTCACCAAGCTTATCGTAAAAAATGCATATCTCAGCTTGAAACTCCACGAAAACCAAGATATCGCTGGGTCTGCATATCAAACGCACTCTGGAGTGGTGAATGCACCAGATAACGTGTTTCTCGCATTAGATAGCTCGAAAAGAGCGATCTAGATGATTCTGCATACTTCGGACAGAGGTTTCACCAAGATTATCGCAGAAAATGCATATCTGAGCTTGAAACCCCATGAAAACCAAGATATCGCTGGTTCTGCATATCAAACGAACTGTGGTGTGGTGAAAACCCCAGAAAACGTGTTTCTCGCATTAAATAGCTCGAAAAGAGCGCTCTTGATGTTTCTGCATGCTTTGGACAGATGTTTCACCAAGATTATCGTAGAAAATGCATATCTCAACTTGAAACCCGACGAAAACAAAACATCGCCGGTTCTGCATATCAAACCAACTGTGGAGTGGTGAAAACACCAGACAACGTGTTTCTCGCACTAAATAGCTCGAAACGAGCGATCTCGATGATTAAGCATACTTCGGACAGAAGTCTCACCAAGATTATCGTAAAAAATGCATATCTCAGCTTGAAACCCCACGAAAACCAAGATATCGCTGGTTCTGCATATCAAACGCACTGTGGAGTGGTGAAAACAATAGATAACATGTTTCTCGCATTAAATAGCTCGAAACGAGCGATCTCGATGATAAAGCATACTTCGGACAGAAGTCTCACCAAGCTTATCGTAAAAAATGCATATCTCAGCTTGAAACTCCACGAAAACCAAGATATCGCTGGTTCTGCATATCAAACGCACTCTGGAGTGGTGAATGCAACAGATAACGTGTTTCTCGCATTAGACAGCTCGAAAAGAGCGATCTAGATGATTCTGCATACTTCGGACAGAGGTTTCACCAAGATTATCGCAGAAAATGCATATCTGAGCTTGAAACCCCATGAAAACCAAGATATCGCCGGTTCTGCATATCAAACCAACTGTGGAGTGGTGAAAACCCCAGAAAACGTGTTTCTCGCATTAAATAGCTCGAAAAGAGCGCTCTTGATGTTTCTGCATGCTTTGGACAGATGTTTCACCAAGATTATCGTAGAAAATGCATATCTCAACTAGAAAACCCGACGAAAACAAAACATCGCCGGTTCTGCATATCAAACCAACTGTGGAGTGGTGAAAACACCAGAAAACGTGTTTCTCGCATTAAATAGCTCGAAACGAGCGATCTCGATGATTAAGCATACTTCGGACAGAAGTCTCACCAAGATTATCGTAAAAAATGCATATCTCAGCTTGAAACTCCACGAAAACCAAGATATCGCTGGTTCTGCATATCAAACGCACTCTGGAGTGGTGATTGCACCAGATAACGAGTTTCTCGCATTAGATAGCTCGAAAAGAGCGATCTAGATGATTCTGCTTACTTCGGACAGAGGTGTCACCAAGATTATCGCAGAAAATGCATATCTCAGCTTGAAACCAGACGAAAACCAAGATATCGCCGGTTCTGCATATCAAACGCACTGTGGAGTGGTGAAAACACCAAATAACATGTTTCTCGCATAAAATAGCTCGAAAAGTGCGATCTCGATGATTCTGCATACTTCGGACAGAAGTGTCACCAAGACTATCGCAGAAAATGCATATCTGACTTTGAAACCCCACGAAAACAAAGATGTCGCTTGTTCTGCATATCAAACGCACTGTGGAGTGGTGAAAACACCAAATAACATGTTTCTCGCATAAAATAGCTCGAAAAGTGCGATCTCGATGATTCTGCATACTTCGGACAGAAGTGTCACCAAGACTATCGCAGAAAATGCATATCTGACTTTGAAACCCCACGAAAACCAAGATGTCGCTTGTTCTGCATATCAAACGCACTGTGGAGTGGTGAAAACACCAGATAACGTGTTTCTCGCATTAAATAGCTCGAAAAGAGCGATCTCGATGATTCTGCATAATTCGGACAGAAGTCTCACCAAGATTATCGCAGAAAATGCATATCTCAGCTTGAAACCCCACGAAAACCAAGATATCTCCGGTTCTGCATATCAAACCAACTGTGGAGTGGTGAAAACACCAGATAACGTGTTTCTCGCATTAAATAGCTCGAAAAGTGCGATCTCGATGATTGTGCATACTTCGGACAGATGTCTCACCAAGATTATCGCAGAAAATGCATATCTGAGCTTGAAACCCCACGAAAACCAAGATATCGCAGGTTCTGCATATCAAACGCACTGTGGAGTGGTGAAAACACCAGATAACTTGTTTCTCGCATCAAATAGCTCGAGAAGAGCGCTCTCGATGTTTCTGCATACTTCTAACAGAAGTCTCACCATGATTATCGCGGAAAATGCATATCTCTGCTAGAAACCCCACGAAAACCAAGATATCTCCTGTTCTGCTTATCCAACGAACTGTCGAGTGGTGAAAACCCCAGAAAACGTGTTTCTCGCATTAAATAGATAGAAAAGTGCGCTCTCGATGTTTCTACATACTTCGGACAGAGGTTTCACCAAGATTATCGCAGAAAATGCATATCTGAGCTTGAAACCCCACGAAAACCAAGATATCGCTGGTTCTGCATATCAAACGCACTGTGGAGTGGTGAAAACACCAGATAACATGTTTCTCGCATTAAAAAGCTCGAAAAGAGCGATCTCGATGATTGTGCATACTTCGGACGGAAGTCTCACCAAGATTATCGCAGACAATGCATATCTCAGCTTGAAACCCCACGAAAACCAAGATATCGCCGGTTCTGCATATCAAACGCACTGTGGAGTGGTGAAAACACCAAATAACATGTTTCTCGCATAAAATAGCTCGAAAAGTGCGATCTCGATGATTCTGCATACTTCGGACAGAAGTGTCACCAAGACTATCGCAGAAAATGCATATCTGACTTTGAAACCCCACGAAAACCAAGATGTCGCTTGTTCTACATATCAAACGCACTGTGGAGCGGTGAAAACACCAGATAACGTGTTTCTCGCATTAAATAGCTCGAAAAGAGCGATCTCGATGATTCTGCATACTTCGGACAGAAGTCTCACCAAGATTATCGCAGAAAATGCATATCTCAGCTTGAAACCCCACGAAAACCAAGATTTCTCCGGTTCTGCATATCAAACCAACTGTGGAGTGGTGAAAACACCAGATAACGTGTTTCTCGCATTAAATAGCTCGAGAAGTGCGATCTCGATGATTGTGCATAGTTCGGACAGATGTCTCACCAAGATTATCGCAGAAAATGCATATCTGAGCTTGAAACCCCACGAAAACCAAGATATCGCAGGTTCTGCATATCAAACGCACTGTGGAGTGGTGAAAACACCAGATAACTTGTTTCTCGCATCAAATAGCTCGAGAAGAGCGCTCTCGATGTTTCTGCATACTTCGGACAGAAGTCTCACCAAGATTATCGCAGAAAATGCATATCTCAAGCTTGAAACCCCACGAAAACCAAGATATCGCTGGTTCTGCATATCAAACGCACTGTGGAGTGGTGAAAACACCAGATAACGTGTTTCTCGCAATAGATAGCTCGAAAAGAGCGATCTAGATGATTCTGCATACTTCGGACAGAGGTTTCACCAAGATTATCGCAGAAAATGCATATCTGAGCATGAAACCCCACGAAAACCAAGATATCGCTGGTTCTGCATATCAGACGCACTGTGGAATGTTCAAAACACCAGAAAACGTGTTTCTCGCATTAAATAGCTCGAAAAGTGCGATCTCTATGATTCTGCATACTTCGGACAGAAGTCTCACCAAGATTATCGCAGAAAATGCATATCTCAGCTTGAAACCCCACGAAAACCAAGATTTCTCCGGTTCTGCATATCAAACCAACTGTGGAGTGGTGAAAACACCAGATAACGTGTTTCTCGCATTAAATAGCTCGAGAAGTGCGATCTCGATGATTGTGCATAGTTCGGACAGATGTCTCACCAAGATTATCGCAGAAAATGCATATCTGAGCTTGAAACCCCACGAAAACCAAGATATCGCAGGTTCTGCATATCAAACGCACTGTGGAGTGGTGAAAACACCAGATAACTTGTTTCTCGCATCAAATAGCTCGAGAAGAGCGCTCTCGATGTTTCTGCATACTTCGGACAGAAGTCTCACCAAGATTATCGCAGAAAATGCATATCTCAAGCTTGAAACCCCACGAAAACCAAGATATCGCTGGTTCTGCATATCAAACGCACTGTGGAGTGGTGAAAACACCAGATAACGTTTTTCTCGCAATAGATAGCTCGAAAAGAGCGATCTAGATGATTCTGCATACTTCGGACAGAGATTTCACCAAGATTATCGCAGAAAATGCATATCTGAGCATGAAACCCCACGAAAACCAAGATATCGCTGGTTCTGCATATCAGACGCACTGTGGAATGTTCAAAACACCAGAAAACGTGTTTCTCGCATTAAATAGCTCGAAAAGTGCGATCTCTATGATTCTGCATACATCGGACAGAAGTCTCACCAAGATTATCGCAGAAAATGCATATCTCAGCTTGAAACCCCACGAAAACCAAGATATCTCCGGTTCTGCATATCAAACCAACTGTGGAGTGGTGAAAACACCAGATAACGTGTTTCTCGCATTAAATAGCTCGAAAAGTGCGATCTCGATGATTCTGCATACTTCGGACAGAAGTCTCACCAAGATTATCGCAGAAAATGCATATCTCAGCTTGAAACCCCACGAAAACCAAGATATCTCCGGTTCTGCATATCAAACCAACTGTGGAGTGGTGAAAACACCAGATAACGTGTTTCTCGCATTAAATAGCTCGAAAAGTGCGATCTCGATGATTCTGCATACTTCTGACAGAAGACTCACCAAGCTTATCGCAGAAAATGCATATCTCAGCTGGAAACAACACGAAAATCAAGATATAGCCGGTTCTGCATATCAAACGCACTGTGGAATGTTGAAAATACCAGAAAACTTGTTTTTTCGCATTAAATAGCTCGAAACGAGCGATCTAGATGATTCTGCAAACTTCTGACAGAAGTCTCACCAAGATTGCCGCAGAAAATGCATATCTCAGCTTGAAACCTCACGAAAACCAAGATATCTACGGTTCTGCACATCAAACGTACTGTGGAGTGGCGAAAACACCAGAAAACGTGTTTCTCGCATTAAGTTGCTCGAAAAGAGCGATCTAGATGATTCTGCATACTTCTGGCAGAAGACTCACCAAGCTTATCGCAGAAAATGCATATCTCAGCTGGAAACACCACGAAAATCAAGATATAGCCGGTTCTGCATATCAAACGCACTGTGGAATGTTGAAAACCTCAGAAAACTTGTTTTTTCGCATTAAATAGCTCGAAACGAGCGATCTAGATGATTCTGCATACTGTTGACTGAAGTCTCACCAATATTATCGCAGAAAATGCATATCTCAGCTAGAAACCTCACGAAAATCAAGATGTCGCCGGTTCTGCATATCACACCAACTGTGGAGTGGTGAAAACACCAGATGACGTGTTTCTCGCATTAAATAGCTCGAAAAGTGCGATCTCGATGATTCTGCATACTTCGGACAGAAGTCTCACCAAGATTATCGCAGAAAATGCATATCTCAGCTTGAAACCCCACGAAAACCAAGATATCTCCGGTTCTGCATATCAAACCAACTGTGGAGTGGTGAAAACACCAGATAACGTGTTTCTCGCATTAAATAGCTCGAAACGAGCGATCTAGATGATTCTGCATACTTCTGACAGAACACTCACCAAGATTATCGCAGAAAATGCATATGTCAGCTGGAAACACCACGAAAATCAAGATATCGCCGGTTCTGCATATCAAACGCACTGTGGAATGTTGAAAACACCAGAAAACTGGATTATTCGCATTAAATAGCTCAAAAAGAGCGATCTAGATGATCCTGCATACTTCTGACAGAGGTCTCACCAATATTATCGTAGAAAATGCATATCTCAGCTTGAAACCCGACCGAAACGAAGATATCTCCGGTTCTGCATGTCTAACGTACTGTGGAGTGGTGAATTCACCAGAAAACGTGTTTCTCGCATTCAATAGCTCGAAAAGAGCGATCTCGATGATTCTGCATACTTCGGACAGAAGTCTCACCAAGGCTATCGCAGAAAACGCATATCTCAGCTTGAAACCCCACGAAAACCAAGATATCTCCGGTTGTGCATATCAAACGCACTGTGGAGTGGTGAAAACACCAAATAACGTGTTTCTCGCATAAAATAGCTCGAAAAGAGCGATCTAGATGATTCTGCATACTTCTGGCAGAAGACTCACCAAGCTTATCGCAGAAAATGCATATCTCAGCTGGAAACACCACGAAAATCAAGATATAGCCGGTTCAGCATATCAAACGCACTGTGGAATGTTGAAAACACGAGAAAACTTGTTTTTTCGCATTAAACAGCTCGAAAAGTGCGATCTCGATGATTATGCATACTTCTGTCTGAAGTCTCTCCAATATTATCGCAGAAAATGCATATCTGAGCTTGAAACCCCACGAAAACCAGGTTATCGTCGGTTCTGCACATCATACGCACTGTGGAGTGGAGAAAACACCAGATAACGTGTTTCTCGCATTAAATAGCTCGAAACGAGCGATCTCGATGATTAAGCATACTTCGGACAGAAGTCTCACCAAGATTATCGCAGAAAATGCATATCTCAGCTTGAAACCCCACGAAAACCCGGATATCGTCGGTTGTGCACATCATACGCACTCTGGAGTGGAGAAAACACCAGATAACGTGTTTCTCGCATTCAATAGCTCGAAAAGAGCGATCTCGATGATTCTGCATACTTCGGACAGAAGTCTCACCAAGGCTATCGCAGAAAACGCATATCTCAGCTTGAAACCCCACGAAAACCAAGATATCTCCGGTTGTGCATATCAAACGCACTGTGGAGTGGTGAAAACACCAGTTAACGTGTTTCTCGCATTAGATAGCTCGAAAAAAGCGATCCCGATGATTCTGCATACTTCTGACAGAAGTCTCACCAAGATTATCGTAGAAAATGCATATCTCAGCTTGAATCCCGACGAAATCCAAGATGTCGCCGGTTCTGCATATCAAACGCACTGTGGAGTGGTGAGAACACCAGTTAACGTGTTTCTCGCATTAAATAGCTCGAAAAGAGGGATCCCGGTGATTCTGCATACTTCTGTCTGAAGTCTCACCAATATTATCGCAGAAAATGCATATGTGAGCTGGAAACCCCACGAAAACCAGGATATCGTCGGTTCTGCACATCATACGCACTGTGGAGTGGAGAAAACACCAGATAACGTGCTTCTCGCATTAAATAGCTCGAAAGGAGCGATCTCGATGATTAAGCATACTTCGGACAGAAGTCTCACCAAGATTATCGCAGGAATTGCATATCTCAGCTTGAAACCCCACGAAAACCAAGATATCGCCGGTTGTGCATATCAAACGCACTGTGGAGTGGTGAAAACACCAAATAACGTGTTTCTCGCATAAAATAGCTCGAAAAGTGCGATCTCGATGATTCTGCATGCTTCGGACAGTAGTCTCACCAAGATTATTGCAAAAAATGCATATCTGAGCTTGAAACCCCACGAAAACCAGGATATCGTCGCTTCTGCACATTATACGCACTGTGGAGTGGGGAAAACACCAGATAACGTGTTTCTCGCATTAAATAGCTCGAAAAGTGCGAACTGGATGATTCTGCATACTTCGGACAGAAGTCTCACCAAGATTATCGTAGAAAATGCACACCTCAGCTTGAACCCCGACGAAATCCAAGATGTCGCCGGTTCTGCATATCAAACGCACTGTGGAGTGGTGAGAACACCAGTTAACGTGTTTCTCGCATAAAATAGCTCGAAAAGTGCGATCTCGATGATTCTGCATGCTTCGGACAGGAGTCTCACCAAGATAATTGCAGAAAATGCACATCTGAGCTTGAAACCCCACGAAAACCAAAATATTGCTGGTTCTGCATATCAAACGCACTGTGGAGTGGTGAAAACACCAGTTAACGTGTTTCTCGCATTAGATAGCTCGAAAAAAGCGATCCCGATGATTCTGCATACTTCTGACAGAAGTCTCACCAAGATTATCGTAGAAAATGCATATCTCAGCTTGAACCCCGACGAAATCCAAGATGTAGCCGGTTCTGCATATCAAACGCACTGTGAAGTGGTGAGAACACCAGTTAACGTGTTTCTCGCATAAAATAGTTCGAAAAGTGCGATCTCGATGATTCTGCATGCTTCGGACAGGAGTCTCACCAAGATTATTGCAGAAAATGCATAATCTGAGCTTGAAACCCCACGAAAACCAAGATGTCGCCGGTTCTGCATATCAAACGCACTGTGGAGTGGTGAAAACACCAGTTAACGTGTTTCTCGCATTAGATAGCTCGAAAAAAGCGATCCCGATGATTCTGCATACTTCTGACAGAAGTCTCACCAAGATTATCGTAGAAAATGCATATCTCAGCTTGAACCCCGACGAAATCCAAGATGTCGCCGGTTCTGCATATCAAACGCACTGTGGAGTGGTGAGAACACCAGTTAACGTGTTTCTCGCATAAAATAGATCGAAAAGTGCGATCTCGATGATTCTGCATGCTTCGGACAGGAGTCTCACCAAGATTATTGCAGAAAATGCACATCTGAGCTTGAAACCCCACGAAAACCAAAATATTGCTGGTTCTGCATATCAAACGCCCTGTGGAGTGCTGAAAACAGCAGATAACGTGTTTCTCGCATTAAATAGCTCGAAAAGACCGATCTCGATGATTCTGCATACTTCGGACAGAAGTCTCGCCAAGATTATCGCAGAAAATGCATATCTCAGCTTGAAACCCCACGAAAACCAAGATATCGCCGGTTGTGCATATCAAACGCACTGTGGAGTGGTGAAAACACCAAATAACGTGTTTCTCGCATAAAATAGCTCGAAAAGTGCGATCTCGATGATTCTGCATGCTTCGGACAGGAGTCTCACCTAGATTATTGCAGAAAATGCATATCTGAGCTTGAAACCCCACGAAAACCAGGATATCGTCGCTTCTGCACATCATACGCACTGTGGAGTGGGGAAAACACCAGATAACGTGTTTCTCGCATTAAATAGCTCGAAAAGTGCGAACTGGATGATTCTGCATACTTCGGACAGAAGTCTCGCCAAGATTATCGTAGAAAATGCACACCTCAGCTTGAACCCCGACGAAATCCAAGATGTCGCCGGTTCTGCATATCAAACGCACTGTGGAGTGGTGAAAACACCAGTTAACGTGTTTCTCGCATTAAATAGCTCGAAAAGAGGGATCCCGATGATTCTGCATACTTCTGTCTGAAGTCTCACCAATATTATCGCAGAAAATGCATATCTGAGCTTGAAACCCCACGAAAACCAGGACATCGCTGGTTCTGCACATCAAACGCACTGTGGAATGTTGAAAACACCAGAAAACTTGTTTTTTCGAATTAAATAGCTCGAAAAGAGCGATCTAGATGATTCTGCATACTTCGGACAGAAGTCTCACCAAGATCATCGCAGAAAATGAATATCTCAGCTTGAAAGCCCACGAAATCCAAGATATCTGCGGTTCTGCATATCCAACGCACTGTGGAGTGCTGAAAACACCAGATAACGTGTTTCTCGCATTAAATAGCTCGAAAAGTGCGATCTCGATGATTCTGCATCCTTCGGACAGAAGTCTCACCAATATTATCGCAGGAAATGCACATCTGAGCTTGAAACCACACTAAGACCAGGATATCGTCGGTTCTGCACATCATACGCACTGTGGAGTGGAGAAAACACCAGATAACGTGTTTCTCGCATTAAGTAGCTCGAAACGAGCGATCTCGATGATTAAGCATACTTCGGACAGAAGTCTCACCAAGATTATCGCAGGAATTGCATATCTGAGCTTGAAACCCCACGAAAACCAGGATATCGACGGTTCTGCACATCATACGCACTGTGGAGTGGTGAAAACACCAGATAACGTGTTTCTCGCATTAAGTAGCTCGAAAAGAACGTTCTCGATGATTCTGCATACTTCTCATAGATGAAACACCAAGATTATCGCCGAAAATGAATGTCTCAGCTTGAAACCAGACGAAAACCAAGATATCGCCGGTTCTGCATATCAAACGCACTGTGGAGTCGTCAATACACAAGATAACGTGTTTCTCGCATTAAATAGCCCGAAAAGAACGATCTCGATGATTCTGCATACTTCTGACACGCGTCGCACCAAGATTATCGCAGAAAATGCATAAGTCAGGATGAAAACCGACGAAAACCAAGATTTCGCCATTTCTGCATATCAAACGAACTGTGGAGTGTTCAAAACACCAGATAACGTGTTTCTCGCATTAAGTAGCTCGAAAAGAGCGATCTGGATGATTCAGCATACTTCTGACAGAAGATTCACCAAGATTATCACATAAAATGAATATTTCAGCTGGAAACCCCACGAAAACCAAGTTTTCAGCGGCTCTACATATCAAACGCACTGTGGAGTGGTCAAAACACCAGAAAACTGGTTTTTTTGTATTAAATAGCTCGAAACGAGCGATCCAGATGATTCTGCATACTTCTGACTGAAGTCTCATTAATATTATCGCAGAAAATGCATATCTCAGCTAGAAACATCACGAAAATCAAGATGTCGCCGGTTCTGCATATCAAACGCACTGTGGAGTGGTGAAAACAACCAGAGAACGTGTTTCTCGCATTAAATAGCTCGAAAAGAGAGATCCCGATGATTCTGCATACTTCGGACAGAAGTCTCACCAAGATTATCGTAGAAAATGCATATCTCAGCTTGATACCCGACGAAAGCCAAGATGTCGCCGGGTCTGCATATCAAAAGCACTGTGGAGTGGTGAAAACACCAGATAACGTGTTTCTCGCATTAAATAGCTCAGAAAGAGCGCTCTCGATGTTTCTGCATACTTCGGACAGAAGTCTCACCAAGATTATCGCAGAAAATGCATATCTCAGCTTGAAACCCCACGAAAACCCAGATATCGCTGGTTCTGCATATCAAACGCACTGTGGAGTGCTGAAAACACCAGATAACGTGTTTCTCGCATTAAATAGCTCGAAAAGTGCGATCTCGATGATTCTGCATACGTCGGACAGAAGTCTCACAAGATTATCGCAGAAAATGCATATCTCAGCTTGAAAACCCACGAAAACCAGGATATCGTCGGTTCTGCACATCACACGCACTGTGGAGTGGTGAAAACACCAGATAACGTGTTTCTCGCATAAGGTAGCTCGAAAAGAGCGCTCTCGATGTTTCTGCATACTTCGGACAGAAGTCTCACCAAGATTATCGCAGAAAATGCATATCTGAGCTTGAAACCCCACGAAAACCAGGATATCGTCGGTTCTGCACATCATACGCACTGTGGAGTGGTGAGAACACCAGTTAACGTGTTTCTCGCATTAAATAGCTCGAAAAGAGGGATCCCGGTGATTCTGCATACTTCTGTCTGAAGTCTCACCAATATTATCGCAGAAAATGCATATCTGAGCTGGAAACCCCACGAAAACCAGGATATCGTCGGTTCTGCACATCATACGCACTGTGGAGTGGAGAAAACACCAGATAACGTGCTTCTCGCATTAAATAGCTCGAAAGGAGCGATCTCGATGATTAAGCATACTTCGGACAGAAGTCTCACCAAGATTATCGCAGGAATTGCATATCTCAGCTTGAAACCCCACGAAAACCAAGATATCGCCGGTTGTGCATATCAAACGCACTGTGGAGTGGTGAAAACACCAAATAACGTGTTTCTCGCATAAAATAGCTCGAAAAGTGCGATCTCGATGATTCTGCATGCTTCGGACAGGAGTCTCACCAAGATTATTGCAGAAAATGCATATCTGAGCTTGAAACCCCACGAAAACCAGGATATCGTCGCTTCTGCACATCATACGCACTGTGGAGTGGGGAAAACACCAGATAACGTGTTTCTCGCATTAAATAGCTCGAAAAGTGCGAACTGGGTGATTCTGCATACTTCGGACAGAAGTCTCACCAAGATTATCGTAGAAAATGCACACCTCAGCTTGAACCCCGACGAAATCCAAGATGTCGCCGGTTCTGCATATCAAACGCACTGTGGAGTGGTGAGAACACCAGTTAACGTGTTTCTCGCATAAAATAGCTCGAAAAGTGCGATCTCGATGATTCTGCATGCTTCGGACAGGAGTCTCACCAAGATTATTGCAGAAAATGCACATCTGAGCTTGAAACCCCACGAAAACCAAAATATTGCTGGTTCTGCATATCAAACGCACTGTGGAGTGGTGAAAACACCAGTTAACGTGTTTCTCGCATTAGATAGCTCGAAAAAAGCGATCCCGATGATTCTGCATACTTCTGACAGAAGTCTCACCAAGATTATCGTAGAAAATGCATATCTCAGCTTGAACCCCGACGAAATCCAAGATGTCGCCGGTTCTGCATATCAAACGCACTGTGGAGTGGTGAGAATACCAGTTAACGTGTTTCTCGCATAAAATAGCTCGAAAAGTGCGATCTCGATGATTCTGCATGCTTCGGACAGGAGTCTCACCAAGATTATTGCAGAAAATGCATAATCTGAGCTTGAAACCCCACGAAAACCAAGATGTCGCCGGTTCTGCATATCAAACGCACTGTGGAGTGGTGAAAACACCAGTTAACGTGTTTCTCGCATTAGATAGCTCGAAAAAAGCGATCCCGATGATTCTGCATACTTCTGACAGAAGTCTCACCAAGATTATTGCAGAAAATGCACATCTGAGCTTGATACCCCACGAAAACCAAAATATTGCTGGTTCTGCATATCAAACGCCCTGTGGAGTGCTGAAAACACCAGATAACGTGTTTCTCGCATTAAATAGCTCGAAAAGACCGATCTCGATGTTTCTGCATACTTCGGACAGAAGTCTCACCAAGATTATCGCAGAAAATGCATATCTCAGCTTAAAACCCCACGAAAACCAAGATATCTCCGGTTCTGCACATCCAACGAACTGTGGAGTGGTGAAAACACCAGATAACGAGTTCCTCGCATTAAGTAGCTCGAAAAGAGTGATCCCGATGATTCTGCATACTTCGGACAGAAGTCTCACCAAGATTATCGCAGAAAATGTATATCTCAGCTTGAAACCCCACGAAAACCAAGATGTCGCCGGTTCTGTATATCAAACGCACTGTGGAGTGGTGAAAACAACCAGAGAACGTGTTTCTCGCATTAAATAGCTCGAAAAGAGAGATCCCGATGATTCTGCATACTTCTGACAGAAGTCTCACCAAGATTATCGTAGAAAATGCATATCTCAGCTTGATACCCGACGAAAGCCAAGATGTCGCCGGGTCTGCATATCAAAAGCACTGTGGAGTGGTGAAAACACCAGATAACGTGCTTCTCGCATTAAATAGCTCGAAAAGTGCGATCTCGATGATTCTGCATACTTCGGACAGAAGTCTCACCAAGATTATCGCAGAAAATGCATATCTCAGCTTGAAACCCCACGAAAACCAAGATATCTCCGGTTCTGCATATCCAACGAACTGTGGTGTGGTGAAAACCCCAGAAAACGTGTTTCTCGCATTAAATAGCTCAGAAAGAGCGCTCTCGATGTTTCTGCATACTTCGGACAGAAGTCTCACCAAGATTATCGCAGAAAATGCATATCTCAGCTTGAAACCCCACGAAAACCCAGATATCGCTGGTTCTGCATATCAAACGCACTGTGGAGTGCTGAAAACACCAGATAACGTGTTTCTCGCATTAAATAGCTCGAAAAGTGCGATCTCGATGATTCTGCATACGTCGGACAGAAGTCTCACCAAGATTATCGCAGAAAATGCATATCTCAGCTTGAAACCCCACGAAAACCAGGATATCGTCGGTTCTGCACATCACACGCACTGTGGAGTGGTGAAAACACCAGATAACGTGTTTCTCGCATAAGGTAGCTCGAAAAGAGCGCTCTCGATGTTTCTGCATACTTCGGACAGAAGTCTCACCAAGATTATCGCAGAAAATGCATATCTGAGCTTGAAACCCCACGAAAACCAGGATATCGTCGGTTCTACACATCATACGCACTGTGGAGTGGAGAAAACACCAGATAACGTGTTTCTCGCATTAAATAGCTCCAAACGAGCCATCTCGATTATTATGCATACTTCGGACAGAAGTGTCACCAAGATTATCGCAGGAATTGCATATCTCAGCTTGAAACCCCATGAAAACCAAGATATCGCTGGTTCTCCATATCAAACGCACTGTGGAGTGCTAAAACACCAGATAACGTGTTTCTCGCAATAAATAGCTCGAAAAGTGCGATCTCGATGATTCTGCATACTTCGGACAGAAGTCTCACCAAGGCTATCGCAGAAAACGCATATCTCAACTTGAAACCCCACGAAAACCAAAATATTGGTGGTTCTGCATATGAAACGCACTGTGGAGTGCTGAAAACACCAGATAACGTGTTTCTCGCATTAAATTGCTCGAAAAGAGCGATCTCGATGATTCTGCATACTTCGGACAGAAGTCTCACCAAGATTATCGCAGAAAATGCATATCTCAACTTGAAACCCCACGAAAACCAAGATGTCTCCGGTTCTGCATATCAAACAAACTGTGGTGTGGTGAAAACCGCAGAAAACGTGTTTCTCGCATTAAATAGCTCGAAAAGAGCGCTCTCGATGTTGCTGCATACTTCGGACAGAAGTCTCACCAATATTATCGCAGAAAATGCATATCTGAGCTTGAAACCCCACGAAAACCAGGATATCGTCGGTTCTGCACATCATACGCACTGTGGAGTGGAGAAAACACCAAATAACGTGTTTCTCGCATAAAATAGCTCGAAAAGTGCGATCTCGATGATTCTGCATGCTTCGGACAGGAGTCTCACCAAGATTATTGCAGAAAATGCATAATCTGAGCTTGAAACCCCACGAAAACCAAGATGTCGCCGGTTCTGCATATCAAACGCACTGTGGAGTGGTGAAAACATCAGTTAACGTGTTTCTCGCATTAGATAGCTCGAAAAAAGCGATCCCGATGATTCTGCATACTTCTGACAGAAGTCTCACCAAGATTATCGTAGAAAATGCATATCTCAGCTTGAATCCCGACGAAATCCAAGATGTCGCCGGTTCTGCATATCAAACGCACTGTGGAGTGGTGAGAACACCAGTTAACGTGTTTCTCGCATTAAATAGCTCGAAAAGAGGGATCCCGGTGATTCTGCATACTTCTGTCTGAAGTCTCACCAATATTATCGCAGAAAATGCATATCTGAGCTGGAAACCCCACAAAAACCAAAATATTGCTGGTTCTGCATATCAAACGCCCTGTGGAGTGCTGAAAACACCAGATAACGTGTTTCTCGCATTAAATAGCTCGAAAAGACCGATCTCGATGAATCTGCATACTTCGGACAGAAGTCTCGCCAAGATTATCGCAGAAAATGCATATCTCAGCTTGAAACCCCACGAAAACCAAGATATCGCCGGTTGTGCATATCAAACGCACTGTGGAGTGGTGAAAACACCAAATAACGTGTTTCTCGCATAAAATAGCTCGAAAAGTGCGATCTCGATGATTCTGCATGCTTCGGACAGGAGTCTCACCAAGATTATTGCAGAAAATGCATATCTGAGCTTGAAACCCCACGAAAACCAGGATATCGTCGCTTCTGCACATCATACGCACTGTGGAGTGGGGAAAACACCAGATAACGTGTTTCTCGCATTAAATAGCTCGAAAAGTGCGAACTGGATGATTCTGCATACTTCTGACAGAAGTCTCACCAAGATTATCGCAGGAATTGCATATCTCAGCTTGAAACCCCATGAAAACCAAGATATCGCTGGTTCTCCATATCAAACGCACTGTGGAGTGCTGAAAACACCAGATAACGTGTTTCTCGCATTAAATTGCTCGAAAAGAGCGATCTCGATGATTCTGCATACTTCGGACAGAAGTCTCACCAAGATTATCGCAGAAAATGCATATCTCAACTTGAAACCCCACGAAAACCAAGATGTCTCCGGTTCTGCATATCAAACAAACTGTGGTGTGGTGAAAACCGCAGAAAACGTGTTTCTCGCATTAAATAGCTCGAAAAGAGCGCTCTCGATGTTGCTACATACTTCGGACAGAAGTCTCACCAATATTATCGCAGAAAATGCATATCTGAGCTTGAAACCCCACGAAAACCAGGATATCGTCGGTTCTGCACATCATACGCACTGTGGAGTGGAGAAAACACCAAATAACGTGTTTCTCGCATAAAATAGCTCGAAAAGTGCGATCTCGATGATTCTGCATGCTTCGGACAGGAGTCTCACCAAGATTATTGCAGAAAATGCATAATCTGAGCTTGAAACCCCACGAAAACCAAGATGTCGCCGGTTCTGCATATCAAACGCACTGTGGAGTGGTGAAAACATCAGTTAACGTGTTTCTCGCATTAGATAGCTCGAAAAAAGCGATCCCGATGATTCTGCATACTTCTGACAGAAGTCTCACCAAGATTATCGTAGAAAATGCATATCTCAGCTTGAATCCCGACGAAATCCAAGATGTCGCCGGTTCTGCATATCAAACGCACTGTGGAGTGGTGAGAACACCAGTTAACGTGTTTCTCGCATTAAATAGCTCGAAAAGAGGGATCCCGGTGATTCTGCATACTTCTGTCTGAAGTCTCACCAATATTATCGCAGAAAATGCATATCTGAGCTGGAAACCCCACGAAAACCAAAATATTGCTGGTTCTGCATATCAAACGCCCTGTGGAGTGCTGAAAACACCAGATAACGTGTTTCTCGCATTAAATAGCTCGATAAGACCGATCTCGATGATTCTGCATACTTCGGACAGAAGTCTCGCCAAGATTATCGCAGAAAATGCATATCTCAGCTTGAAACCCCACGAAAACCAAGATATCGCCGGTTGTGCATATCAAACGCACTGTGGAGTGGTGAAAACACCAAATAACGTGTTTCTCGCATAAAATAGCTCGAAAAGTGCGATCTCGATGATTCTGCATGCTTCGGACAGGAGTCTCACCAAGATTATTGCAGAAAATGCATATCTGAGCTTGAAACCCCACGAAAACCAGGATATCGTCGCTTCTGCACATCATACGCACTGTGGAGTGGGGAAAACACCAGATAACGTGTTTCTCGCATTAAATAGCTCGAAAAGTGCGAACTGGATGATTCTGCATACTTCTGACAGAAGTCTCACCAAGATTATCGCAGGAATTGCATATCTCAGCTTGAAACCCCATGAAAACCAAGATATCGCTGGTTCTCCATATCAAACGCACTGTGGAGTGCTAAAACACCAGATAACGTGTTTCTCGCAATAAATAGCTCGAAAAGTGCGATCTCGATGATTCTGCATACTTCGGACAGAAGTCTCACCAAGGCTATCGCAGAAAACGCATATCTCAGCTTGAAACCCCACGAAAACCAAGATATCTCCGGTTGTGCATATCAAACGCACTGTGGAGTGGTGAAAACACCAAATAACGTGTTTCTCGCATAAAATAGCTCGAAAAGTGCGATCTCGATGATTCTGCATGCTTCGGACAGGAGTCTCACCAAGATTATTGCAGAAAATGCACATCTGAGCTTGAAACCCCACGAAAACCAAAATATTGGTGGTTCTGCATATGAAACGCACTGTGGAGTGCTGAAAACACCAGATAACGTGTTTCTCGCATTAAATTGCTCGAAAAGAGCGATCTCGATGATTCTGCATACTTCGGACAGAAGTCTCACCAAGATTATCGCAGAAAATGCATATCTCAACTTGAAACCCCACGAAAACCAAGATGTCTCCGGTTCTGCATATCAAACAAACTGTGGTGTGGTGAAAACCGCAGAAAACGTGTTTCTCGCATTAAATAGCTCGAAAAGAGCGCTCTCGATGTTGCTACATACTTCGGACAGAAGTCTCACCAATATTATCGCAGAAAATGCATATCTGAGCTTGAAACCCCACGAAAACCAGGATATCGTCGGTTCTGCACATCATACGCACTGTGGAGTGGAGAAAACACCAAATAACGTGTTTCTCGCATAAAATAGCTCGAAATGTGCGATCTCGATGATTCTGCATGCTTCGGACAGGAGTCTCACCAAGATTATTGCAGAAAATGCATAATCTGAGCTTGAAACCCCACGAAAACCAAGATGTCGCCGGTTCTGCATATCAAACGCACTGTGGAGTGGTGAAAACATCAGTTAACGTGTTTCTCGCATTAGATAGCTCGAAAAAAGCGATCCCGATGATTCTGCATACTTCTGACAGAAGTCTCACCCAGATTATCGTAGAAAATGCATATCTCAGCTTGAATCCCGACGAAATCCAAGATGTCGCCGGTTCTGCATATCAAACGCACTGTGGAGTGGTGAGAACACCAGTTAACGTGTTTCTCGCATTAAATAGCTCGAAAAGAGGGATCCCGGTGATTCTGCATACTTCTGTCTGAAGTCTCACCAATATTATCGCAGAAAATGCATATCTGAGCTGGAAACCCCACGAAAACCAGGATATCGTCGGTTCTGCACATCATACGCACTGTGGAGTGGAGAAAACACCAGATAACGTGCTTCTCGCATTAAATAGCTCGAAAGGAGCGATCTCGATGATTAAGCATACTTCGGACAGAAGTCTCACCAAGATTATCGCAGGAATTGCATATCTCAGCTTGAAACCCCACGAAAACCAAGATATCGCCGGTTGTGCATATCAAACGCACTGTGGAGTGGTGAAAAAACCAAATAACGTGTTTCTCGCATAAAATAGCTCGAAAAGTGCGATCTCGATGATTCTGCATGCTTCGGACAGGAGTCTCACCAAGATTATTGCAGAAAATGCATATCTGAGCTTGAAACCCCACGAAAACCAGGATATCGTCGCTTCTGCACATCATACGCACTGTGGAGTGGGGAAAACACCAGATAACGTGTTTCTCGCATTAAATAGCTCGAAAAGTGCGAACTGGATGATTCTGCATACTTCGGACAGAAGTCTCACCAAGATTATCGTAGAAAATGCACACCTCAGCTTGAACCCCGACGAAATCCAAGATGTCGCCGGTTCTGCATATCAAACGCACTGTGGAGTGGTGAGAACACCAGTTAACGTGTTTCTCGCATTAGATAGATCGAAAAAAGCGATCCCGATGATTCTGCATACTTCTGACAGAAGTCTCACCAAGATTATCGTAGAAAATGCATATCTCAGCTTGAACCCCGACGAAATCCAAGATGTCGCCGGTTCTGCATATCAAACGCACTGTGGAGTGGTGAGAATACCAGTTAACGTGTTTCTCGCATAAGGTAGCTCGAAAAGAGCGCTCTCGATGTTTCTGCATACTTCGGACAGAAGTCTCACCAAGATTATCGCAGAAAATGCATATCTGAGCTTGAAACCCCACGAAAACCAGGATATCGTCGGTTCTACACATCATACGCACTGTGGAGTGGAGAAAACACCAGATAACGTGTTACTCGCATTAAATAGCTCCAAACGAGCCATCTCGATTATTATGCATACTTCGGACAGAAGTGTCACCAAGATTATCGCAGGAATTGCATATCTCAGCTTGAAACCCCATGAAAACCAAGATATCGCTGGTTCTCCATATCAAACGCACTGTGGAGTGCTAAAACACCAGATAACGTGTTTCTCGCAATAAATAGCTCGAAAAGTGCGATCTCGATGATTCTGCATACTTCGGACAGAAGTCTCACCAAGGCTATCGCAGAAAACGCATATCTCAACTTGAAACCCCACGAAAACCAAAATATTGGTGGTTCTGCATATGAAACGCACTGTGGAGCGCTGAAAACACCAGATAACGTGTTTCCCGCATTAAATTGCTCGAAAAGAGCGATCTCGATGATTCTGCATACTTCGGACAGAAGTCTCACCAAGATTATCGCAGAAAATGCATATCTCAACTTGAAACCCCACGAAAACCAAGATGTCTCCGGTTCTGCATATCAAACAAACTGTGGTGTGGTGAAAACCGCAGAAAACGTGTTTCTCGCATTAAATAGCTCGAAAAGAGCGCTCTCGATGTTGCTGCATACTTCGGACAGAAGTCTCACCAATATTATCGCAGAAAATGCATATCTGAGCTTGAAACCCCACGAAAACCAGGATATCGTCGGTTCTGCACATCATACGCACTGTGGAGTGGAGAAAACACCAAATAACGTGTTTCTCGCATAAAATAGCTCGAAAAGTGCGATCTCGATGATTCTGCATGCTTCGGACAGGAGTCTCACCAAGATTATTGCAGAAAATGCATAATCTGAGCTTGAAACCCCACGAAAACCAAGATGTCGCCGGTTCTGCATATCAAACGCACTGTGGAGTGGTGAAAACATCAGTTAACGTGTTTCTCGCATTAGATAGCTCGAAAAAAGCGATCCCGATGATTCTGCATACTTCTGACAGAAGTCTCACCAAGATTATCGTAGAAAATGCATATCTCAGCTTGAATCCCGACGAAATCCAAGATGTCGCCGGTTCTGCATATCAAACGCACTGTGGAGTGGTGAGAACACCAGTTAACGTGTTTCTCGCATTAAATAGCTCGAAAAGAGGGATCCCGGTGATTCTGCATACTTCTGTCTGAAGTCTCACCAATATTATCGCAGAAAATGCATATCTGAGCTGGAAACCCCACGAAAACCAAAATATTGCTGGTTCTGCATATCAAACGCCCTGTGGAGTGCTGAAAACACCAGATAACGTGTTTCTCGCATTAAATAGCTCGAAAAGACCGATCTCGATGATTCTGCATACTTCGGACAGAAGTCTCGCCAAGATTATCGCAGAAAATGCATATCTCAGCTTGAAACCCCACGAAAACCAAGATATCGCCGGTTGTGCATATCAAACGCACTGTGGAGTGGTGAAAACACCAAATAACGTGTTTCTCGCATAAAATAGCTCGAAAAGTGCGATCTCGATGATTCTGCATGCTTCGGACAGGAGTCTCACCAAGATTATTGCAGAAAATGCATATCTGAGCTTGAAACCCCACGAAAACCAGGATATCGTCGCTTCTGCACATCATACGCACTGTGGAGTGGGGAAAACACCAGATAACGTGTTTCTCGCATTAAATAGCTCGAAAAGTGCGAACTGGATGATTCTGCATACTTCTGACAGAAGTCTCACCAAGATTATCGCAGGAATTGCATATCTCAGCTTGAAACCCCATGAAAACCAAGATATCGCTGGTTCTCCATATCAAACGCACTGTGGAGTGCTGAAAACACCAGATAACGTGTTTCTCGCATTAAATTGCTCGAAAAGAGCGATCTCGATGATTCTGCATACTTCGGACAGAAGTCTCACCAAGATTATCGCAGAAAATGCATATCTCAACTTGAAACCCCACGAAAACCAAGATGTCTCCGGTTCTGCATATCAAACAAACTGTGGTGTGGTGAAAACCGCAGAAAACGTGTTTCTCGCATTAAATAGCTCGAAAAGAGCGCTCTCGATGTTGCTACATACTTCGGACAGAAGTCTCACCAATATTATCGCAGAAAATGCATATCTGAGCTTGAAACCCCACGAAAACCAGGATATCGTCGGTTCTGCACATCATACGCACTGTGGAGTGGAGAAAACACCAAATAACGTGTTTCTCGCATAAAATAGCTCGAAAAGTGCGATCTCGATGATTCTGCATGCTTCGGACAGGAGTCTCACCAAGATTATTGCAGAAAATGCATAATCTGAGCTTGAAACCCCACGAAAACCAAGATGTCGCCGGTTCTGCATATCAAACGCACTGTGGAGTGGTGAAAACATCAGTTAACGTGTTTCTCGCATTAGATAGCTCGAAAAAAGCGATCCCGATGATTCTGCATACTTCTGACAGAAGTCTCACCAAGATTATCGTAGAAAATGCATATCTCAGCTTGAATCCCGACGAAATCCAAGATGTCGCCGGTTCTGCATATCAAACGCACTGTGGAGTGGTGAGAACACCAGTTAACGTGTTTCTCGCATTAAATAGCTCGAAAAGAGGGATCCCGGTGATTCTGCATACTTCTGTCTGAAGTCTCACCAATATTATCGCAGAAAATGCATATCTGAGCTGGAAACCCCACGAAAACCAAAATATTGCTGGTTCTGCATATCAAACGCCCTGTGGAGTGCTGAAAACACCAGATAACGTGTTTCTCGCATTAAATAGCTCGATAAGACCGATCTCGATGATTCTGCATACTTCGGACAGAAGTCTCGCCAAGATTATCGCAGAAAATGCATATCTCAGCTTGAAACCCCACGAAAACCAAGATATCGCCGGTTGTGCATATCAAACGCACTGTGGAGTGGTGAAAACACCAAATAACGTGTTTCTCGCATAAAATAGCTCGAAAAGTGCGATCTCGATGATTCTGCATGCTTCGGACAGGAGTCTCACCAAGATTATTGCAGAAAATGCATATCTGAGCTTGAAACCCCACGAAAACCAGGATATCGTCGCTTCTGCACATCATACGCACTGTGGAGTGGGGAAAACACCAGATAACGTGTTTCTCGCATTAAATAGCTCGAAAAGTGCGAACTGGATGATTCTGCATACTTCTGACAGAAGTCTCACCAAGATTATCGCAGGAATTGCATATCTCAGCTTGAAACCCCATGAAAACCAAGATATCGCTGGTTCTCCATATCAAACGCACTGTGGAGTGCTAAAACACCAGATAACGTGTTTCTCGCAATAAATAGCTCGAAAAGTGCGATCTCGATGATTCTGCATACTTCGGACAGAAGTCTCACCAAGGCTATCGCAGAAAACGCATATCTCAGCTTGAAACCCCACGAAAACCAAGATATCTCCGGTTGTGCATATCAAACGCACTGTGGAGTGGTGAAAACACCAAATAACGTGTTTCTCGCATAAAATAGCTCGAAAAGTGCGATCTCGATGATTCTGCATGCTTCGGACAGGAGTCTCACCAAGATTATTGCAGAAAATGCACATCTGAGCTTGAAACCCCACGAAAACCAAAATATTGGTGGTTCTGCATATGAAACGCACTGTGGAGTGCTGAAAACACCAGATAACGTGTTTCTCGCATTAAATTGCTCGAAAAGAGCGATCTCGATGATTCTGCATACTTCGGACAGAAGTCTCACCAAGATTATCGCAGAAAATGCATATCTCAACTTGAAACCCCACGAAAACCAAGATGTCTCCGGTTCTGCATATCAAACAAACTGTGGTGTGGTGAAAACCGCAGAAAACGTGTTTCTCGCATTAAATAGCTCGAAAAGAGCGCTCTCGATGTTGCTACATACTTCGGACAGAAGTCTCACCAATATTATCGCAGAAAATGCATATCTGAGCTTGAAACCCCACGAAAACCAGGATATCGTCGGTTCTGCACATCATACGCACTGTGGAGTGGAGAAAACACCAAATAACGTGTTTCTCGCATAAAATAGCTCGAAATGTGCGATCTCGATGATTCTGCATGCTTCGGACAGGAGTCTCACCAAGATTATTGCAGAAAATGCATAATCTGAGCTTGAAACCCCACGAAAACCAAGATGTCGCCGGTTCTGCATATCAAACGCACTGTGGAGTGGTGAAAACATCAGTTAACGTGTTTCTCGCATTAGATAGCTCGAAAAAAGCGATCCCGATGATTCTGCATACTTCTGACAGAAGTCTCACCCAGATTATCGTAGAAAATGCATATCTCAGCTTGAATCCCGACGAAATCCAAGATGTCGCCGGTTCTGCATATCAAACGCACTGTGGAGTGGTGAGAACACCAGTTAACGTGTTTCTCGCATTAAATAGCTCGAAAAGAGGGATCCCGGTGATTCTGCATACTTCTGTCTGAAGTCTCACCAATATTATCGCAGAAAATGCATATCTGAGCTGGAAACCCCACGAAAACCAGGATATCGTCGGTTCTGCACATCATACGCACTGTGGAGTGGAGAAAACACCAGATAACGTGCTTCTCGCATTAAATAGCTCGAAAGGAGCGATCTCGATGATTAAGCATACTTCGGACAGAAGTCTCACCAAGATTATCGCAGGAATTGCATATCTAAGCTTGAAACCCCACGAAAACCAAGATATCGCCGGTTGTGCATATCAAACGCACTGTGGAGTGGTGAAAACACCAAGTAACGTGTTTCTCGCATAAAATAGCTCGAAAAGTGCGATCTCGATGATTCTGCATGCTTCGGACAGGAGTCTCACCAAGATTATTGCAGAAAATGCATATCTGAGCTTGAAACCCCACGAAAACCAGGATATCGTCGCTTCTGCACATCATACGCACTGTGGAGTGGGGAAAACACCAGATAACGTGTTTCTCGCATTAAATAGCTCGAAAAGTGCGAACTGGATGATTCTGCATACTTCGGACAGAAGTCTCACCAAGATTATCGTAGAAAATGCACACCTCAGCTTGAACCCCGACGAAATCCAAGATGTCGCCGGTTCTGCATATCAAACGCACTGTGGAGTGGTGAGAACACCAGTTAACGTGTTTCTCGCATTAGATAGATCGAGAAAAGCGATCCCGATGATTCTGCATACTTCTGACAGAAGTCTCACCAAGATTATCGTAGAAAATGCATATCTCAGCTTGAACCCCGACGAAATCCAAGATGTCGCCGGTTCTGCATATCAAACGCACTGTGGAGTGGTGAGAATACCAGTTAACGTGTTTCTCGCATAAAATAGCTCGAAAAGTGCGATCTCGATGATTCTGCATGCTTCGGACAGGAGTCTCACCAAGATTATTGCAGAAAATGCATAATCTGAGCTTGAAACCCCACGAAAACCAAGATGTCGCCGGTTCTGCATATCAAACGCACTGTGGAGTGGTGAAAACACCAGTTAACGTGTTTCTCGCATTAGATAGCTCGAAAAAAGCGATCCCGATGATTCTGCATACTTCTGACAGAAGTCTCACCAAGATTATTGCAGAAAATGCACATCTGAGCTTGATACCCCACGAAAACCAAAATATTGCTGGTTCTGCATATCAAACGCCCTGTGGAGTGCTGAAAACACCAGATAACGTGTTTCTCGCATTAAATAGCTCGAAAAGACCGATCTCGATGATTCTGCATACTTCGGACAGAAGTCTCGCCAAGATTATCGCAGAAAATGCATATCTCAGCTTGAAACCCCACGAAAACCAAGATATCGCCGGTTGTGCATATCAAACGCACTGTGGAGTGGTGAAAACACCAAATAACGTGTTTCTCGCATAAAATAGCTCGAAAAGTGCGATCTCGATGATTCTGCATGCTTCGGACAGGAGTCTCACCAAGATTATTGCAGAAAATGCATATCTGAGCTTGAAACCCCACGAAAACCAGGATATCGTCGCTTCTGCACATCATACGCACTGTGGAGTGGGGAAAACACCAGATAACGTGTTTCTCGCATTAAATAGCTCGAAAAGTGCGAACTGGATGATTCTGCATACTTCGGACAGAAGTGTCACCAATATTATCGCAGAAAATGCACACCTCAGCTTGAACCCCGACGAAATCCAAGATGTCGCCGGTTCTGCATATCAAACGCACTGTGGAGTGGTGAAAACACCAGCTAACGTGTTTCTCGCATTAAGTAGCTCGAAACGAGCGATCTCGATGATTAAGCATACTTCGGACAGAAGTCTCACCAAGATTATCGCAGGAATTGCATATCTCAGCTTGAAACCCCACGAAAACCCAGATATCGCTGGTTCTGCATATCAAACGCACTGTGGAGTGGTGAAAACACCAGATAACGTGTTTCTCGCATTAAATATCTCGAAAAGTGCGATCTCTATGATTCTGCATACTTCGGACAGAAGTCTCACAAAGATTATCGCAGAAAATGCATATCTCAGCTTGAAACCCCACGAAAACCAAGATATCTCCGGTTCTGCATATCCAACGAACTGTGGTGTGGTGAAAACCCTAGAAAACGTGTTTCTCGCATTAAATAGCTCGAAAAGAGCGCTCTCGATGTTTCTGCATAATTCGGACAGAAGTCTCACCAAGATTATTGCAGAAAATGCACATCTGAGCTTGATACCCCACGAAAACCAAAATATTGCTGGTTCTGCATATCAAACGCCCTGTGGAGTGCTGAAAACACCAGATAACGTGTTTCTCGCATTAAATAGCTCGAAAAGACCGATCTCGATGATTCTGCATACTTCGGACAGAAGTCTCGCCAAGATTATCGCAGAAAATGCATATCTCAGCTTGAAACCCCACGAAAACCAAGATATCGCCGGTTGTGCATATCAAACGCACTGTGGAGTGGTGAAAACACCAAATAACGTGTTTCTCGCATAAAATAGCTCGAAAAGTGCGATCTCGATGATTCTGCATGCTTCGGACAGGAGTCTCACCAAGATTATTGCAGAAAATGCATATCTGAGCTTGAAACCCCACGAAAACCAGGATATCGTCACTTCTGCACATCATACGCACTGTGGAGTGGAGAAAACACCAGATAACGTGTTTCTCGCATTAAATAGCTCGAAAAGTGCGAACTGGATGATTCTGCATACTTCGGTCAGAAGTCTCACCAATATTATCGCAGAAAATGCACACCTCAGCTTGAACCCCGACGAAATCCAAGATGTCGCCGGTTCTGCATATCAAACGCACTGTGGAGTGGTGAAAACACCAGATAACGTGTTTCTCGCATTAAATATCTCGAAAAGTGCGATCTCTATGATTCTGCATACTTCGGACAGAAGTCTCACCAAGATTATCGCAGAAAATGCATATCTCAGCTTGAAACCCCACGAAAACCAAGATATCTCCGGTTCTGCATATCCAACGAACTGTGGTGTGGTGAAAACCCTAGAAAACGTGTTTCTCGCATTAAATAGCTCGAAAAGAGCGCTCTCGATGTTTCTGCATACTTCGGACAGAAGTCTCACCAAGATTATCGCAGAAAATGCATATCTCAGCTTGAAACCCCACGAAAACCAAGATATCTCCGGTTCTGCATATCCAACGAACTGTGGTGTGGTGAAAACCCCAGAAAACGTGTTTCTCGCATTAAATAGCTCAGAAAGAGCGCTCTCGATGTTTCTGCATACTTCGGACAGAAGTCTCACCAAGATTATCGCAGAAAATGCATATCTCAGCTTGAAACCCCACGAAAACCCAGATATCGCTGGTTCTGCATATCAAACGCACTGTGGAGTGCTGAAAACACCAGATAACGTGTTTCTCGCATTAAATAGCTCGAAAAGTGCGATCTCGATGGTTCTGCATACGTCGGACAGAAGTCTCACCAAGAGTATCGCAGAAAATGCATATCTCAGCTTGAAACCCCACGAAAACCAGGATATCGTCGGTTCTGCACATCACACGCACTGTGGAGTGGTGAAAACACCAGATAACGTGTTTCTCGCATAAGGTAGATCGAAAAGAGCGCTCTCGATGTTTCTGCATACTTCGGACAGAAGTCTCACCAAGATTATCGCAGAAAATGCATATCTGAGCTTGAAACCCCACGAAAACCAGGATAACGTCGGTTCTGCACATCATACGCACTGTGGAGTGGAGAAAACACCAGATAACGTGTTTCTCGCATTAAATAGCTCCAAACGAGCCATCTCGATTATTATGCATACTTCGGACAGAAGTCTCACCAAGATTATCGCAGGAATTGCATATCTCAGCTTGAAACCCCATGAAAACCAAGATATCGCAGGTTCTCCATATCAAACGCACTGTGGAGTGCTAAAACACCAGTTAACGTGTTTCTCGCATTAGATAGCTCGAAAAAAGCGATCCCGATGATTCTGCATACTTCTGACAGAAGTCTCACCAAGATTATTGCAGAAAATGCACATCTGAGCTTGATACCCCACGAAAACCAAAATATGGCTGGTTCTGCATATCAAACGCCCTGTGGAGTGCTGAAAACACCAGATAACGTGTTTCTCGCATTAAATAGCTCGAAAAGACCGATCTCGATGATTCTGCATACTTCGGACAGGAGTCTCACCAAGATTATTGCAGAAAATGCATATCTGAGCTTGAAACCCCACGAAAACCAGGATATCGTCGCTTCTGCACATCATACGCACTGTGGAGTGGGGAAAACACCAGATAACGTGTTTCTCGCATTAAATAGCTCGAAAAGTGCGAACTGGATGATTCTGCATACTTCGGACAGAAGTCTCACCAAGATTATCGTAGAAAATGCACACCTCAGCTTGAACCCCGACGAAATCCAAGATGTCGCCGGTTCTGCATATCAAACGCACTGTGGAGTGGTGAAAACACCAGCTAACGTGTTTCTCGCATTAAATAGCTCGAAAAGTGCGATCTCTATGATTCTGCATACTTCGGACAGAAGTCTCACCAAGATTATCGCAGAAAATGCATATCTCAGCTTGAAACCCCACGAAAACCAAGATATCTCCGGTTCTGCATATCCAACGAACTGTGGTGTGGTGAAAACCCTAGAAAACGTGTTTCTCGCATTAAATAGCTCGAAAAGAGCGCTCTCGATGTTTCTGCATAATTCGGACAGAAGTCTCACCAAGATTATCGCAGAAAATGCATATCTCAGCTTGAAACCCCACGAAAGCCAAGATATCTCCGGTTCTGCATATCAAACGCACTGTGGAATGTTGAAAACACCAGAAAACTTGTTTTTTCGTATTAAATAGCTCGAAAAGAGCGATGTTGATGATTCTGCATACTTCTGTCTGACGTCTCACCAATATAATCGCAGAAAATGCATATCTGAGCTTGAAACCCCACGAAAACCAGGATATCGACGGTTCTGCACATCATACGCACTGTGGAGTGGTGAAAACACCAGATAACGTGTTTCTCGCATTAAGTAGCTCGAAAAGAGTGATCCCGATGATTCTGCATACTTCGGACAGAAGTCTCACCAAGATTATCGCAGAAAATGTATATCTCAGCTTGAAACCCCACGAAAACCAAGATATCTCCGGTTCTGCATATCCAACGAACAGCGGTGTGGTGAAAACCACAGAAAACGTGTTTCTCGCATTAAATAGCTCGAAAAGAGCGCTCTCGATGTTTCTGCATACTTCGGACAGAAGTCTCACCAAGATTATCGCAGAAAATGCATATCTCAGCTTGAAACCCCACGAAAACCAAGATATCTCCGGTTCTGCACATCCAACGAACTGTGGTGTGGTGAAAACCCCAGATAACGTGTTTCTCGCATTAAATAGCTCGAAACGAGCGATCTCGATGATTAAGCATACTTCGGACAGAAGTCACACCAAGATTATCGCAGAAATTGCATATCTCAGCTTGAATCACCACGAAAACCAGGACATCGCTGGTTCTGCATATCAAACGCACTGTGGAGTGGTGAAAACAACCAGATAACGAGTTTCTCGCATTAAATAGCTCGAAAAGAGCGGTTTAGATGATTCTGCATGCTTCGGACAGAGGTCTCACCAAGATTGCCGCAGAAGATGCATATCTCAGCTTGAAACCTCATGAAAACCAAGATATCTCCGGTTCTGCACATCAAACGTACTGTGGAGAGGCGAAAACACCAGAATACGTGTTTCTCGTATTAAGTTGCTCGAAAAGAGCGATCTGGATGATTCAGCATACTTCTGACAGAAGACTCACCAAGATTATCACAGAAAATGAATATATCAGCTGGAAACCCCACGAAAACCAAGTTTTCGGCGGCTCTACATATCAAACGCACTGTGGAGTGGTCAAAACACCAGAAAACTGTTTTTTTTGCATTAAATAGCTCGAAACGAGCGATCCAGATGATTCTGCATACTTCTGACTGAAGTCTCACCAATATTATCGCAGAAAATGCATATCTCAGCTAGAAACATCACGAAAATCAAGATGTCGCCGGTTCTGCATATCAAACGCACTGTGGAGTGGTGAAAACACCAGATAACGCGTTTCTCGCATTAAATAGCTCGAATAGAGCGATCTCGATGATTCTGCATACTTCGGACAGAAGTCTCACCAAGATTATCGCAGAAAATGCATATCTCAGCTTGAAACCCCACGAAAACCAAGATATCTCCGGTTCTGCATATCAAACCAACTGTGGAGTGGTGAAAACACCAGATAATGTGTTTCTCGTATTAAGTTGCTCGAAAAGAACGTTCTCGATGTTTCTGCATACTTCGGACAGAAGTCTCACCAAGATTATCGCAGAAAATGCATATCTCAGCTTGAAACCCCACGAAAACCCAGATATCGCTGGTTCTGCATATCAATCGCACTGTGGAGTGCTGAAAACACCAGATAACGTGTTTCTCGCATTAAATAGCTCGAAAAGTGCGATCTCGATGATTCTGCATACTTCGGCCAGAAGTCTCACCATGATTATCGTAAACAATGCATATCCCAGCTTGAAACCCCACGAAAACCAAGATTTCGCAGGTTCTGCATATCAAACGCACTGTGGGGTGGTGAAACACCAGAAAACGTGTTTCTCGCATTAAGTAGCTCGAAAAGAACGTTCTCGATGATTCTGCATACTTCTCATAGATGAAACACCAAGATTATCGCCGAAAATGAATGTCTCAGCTTGAAACCAGACGAAAACCAAGATATCGCCGGTTCTGCATATCAAACGCACTGTGGAGTCGTCGTTACACAAGATAACGTGTTTCTCGCATTAAATAGCCCGAAAAGAACGATCTCGATGATTCTGCATACTTCTGACACGCGTCGCAACAAGATTATCGCAGAAAATGCATAAGTCAGGATGAAAACCGACGAAAACCAAGATTTCGCCATTTCTGCATATCAAACAAACTGTGGAGTGTTCAAAACACCAGATAACGTGTTTCTCGCATTAAGTAGCTCGAAAAGAGCGATCTGGATGATTCAGCATACTTCTGACAGAAGACTCACCAAGATTATCGCAGCAAATGCATATCTCAGCTTGAAACCTCACGAAAATCAAGATGTCGCCGGTTCTGCATATCAAACGCACTGTGGAGTGGTGAAAACACCAGATAACGTGTTTCCCGCATTAAATAGCTCGAAAAGAGGGATCACGATGATTCTGCATACTTCTGACAGAAGACTCACAAAGATTATCGCAGAAAATGCATATCTCAGCTTCAAACCCGACCGAAACCAGGATATCGCTGGTTCTGCATATCAAACGCACTGTGGAGTGGTGAAAACAACCAGATAACGAGTTTCTCGCATTAAATAGCTCGAAAAGAGCGGTTTAGATGATTCTGCATGCTTCGGACAGAGGTCTCACCAAGATTGCCGCAGAAAATGCATATCTGAGCTTGAAACCACACTAAAACCAGGATATCGTCGGTTCTGCACATCATACGCACTGTGGAGTGGAGAAAACACCAGATAACGTGTTTCTCGCATTAAGTAGCTCGAAACGAGCGATCTCGATGATTAAGCATACTTCGGACAGAAGTCTCACCAAGATTATCGCAGGAATTGCATATCTCAGCTTGAAACCCCACGAAAACCCAGATATCGCTGGTTCTGCATATCAAACGCACTGTGGAGTGGTGAAAACACCAGATAACGTGTTTCTCGCATTAAATATCTCGAAAAGTGCGATCTCGATGATTCTGCATACTTCGGACAGAAGTCTCACCAAGATTATCGCAGAAAATGCATATCTCAGCTTGAAACCCCACGAAAACCAAGATATCGCCGGTTCTGCATATCAAAAGCACTGTGGAGTGGTGAAAACACCAGATAACGTGTTTCTCGCACTATCTAGCTCGAAAAGAGCGATCTCGATGTTTCAGCATATTTCGGACAGAAGTCTCACCAAGATTATTGCAGAAAATGCATATCTCAGCTTGCAACCCCTCGAAAACCAAGATATCGCCGGTTCTGCATATCAAGCGCACTGTGGAGTGGTGAAAACACCAGATAACGTGTCTCTCGCACTATCTAGCTCGAAAAGAGCGATCTAGATGATTCTGCATACTCCTGACTGAAGTCTCACCAATATTATCGCAGAAAATGCATATCTCAGCTTGAAACCCCACGAAAACCAAGATATCGCCGGTTCTGCATATCAAACGCACTGTGGAGGGGTGAAAACACCAGATAACGTGTTTCTCGCACTATCTAGCTCGAAAAGAGCGATCTCGATGATTCTGCATACTTCGGACAGAAGTCTCACCCAAATTATCGTAAAAAATGCATATCTCAGCTTGAAACCCCACGAAAACCAAGATATCGCTGTGTTCAGCATATCAAACGCACTGTGGAGTGGTGAAAACCCCAGAAAACGTTTTTCTCGCATTAATTAGCTCGAATAGAGCGATCTCGATGATTAAGCATACTTCGGACAGAAGTCTCACCAAGATTATCGTAGAAAATGCATATCTCAGCTTGAAACCCGACGAAATCCAAGATGTCGCCGGTTCTGCATATCAAACGCACTGTGGAGTGGTGAAAACACCAGATACCGTGTTTCTCAAATTAAATAGCTCGAAGAGAGGGATCTCGATGTTTCTGCATACTTCGGACAGAAGTCTCAACTAAATTATCGTAAAAAATGCATATCTCAGCTTGAAACCCCACGAAAACCAAGATATCGCTGTGTTCAGCATATCAAACGCACTGTGGAGTGGTGAAAAAACCAGAAAACGTTTTTCTCGCATTAAATAGCTCGAATAGAGCGATCTCGATGATTCTTCATACTTCGGACAAAAGTCTCACCAAGATAATCGTAAAAAATGTATATCTCAGCTTGAATCCCCACGAAAGCCAAGATATCGCCGGTTCTGCATATCAAAAGCACTGTGGAGTGGTGAAAACACCAGATAACGTGTTTCTCGCACTATCTAGCTCGAAAAGAGCGATCTCGATGTTTCAGCATATTTCGGACAGAAGTCTCACCAAGATTATTGCAGAAAATGCATATCTCAGCTTGCAACCCCACGAAAACCAAGATATCGCCGGTTCTGCATATCAAGCGCACTGTGGAGTGGTGAAAACACCAGATAACGTGTCTCTCGCACTATCTAGCTCGAAAAGAGCGATCTAGATGATTCTGCATACTCCTGACTGAAGTCTCACCAATATTATCGCAGAAAATGCATATCTCAGCTTGAAACCCCACGAAAACCAAGATATCGCCGGTTCTGCATATCAAACGCACTGTGGAGGGGTGAAAACACCAGATAACGTGTTTCTCGCACTATCTAGCTCGAAAAGAGCGATCTCGATGATTCTGCATACTTCGGACAGAAGTCTCACCCAAATTATCGTAAAAAATGCATATCTCAGCTTGAAACCCCACGAAAACCAAGATATCGCTGTGTTCAGCATATCAAACGCACTGTGGAGTGGTGAAAACCCCAGAAAACGTTTTTCTCGCATTAATTAGCTCGAATAGAGCGATCTCGATGATTCTTCATACTTCGGACAGAAGTCTCACCAAGATTATCGTAATAAATGTATATCTCAGCTTGAAACCCCACGAAAGCCAAGATATCGCTGGTTCTGCATATCAAACGCACTGTGGAGTGGTGAAAACACCGGATAAGGTTTTTCTTGCATTAACCAGCTCGACAAGAGCGATCTCGATGATTCAGCATACTTCGGACGGAAGTCTCACCAAGATTATCGTAAAAAATGCATATCTCCGCTTGAAACCCCACGAAAACCAAGATATCGCCGGTTCTGCATATCAAGCGCACTGTGGAGTGGTGACAACACCGGATAAGGTTTTTCTCGCATTAACTAGCTCGAAAAGAGCGATCTCGATGTTTCAGCATACTTCGGACAGAAGTCTCACCAAGATTCTCGCAGAAAATGCATATCTCAGCTTGAAATTCCACGAAAACCAAGATATCGCCGGTTCTGCATATCATACGCACTGTGGAGTAGTGAAAACACCAGATAACGTGTTTCTCGCATTAAATAGCTCGAAACGAGCGATCTCGATGATTAAGCATACTTCGGACAGAAGTCTCACCAAGATTATCGTAAAAAATGCATATCTCAGCTTGAAACCCCACGAAAACCGAGATATCGCTGGTTGTGCATATCAAACGCACTGTGGAGTGGTAAAAACACCAGATAACGTGTTTCTCGCATTAAATTGCTCTAAAAGAGCGATCTAGATGATTCAGCATACTTCGGACAGAAGTCTCACCAAGATTATCGCAGAAAATGCATATCTCAGCATGAAACCCCACGAAAACCAAGATATCGCCGGTTCTGCATATCAAACGCACTGTGTAGTGGTGAAAACACCAGATAACGTGTTTCTCGCACTATCCAGCTCGAAAAGAGCGATCTCGATGTTTCAGCATATTTCGGACAGAAGTCTCACCAAGATTATCGCAGAAAATGCATATCTCAGCTTGAAACCCCACGAAAACCAAGATATCGCCGGTTCTGCATATCAAACGCACCGTGGAGTTGTGAAAACACCAGATAACGTGTCTCTCGCACTATCTAGCTCGAAAAGAGCGATCTCGATGATTCAGCATACTTCGGACAGAAGTCTCACCAAGATTATCGTAGAAAATGCATATCTCAGCTTGAAACCCCACGAAAGCCAAGATGTCGCCGGTTCTGCAAATCAAACGCACTGTGGAGTGGTGAAAACACCAGATAACGTGTTTCTCGCATTGAACAGCTCGAAAAGAGCGTTCTCGATGATTCCGCATACTTCTGACAGAAGAATCACCAAGATTATCGCAGAAAATGCATGTCTCAGTTTGAAACCCGACCGAAACCAAGATATCTCCGGTTCTGCACATCCAACGAACTGTGGTGTTGTGAAAACACCAGAAAACGTGTTTCTCACATTAAATAGGTCGAAAAGAGCGATCTCGATGTTTCTGCATACTTCGGACAGAGGTCTCACCAAGATTATCGCAGAAAATGCATATCTCAGCTTGAAACCCCACGAAAACCAAGATATCGCCGGTTCTGCATATCATACGCTCTGTGGAGTGCTGAAAACACCAGATATCGTGTTTCTCGCATTAAATAGCTCGAAAAGAGCGATCTCGATGGTTCTGCATACTTCGGAAAGAAGTCTCACCAAGATTATCGTAAAAAATGCATATCTCAGCTTGAAACCCCACGAAAACCAAGATTTCGCTGGTTCTGCATATCAAACGCACTGTGGAGTGGTGAAAACACCAGATAACGTGTTTCTCGCATTAAATTGATCGAAAAGTGCGATCTCGATGATTCTGCATACTTCTAACGGAAGTCTCGCAATGATTATCGCAGAAAATGCATATCTCTGCTAGAAACCCCACGAAAACCAAGATATCTCCTGTTCTGCATATCCAACGAACTGTGGAGTGGTGAAAACCCCAGAAAACGTGTTTCTCGCATTAAATAGCTCGAAAAGTACGATCTCGATGACTCTGCATACTGCGGACAGAAGTCTCACCAAGATTATCGCAGAAAATGCATATCTGAGCTTGAAACACCACGAAAACCAAGATATCGTCGGTTCTGCATATCATACGCACTGTGGAGTGGTGAAAACGCCAGATAACGTGTTTCTCGCATTAACTAGCCCGAATAGAGCGATCTCGAAGATTCTGCATACTTCTGACAGAAGACTCACCAAGATTATCGCTGAAAATGCATATCTCAGTTTGACACCCGACCGAAACCAAGATATCTTCGGTTCTGTATGTCAAACGCACTGTGGAGTGGCGAAAACACCAGATAACGTGTTTCTCGCATTAAGTAGCTCGAAACGAGCGATCTCGATTATTCTGCATACTTCTGACTGAAGTCTCACCAAGATTATCGCAGAAAATGCATATCTCAGCTTGAAACCCCACGAAAACCAAGATATCTCCTGTTCTGCATATCCAACGAACTGTGGGGTGGTGAAAACACCAGAAAACGTGTTACTCGCATTAACTAGCTCAAAACGAGCGTTCTGGATGATTCTGCATACTTCTCATAGATGAAACACAAAGATTATCGCAGAAAATGCATATTTCAGCTGGAAACCCCACGAAAACCAATTTATCGGTGGCTCTACATATCAAACGCACTTGTGGAGCGGTCAAAACACCAGAAATCTTGTTTTTTCACATTAATTAGCTCGAAACGAGCGATCTAGATGATTCTGCATACTTCTGACTGAAGTCTCACCAAGATTATCGCAGAAAATGCATATCTCAGCTGGAAACCCCACGAAAACCAAGATATCGCCGGTTCTGCATATCAAACGCCCTGTGGAGTAGTGAAAACAACCAGATAACGTGTTTCCCGCATTAAATAGTTCGAAAAGAGCGATCTCGATGATTCTGCATACTTCGGACAGAAGTCTCACCAAGATTGCCGCAGAAAATGCATATCTCAGCTACAAACCCCACGAAAACCAAGATATCGCCGGTTCTGCATTTCAGACGAACCGTGGAGTTGTGAAAAAACCAGAAAACATGTTTCTCGCATTAAGTAGCTCGAAAAGAGCGCTCTCGATGATTCTGCATACTTCTCATAGATGAAACACCAAGATTATCGCAGAAAATGCATATCTCAGCTTGAAACACGACCGAAACCAAGATATCTCCGGTTCTGCATATCAAACGCACTGTGGGGTGGTGAAAACACAAGAAAACGTGTTTCTCGCATTAAATAGCTCGAAAAGAGCGATCTAGATGATTGTGCACACTTCTGACAGAAGACTCACCAAGATTATCGCAGAAAATGCATATCTCAGCTACAAACCCCACGAAAACCAAGATATCGCCGGTTCTGCATTTCAGACGCACTGTGGAGTGGTGAAAAAACCAGAAAACGTGTTTCTCGCATTAAGTAGCTCGAAAAGAGCGCACTCGATGATTCTGCATACTTCTCATAGATGAAACACCAAGATTATCGCAGAAAATGCATATACCAGCTGGAAACCCCACGAAAACCAAGTTATCGGCGGCTCTACATATCAATCGCACTGTGGAGTGGTCAAAACACCAGATAACGTGTTTCCCGCATTAAATAGCTCGAAAAGAGCGATCTCGATGATTCTGCATACTTCGGACAGAAGTCTCACCAAGATTGCCGCAGAAAATGCATATCTCAGCTTGAAACCCGACGAAATCCAAGATGTCGCCGGTTCTGCATATCAAACGCACAGTGGAGTGGTGAAAACACCAGATGTCGTGTTTCTCGCATTAAGTAGCTCGAAAAGTGCGCTCTCGATGATTCTGCATACTTCTCATAGATGAAACACCAAGATTATCGCAGAAAATGCATATACCAGCTGGAAACCCCACGAAAACCAAGTTATCGGCGGCTCTACATATCAAACGCACTGTGGAGTGGTCAAAACACCAGATAACGTGTTTCCCGCATTAAATAGCTCGAATAGAGCGATCTCGATGATTCTGCATACATCTGACTGAAGTCTCACCAATATTATCGCAGAAAATGCATATCTCAGCTAGAAACCTCACAAAAATCAAGATGTCGCCGGTTCTGCATATCAAACGCACTGTGGAGTAGTGAAAACAACCAGATAACGTGTTTCTCGCTTTAAATAGCACGAATAGAGCGATCTCGATGATTCTGCATACTTCTGACCGAAGATCCACCAAGATTATCGTAGAAAATGCATATCTCAGCTTGATAACCGACGAAAGCCAAGATGCCGCCGGTTCTGCAAATCAACCGCACTGTGGAGTGGTGAAAACACCAGATAACGAGTTTCTCGCATTAAACAGCTCGAAAAGAGCGTTCTCGATGATTCTGCATACCTCTGACAGAAGAATCACCAAGATTATCGCAGAAAATGCATGTCTCAGCTTGAAACCCGACCGAAACCAAGATATCTTCGGTTCTGCATGTCAAACGCACTGTGGAGTGGCGAAAACACCAGATAACGTGTTTCTCGCATTAAGTAGCTCGAAACGAGCGATCTCGATTATTCTGCATACTTCTGACTGAAGTCTCACCCAGATTATCGCAGGAAATGCATATCTCAGCTTGAACCACGACCGAAACCAAGATATCTCCGGTTCTGCATATCAAACGCACTGCGGGGTGGTGAAAACACAAGAAAACGTGTTTCTCGCATTAAATAGCTCGAAAAGAGCGATCTAGATGATTGTGCACACTTCTGACAGAAGACTCACCAAGATTATCGCAGAAAATGCATATCTCTTCTATAAACCCCACGAAAACCAAGATATCTCCTGTTCTGCATATCCAACGAACTGTGGAGTGGTGAAAACACCAGAAAACGTGCTTCTCGCATTAAATAGCTCGAAAAGTACGATCTCGATGATTCTGCATACTTCGGACAGAGGTCTCACCAAGATTATCGCAGAAAATGCATATCTCTTCTATAAACCCCACGAAAACCAAGATATCTCCTGTTCTGCATATCCAACGAACTGTGGAGTGGTGAAAACACCAGAAAACGTGCTTCTCGCATTAAATAGCTCGAAAAGTACGATCTCGATGATTCTGCATACTTCGGACAGAGGTCTCACCAAGATTATCGCAGAAAATGCATATCTCAGCTTGAAACCCCACGAAAACCCAGATATCGCCGGTTCTGCATATCAAACGCACTGTGGGGTGGTGAAAACACCAGAAAACGTGTTACTCGCATTAACTAGCTCGAAACGAGCGTTCTGGATAATTCTGCATACTTCTCATAGATGAAACACAAAGATTATCGCAGAAAATGCATATTTCAGCTGGAAACCCCACAAAAACCAATTTATCGGTGGCTCTACATATCAAACGCACTTGTGGAGCGGTCAAAACACCAGAAATCTTGTTTTTTCACATTAATTAGCTCGAAACGAGCGATCTAGATGATTCTGCATACTTCTGACTGAAGTCTCACCAAGATTATCGCAGAAAATGCATATCTCAGCTGGAAACCCCACGAAAACCAAGATATCGCCGGTTCTGCATATCAAACGCACTGTGGAGGGGTGAAAACACCAGATAACGTGTTTCTCGCACTATCTAGCTCGAAAAGAGCGATCTCGATGATTCTGCATACTTCGGACAGAAGTCTCACCCAAATTATCGTAAAAAATGCATATCTCAGCTTCAAACCCCACGAAAACCAAGATATCGCTGTGTTCAGCATATCAAACGCACTGTGGAGTGGTGAAAACCCCAGAAAACGTTTTTCTCGCATTAATTAGCTCGAATAGAGCGATCTCGATGATTCTTCATACTTCGGACAGAAGTCTCACCAAGATTATCGTAATAAATGTATATCTCAGCTTGAAACCCCACGAAAGCCAAGATATCGCTGGTTCTGCATATCAAACGCACTGTGGAGTGGTGAAAACACCGGATAAGGTTTTTCTTGCATTAACCAGCTCGACAAGAGCGATCTCGATGATTCAGCATACTTCGGACGGAAGTCTCACCAAGATTATCGTAAAAAATGCATATCTCCGCTTGAAACCCCACGAAAACCAAGATATCGCCGGTTCTGCATATCAAGCGCACTGTGGAGTGGTGACAACACCGGATAAGGTTTTTCTCGCATTAACTAGCTCGAAAAGAGCGATCTCGATGTTTCAGCATACTTCGGACAGAAGTCTCACCAAGATTCTCGCAGAAAATGCATATCTCAGCTTGAAATTCCACGAAAACCAAGATATCGCCGGTTCTGCATATCATACGCACTGTGGAGTAGTGAAAACACCAGATAACGTGTTTCTCGCATTAAATAGCTCGAAACGAGCGATCTCGATGATTAAGCATACTTCGGACAGAAGTCTCACCAAGATTATCGTAAAAAATGCATATCTCAGCTTGAAACCCCACGAAAACCGAGATATCGCTGGTTGTGCATATCAAACGCACTGTGGAGTGGTAAAAACACCAGATAACGTGTTTCTCGCATTAAATTGCTCTAAAAGAGCGATCTAGATGATTCAGCATACTTCGGACAGAAGTCTCACCAAGATTATCGCAGAAAATGCATATCTCAGCATGAAACCCCACGAAAACCAAGATATCGCCGGTTCTGCATATCAAACGCACTGTGTAGTGGTGAAAACACCAGATAACGTGTTTCTCGCACTATCCAGCTCGAAAAGAGCGATCTCGATGTTTCAGCATATTTCGGACAGAAGTCTCACCAAGATTATCGCAGAAAATGCATATCTCAGCTTGAAACCCCACGAAAACCAAGATATCGCCGGTTCTGCATATCAAACGCACCGTGGAGTTGTGAAAACACCAGATAACGTGTCTCTCGCACTATCTAGCTCGAAAAGAGCGATCTCGATGATTCAGCATACTTCGGACAGAAGTCTCACCAAGATTATCGTAGAAAATGCATATCTCAGCTTGAAACCCCACGAAAGCCAAGATGTCGCCGGTTCTGCAAATCAAACGCACTGTGGAGTGGTGAAAACACCAGATAACGTGTTTCTCGCATTGAACAGCTCGAAAAGAGCGTTCTCGATGATTCCGCATACTTCTGACAGAAGAATCACCAAGATTATCGCAGAAAATGCATGTCTCAGTTTGAAACCCGACCGAAACCAAGATATCTCCGGTTCTGCACATCCAACGAACTGTGGTGTTGTGAAAACACCAGAAAACGTGTTTCTCACATTAAATAGGTCGAAAAGAGCGATCTCGATGTTTCTGCATACTTCGGACAGAGGTCTCACCAAGATTATCGCAGAAAATGCATATCTTAGCTTGAAACCCCACGAAAACCAAGATATCGCCGGTTGTGCATATCATACGCTCTGTGGAGTGCTGAAAACACCAGATATCGTGTTTCTCGCATTAAATAGCTCGAAAAGAGCGATCTCGATGGTTCTGCATACTTCGGAAAGAAGTCTCACCAAGATTATCGTAAAAAATGCATATCTCAGCTTGAAACCCCACGAAAACCAAGATTTCGCTGGTTCTGCATATCAAACGCACTGTGGAGTGGTGAAAACACCAGATAACGTGTTTCTCGCATTAAATTGATCGAAAAGTGCGATCTCGATGATTCTGCATACTTCTGACTGAAGTCTCACCAAGATTATCGCAGAAAATGCATATCTCAGTTTGAAACCCGACCGAAACCAAGATATCTTCGGTTCTGTATGTCAAACGCACTGTGGAGTGGCGAAAACACCAGATAACGTGTTTCTCGCATTAAGTAGCTCGAAACGAGCGATCTCGATTATTCTGCATACTTCTGACTGAAGTCTCACCAAGATTATCGCAGAAAATGCATATCTCAGCTTGAAACCCCACGAAAACCAAGATATCTCCTGTTCTGCATATCCAACGAACTGTGGGGTGGTGAAAACACCAGAAAACGTGTTACTCGCATTAACTAGCTCAAAACGAGCGTTCTGGATGATTCTGCATACTTCTCATAGATGAAACACAAAGATTATCGCAGAAAATGCATATTTCAGCTGGAAACCCCACGAAAACCAATTTATCGGTGGCTCTACATATCAAACGCACTTGTGGAGCGGTCAAAACACCAGAAATCTTGTTTTTTCACATTAATTAGCTCGAAACGAGCGATCTAGATGATTCTGCATACTTCTGACTGAAGTCTCACCAAGATTATCGCAGAAAATGCATATCTCAGCTGGAAACCCCACGAAAACCAAGATATCGCCGGTTCTGCATATCAAACGCCCTGTGGAGTAGTGAAAACAACCAGATAACGTGTTTCCCGCATTAAATAGTTCGAAAAGAGCGATCTCGATGATTCTGCATACTTCGGACAGAAGTCTCACCAAGATTGCCGCAGAAAATGCATATCTCAGCTACAAACCCCACGAAAACCAAGATATCGCCGGTTCTGCATTTCAGACGCACCGTGGAGTGGTGAAAAAACCAGAAAACATGTTTCTCGCATTAAGTAGCTCGAAAAGAGCGCTCTCGATGATTCTGCATACTTCTCATAGATGAAACACCAAGATTATCGCAGAAAATGCATATCTCAGCTTGAAACACGACCGAAACCAAGATATCTCCGGTTCTGCATATCAAACGCACTGTGGGGTGGTGAAAACACAAGAAAACGTGTTTCTCGCATTAAATAGCTCGAAAAGAGCGATCTAGATGATTGTGCACACTTCTGACAGAAGACTCACCAAGATTATCGCAGAAAATGCATATCTCAGCTACAAACCCCACGAAAACCAAGATATCGCCGGTTCTGCATTTCAGACGCACTGTGGAGTGGTGAAAAAACCAGAAAACGTGTTTCTCGCATTAAGTAGCTCGAAAAGAGCGCACTCGATGATTCTGCATACTTCTCATAGATGAAACACCAAGATTATCGCAGAAAATGCATATGCCAGCTGGAAACCCCACGAAAACCAAGTTATCGGCGGCTCTACATATCAATCGCACTGTGGAGTGGTCAAAACACCAGATAACGTGTTTCCCGCATTAAATAGCTCGAAAAGAGCGATCTCGATGATTCTGCATACTTCGGACAGAAGTCTCACCAAGATTGCCGCAGAAAATGCATATCTCAGCTTGAAACCCGACGAAATCCAAGATGTCGCCGGTTCTGCATATCAAACGCACAGTGGAGTGGTGAAAACACCAGATGTCGTGTTTCTCGCATTAAGTAGCTCGAAAAGTGCGCTCTCGATGATTCTGCATACTTCTCATAGATGAAACACCAAGATTATCGCAGAAAATGCATATACCAGCTGGAAACCCCACGAAAACCAAGTTATCGGCGGCTCTACATATCAAACGCACTGTGGAGTGGTCAAAACACCAGATAACGTGTTTCCCGCATTAAATAGCTCGAATAGAGCGATCTCGATGATTCTGCATACATCTGACTGAAGTCTCACCAATATTATCGCAGAAAATGCATATCTCAGCTAGAAACCTCACAAAAATCAAGATGTCGCCGGTTCTGCATATCAAACGCACTGCGGAGTAGTGAAAACAACCAGATAACGTGTTTCTCGCTTTAAATAGCACGAATAGAGCGATCTCGATGATTCTGCATACTTCTGACCGAAGATCCACCAAGATTATCGTAGAAAATGCATATCTCAGCTTGATAACCGACGAAAGCCAAGATGCCGCCGGTTCTGCAAATCAACCGCACTGTGGAGTGGTGAAAACACCAGATAACGAGTTTCTCGCATTAAACAGCTCGAAAAGAGCGTTCTCGATGATTCTGCATACCTCTGACAGAAGAATCACCAAGATTATCGCAGAAAATGCATGTCTCAGCTTGAAACCCGACCGAAACCAAGATATCTTCGGTTCTGCATGTCAAACGCACTGTGGAGTGGCGAAAACACCAGATAACGTGTTTCTCGCATTAAGTAGCTCGAAACGAGCGATCTCGATTATTCTGCATACTTCTGACTGAAGTCTCACCCAGATTATCGCAGGAAATGCATATCTCAGCTTGAACCACGACCGAAACCAAGATATCTCCGGTTCTGCATATCAAACGCACTGCGGGGTGGTGAAAACACAAGAAAACGTGTTTCTCGCATTAAATAGCTCGAAAAGAGCGATCTAGATGATTGTGCACACTTCTGACAGAAGACTCACCAAGATTATCGCAGAAAATGCATATCTCTTCTATAAACCCCACGAAAACCAAGATATCTCCTGTTCTGCATATCCAACGAACTGTGGAGTGGTGAAAACACCAGAAAACGTGCTTCTCGCATTAAATAGCTCGAAAAGTACGATCTCGATGATTCTGCATACTTCGGACAGAGGTCTCACCAAGATTATCGCAGAAAATGCATATCTCTTCTATAAACCCCACGAAAACCAAGATATCTCCTGTTCTGCATATCCAACGAACTGTGGAGTGGTGAAAACACCAGAAAACGTGCTTCTCGCATTAAATAGCTCGAAAAGTACGATCTCGATGATTCTGCATACTTCGGACAGAGGTCTCACCAAGATTATCGCAGAAAATGCACATCTCAGCTTGAAACCCCACGAAAACCCAGATATCGCCGGTTCTGCATATCAAACGCACTGTGGGGTGGTGAAAACACCAGAAAACGTGTTACTCGCATTAACTAGCTCGAAACGAGCGTTCTGGATAATTCTGCATACTTCTCATAGATGAAACACAAAGATTATCGCAGAAAATGCATATTTCAGCTGGAAACCCCACGAAAACCAATTTATCGGTGGCTCTACATATCAAACGCACTTGTGGAGCGGTCAAAACACCAGAAATCTTGTTTTTTCACATTAATTAGCTCGAAACGAGCGATCTAGATGATTCTGCATACTTCTGACTGAAGTCTCACCAAGATTATCGCAGAAAATGCATATCTCAGCTGGAAACCCCACGAAAACCAAGATATCGCCGGTTCTGCATATCAAACGCACAGTGGAGTGGTGAAAACACAAGAAAACGTGTTTCTCGCATTAAATAGCTCGAAAAGAGCGATCTAGATGATTGTGCACACTTCTGACAGAAGACTCACCATGATTATCGCAGAAAATGCATATCTCAGCTTGAAACACGACCGAAACCAAGATATCTTCGGTTCTGCATGTCAAACGCACTGTGGAGTGGCGAAAACACCAGATAACGTGTTTCTCGCATTAAGTAGCTCGAAACGAGCGATCTCGATTATTCTGCATACTTCTGACTGAAGTCTCACCAAGATTATCGCAGAAAATGCATATCTCAGCTTGAAACACGACCGAAACCAAGATATCTCCGGTTCTGCATATCAAACGCACTGTGGGGTGGTGAAAACACAAGAAAACGTGTTTCTCGCATTAAATAGCTCGAAAAGAGCAATCTAGATGATTGTGCACACTTCTGACAGAAGACTCACCAAGATTATCGCAGAAAATGCATATCTCAGCTACAAACCCCACGGAAACCAAGATATCGCCGGTTCTGCATTTCAGACGCACTGTGGAGTGGTGAAAAAACCAGAAAACGTGTTTCTCGCATTAAGTAGCTCGAAAAGAGCGCTCTCGATGATTCTGCATACTTCTCATAGATGAAACACCAAGATTATCGCAGAAAATGCATATACCAGCTGGAAACCTCACGAAAACCAAGTTATCGGCGGCTCTACATATCAAACGCTCTGTGGAGTGGTCAAAACACCAGATAACGTGTTTCCCGCATTAAATAGCTCGAAAAGAGCGATCTCGATGATTCTGCATACTTCGGACAGAAGTCTCACCAAGATTGCCGCAGAAAATGCATATCTCAGCTTGAAACCCGACGAAATCCAAGATGTCGCCGGTTCTGCATATCAAACGCACAGTGGAGTGGTGAAAACACCAGATAGCGTGTTTCTCGCATTAAGTAGCTCGAAAAGTGCGCTCTCGATGATTCTGCATACTTCTCATAGATGAAACACCAAGATTATTGCAGAAAATGCATATACCAGCTGGAAACCCCACGAAAACCAAGTTATCGACGGCTCTACATATCAAACGCACTGTGGAGTGGTCAAAACACCAGATAACGTGTTTCCCGCATTAAATAGCTCGAATAGAGCGTTCTCGATGATTCTGCATACTTCTGACTGAAGACTCACCAAGATTATCGAAGAAAATGCATATTTTAGCTGGAAACCCCACGAAAACCAAGTTATCGGCGGCTCTACATATCAAACGCACTGTGGAGTGGTCAAAACACCAGAAAACTTGTTTTTTCGCATTAAATAGCTCGAAACCAGCGATCTAGATGATTCTGCATACTTCTGACTGAAGTCTCACCAATATTATCGCAGAAAATGCATATCTCAGCTAGAAACCTCACAAAAATCAACATGTCGCCGGTTCTGCAAATCAAACGCACTGTGGAGTGGTGAAAACACCAGATAACGTGTTTCTCGCATTGAACAGCTCGAAAAGAGCGTTCTCGATGATTCCGCATACTTCTGACAGAAGAATCACCAAGATTATCGCAGAAAACGCTTGTCTCAGCTTGAAACCCGACCGAAACCAAGATATCTTCGGTTCTGCATGTCAAACGTACTGTGGAGTGGCGAATACACCAGAACACGTGTTTCTCGCATTAAGTAGCTCGAAAAGAGTGTGCTCGAAGATTCTGCATACTTCTGACAGAAGTATCACCAAGATTATCGTAGAAAATGCATATCTCAGCTTGAATCCCGACCGTAACCAAGATATCTCCGGTTCAGCATGTCAAACGCACTGTGGAGTGGCGAAAACACCAGATAACGTGTTTCTCGCATTAAGTAGCTCGAAAAGAGCGATCTCGATGATACTGCATACTTCTGACAGAAGTCTCACCAAGATTATCGTAGAAAATGCATATCTCAGCTTGAAACCCGTCCGAAACCAAGATATCTCCGGTTCTGCATGTCAAACGTACTGTGGAGTGGTGAATACACCAGAAAACGTGTTTCTCGCATTAAATATCTCGAAAAGTACGATCTCGATGACTCTGCATACTTCGGACAGAAGTCTCACCAAGATTATCGCAGAAAATGCATATCTGAGCTTGAAACCTCACGAAAACCAAGATATCGTCGGTTCTGCATATCATACATACTGTGGAGTGGTGAAAACAACCAGATAACGTGATTCTCGCATTAAATAGCTCGAAAAGAGCGATCCCGATGATTCTGCATACTTCTGACAGAAGTCTCACCAAGCTTATCGTAGAAAATGCATATCTCAGCTTGAAACCCGACGAAAACCAAGATATCGCTGGTTCTGCATATCAAACGCACTGTGGAGTGGTGAAAACGCCAGATAACGTGTTTCTCGCATTAACTAGCCCGAAAAGAGCGATCTCGAAGATTCTGCATACTTCTGACAGAAGACTCACCAAGATTATCGCTGAAAATGCATATCTCAGATTGAAACCCCACGGAAGCCAAGATATCGCTGGTTCTGCATATCAAACGCACTGTGGAGTGGTGAAAACACCAGATTACGTGTTTCTCGCATTAAATAGCTCGAAAAGAGCGATCTCGATGATTCTGCACACTTCGGACAGAAGTCTCAACAAGATTATCGCAGACAATGCATATCTCAGCTTGAAACCCCACGAAAACCAAGATATCGCCGGTTCTGCATATCATACGCTCTGTGGAGTGCTGAAAACACCAGATATCTTTGTTTCTCGCATTAAATAGCTAGAAAAGTGCGATCTCGATGATTCTGCATACTTCGGAAAGAAGTCTCACCAAGATTATCGTAGAAAATGCATATCTCAGCTTGAAACCCGACGAAAACCAAGATATCGCAGGTTCTGCATATCAAACGCACTGTGGAGTGGTGAAAACGCCAGATAACGTGTTGCACGCATTAACTAGCCCGAAAAGAGCGATTTCGAAGATTCTGCATACTTCTGACAGAATACTCACCAAGATTATCGCTGAAAATGCATATCTCAGTTTGAAACCCCACGGAAGCCAAGATATCGCTGGTTCTGCATATCGTACGCACTGTGGAGTGGTGAAAACACCACATAACGTGTTTCTCCCATTAAATAGTTCGAAACGAGCGATCTCGATGATTAAGCATACTTCGGACAGATGTCTCACCAAGATTATCGTAAAAAATGCATCTCTCAGCTTGAAACCCCACGAAAACCAAGATATCGCTGGTTCTGCATATCAAACGCACTGTGGAGTGCTGAAAACACCAGATAACGTTTTGTCGCATTAAATAGCTCGAATAGAGCGATCTCGATGATTCTGCATACTTCGGACAGAAGTCTCACCATGATTATCGCAGAAAATGCATATCTGAGCTTGAAACCCCACGAAAACCAATATATCGTCGGTTCTGCATATCATACGCACTGTTGAGTGGTGAAAACGCCAGATAACGTGTTTCTCGCATTAACTAGCTCGAAAAGAGCGATATCGAAGATTCTGCATACTTCTGACAGAAGACTCACCAAGATTATCGCTGAAAATTCATATCTCAGCTTGACTCCTCACGAATATCAAGATGTCGCCGGTTCTACATATCAAACGCACTGTGGAGTGGTGAAAACAACCACATAACGTGTTTCTCGCATAAAATAGTTCGAAACGAGCGATCTCGATGATTAAGCATACTTCGGACAGATGTCTCACCCAGATTATCGTAAAAAATGCATATCTGAGCTTGAAACCCCACGAAAACCAAGATATCGCCGGTTCTGCATATCATACGCTCTGTGGAGTGCTGAAAACACCAGATATCTTTGTTTCTCGCATTAAATAGCTAGAAAAGTGCGATCTCGATGATTCAGCATACTTCGGACAGAAGTCTCACCAGGTTTATCGCAGAAAATGCATATCTCAGCTTCAAACCCCTCGAAAACCAAGGTATCACCTGTTCTGCATATCCAATGAACTGTGGTGTGGTGGAATCCCCAGAAAACGTGTTTCTCGCATTAAATAGCTCGAAAAGTGCGATCTCGATGATTCTGCATACTTCGGACAGAAGTCTCACCGTGATTATCGTAAAAAATGCATATCTCAGCTTGAAACCCCACGAAAACCAAGATTTCGCTGGTTCTTAATATCAAACGCACTGTGGAGTGGTGAAAACACCAGATAACGTGTTTCTCGCATTAAATTGGTCGAAAAGAGCGATCTCGATGTTTCTGCATACTTCGGACAGAGGTCTCACAAAGATTATCGTAGAAAATGCATATCTAATCTTGAAACCCGACGAAAACCAAACATCGGCGGTTCTGCATATCAAACCAACTGTGGAGTGGTGGAAACACGAGACAACGTGTTTCTCGCATTAAATAGATCGAAAAGTGCGATCTCGATGATTCTGCATACTTCTAACAGAAGTCTCACCATGATTATCGCAGAAATTGCATATCTCAGCTTGAAACCTCACGAAAACCAAGATATCTCCAGTTCTGCACATCAAACGTACTGTGGAGTGGCGAAAACACCAGAAAACGTGTTTCTCGTATTAAGTTGCTCGAAAAGAGCGATCTCGATGATTCTGCATACTTCTGACAGAACTCTCACCAAGATTATCGCAGAAAATGCATATATCAGCTGAAAACCTCACGAAAATCAAGATGTCACCGGTTCTGCATATCAAACGCACCGTGGAGTGGTGAAAACACCAGAAAACGTGTTACTCGCATTAAATAGCTTGAAACGAGCGATCTAGATGATTCTGCATACTTCTGACAGAACACTCACCAAGATTATCGTAGAAAATGCATATCTCAGCTAGAAACCTCACGAAAATCAAGATGTCGCCGGTTCTGCATATCAAACGCACTATGGAGTGGTGAAAACACCAGAAAACGTGTTTCTCGTATTAAGTTGCTCGAAAAGAACGTTCTCGATGATTCTGCATACTTCTCATAGATGAACCACCAAGATTATCGCCAAAAATGAATGTCTCAGCTTGAAACCCGACGAAAACCAAGATATCGCCGGTTCTGCATATCAAACGCACTGTGGAGTCGTCAATACACTAGATAACGTGTGTCTCGCATTAAATAGCTCGAACCGAGCGATCTAGATGATTCTGCATACTTCGGAAAGAAGTCTCACCAAGATTGCTTCAGAAAATGCATATCTCAGCTTGAAACCTCACGAAAACCAAGATACCTCCGGTTCTGCACATCAAACGTACTGTGGAGTGGCGAAAACACCAGAAAACGTGTTTCTCGTATTAAGTTGCTCGAAGAGAACGTTCTCGACGATTCTGCATACTTCTCGTAGATGAAACACCAAGATTATCGCCGAAAATGAATGTCTCAGATTGAAACCCCACGAAAACCAAGATATCTCCGGTTCTGCATATCAAACCAACTGTGGAGTGGTGAAAACACCAGATAACGTGTTTCTCGCATTAAATAGCACGAAAAGTATGATCTTGATGTTTCTGCATACTTCGGACAGAAGTCTCACCAAGATTATCGCAGAAAATGCATATCTCAGCTTGGAACCCCACGAAAATCAAGATGTCGCCGGTTCTGCATATCAAACGCACTGTGGAGTGATGAAAACAACCAGAAAACGTGTTTCTCGCATTAAATAGCTCGAAAAGAGCGCTCTCGATGTTTCTGCATACTTCGGACAGAAGTCTCACCAAGATTATCGCAGAAAATGCATATCTCAGCTTGAAACCCCACGAAAACCCAGATATCGCTGGTTCTGCATATCAAACGCATTGTGGAGTGCTGAAAACACCAGATAACGTGTTTCTCGCATTAAATAGCTCGAAAAGTGCGATCTCGATGATCCTGCATACTTCTGACAGAAGTCTCACCAAGATTATCGTAGAAAATGCATATCTCAGCTTGATACCCGACCAAAACCAAGTTATATCCGGTTCTGCACATCAAACGTACCGTGGAGTGGTGAAAACACCAGAAAACTTGTTTCGCGCATTAAGTAGCTCGAAAAGAGCGTTCTCGAAGGTTCTGCATACTTCTGACAGAAGTCTCACCATCATTATCGTAGAAAATGCATATCTCAGCTGGAAACACCACGAAAATCAAGATATCGCCGGTTCTGCATATCAAACGCACTGTGGAATGTTGAAAACACCAGAAAACTTGTTTTTTCGCATTAAATAGCTCGAAAAGATCGATCTAGATGATTCTGCATACTTCTGTCTCAAGTCTCACCAATATTATCGCAGAAAATGCATATCTGAGCTTGAATCCCCACGATATCCAGGATATCGTCGGTTCTGCACATCATACGCACTGTGGAGTGGTGAAAACACCAGATAACGTGTTTCTCGCATTAAATAGCTCGAAAAGAGCGCTCTCGATGTTTCTGCATACTTCGGACAGAAGTCTCACCAAGATTATCGCAGAAAATGCATATCTCAGCTTGATACCCCACGAAAACCAAGATATCTCCGGTTCTGCATATCAAACCAACTGTGGAGTGGTGAAAACACCAGATAACGTGTTTCTCGCATTAAATAGCTCGAAAAGTGCGATCTCGATGATTCTGCATACTTCGGACAGGAGTCTCACCAAGATTATCGCAGAAAATGCATATCTCAGATTGAAACCCCACGAAAACCAAGATATCTCCGGTTCTGCATATCAAACCAACTGTGGAGTGGTGAAAACACCAGATAACGTGTTTCTCGCATTAAATAGCACGAAAAGTATGATCTTGATGTTTCTGCATACTTCGGACAGAAGTCTCACCAAGATTATCGCAGAAAATGCATATCTCAGCTTGGAACCCCACGAAAATCAAGATGTCGCCGGTTCTGCATATCAAACGCACTGTGGAGTGATGAAAACAACCAGATAACGTGTTTCTCGCATTAAGTAGCTCGAAAAGAGCGTTCTCGAAGATTCTGCATACTTCTGACAGAAGTCTCACCAACATTATCGTAGAAAATGCATATATCAGCTGGAAACACCACGAAAATCAAGATATCGCCGGTTCTGCATATCAGACGCGCTGTGGAATGTTGAAAACACCAGAAAACTTGTTTTTTCGCATTAAATAGCTCGAAATGATCGATCTAGATGATTCTGCATACTTCTGTCTGAAGTCTCACCAAGATTATCGTAGAAAATACATATCTCAGCTTGAAACCCGACGAAAACCAAGATATCGCTGGTTCTGCATATCAAACGCACTGTGGAGTGGTGAAAACGCCAGATAACGTGTTTCTCGCATTAACTAGCCCGAAAAGAGCGATCTCGAAGATTCTGCATACTTCTGACAGAAGACTCACCAAGATTATCGCTGAAAATGCATATCTCAGTTTGAAACCCCACGGAAGCCAAGATATCGCTGGTTCTGCATATCAAACGCACTGTGGAGTGGTGAAAACACCAGATTACGTGTTTCTCGCATTAAATAGCTCGAAAAGAGCGATCTCGATGATTCTGCACACTTCGGACAGAAGTCTCAACAAGATTATCGCAGACAATGCATATCTCAGCTTGAAACCCCACGAAAACCAAGATATCGCCGGTTCTGCATATCATACGCTCTGTGGAGTGCTGAAAACACCAGATATCTTTGTTTCTCGCATTAAATAGCTAGAAAAGTGCGATCTCGATGATTCTGCATACTTCGGAAAGAAGTCTCACCAAGATTATCGTAGAAAATGCATATCTCAGCTTGAAACCCGACGAAAACCAAGATATCGCTGGTTCTGCATATCAAACGCACTGTGGAGTGGTGAAAACGCCAGATAACGTGTTGCACGCATTAACTAGCCCGAAAAGAGCGATTTCGAAGATTCTGCATACTTCTGACAGAATACTCACCAAGATTATCGCTGAAAATGCATATCTCAGTTTGAAACCCCACGGAAGCCAAGATATCGCTGGTTCTGCATATCGTACGCACTGTGGAGTGGTGAAAACACCACATAACGTGTTTCTCGCATTAAATAGTTCGAAACGAGCGATGTCGATGATTAAGCATACTTCGGACAGATGTCTCACCAAGATTATCGTAAAAAATGCATCTCTCAGCTTGAAACCCCACGAAAACCAAGATATCGCTGGTTCTGCATATCAAACGCACTGTGGAGTGCTGAAAACACCAGATAACGTTTTGTCGCATTAAATAGCTCGAATAGAGCGATCTCGATGATTCTGCATACTTCGGACAGAAGTCTCACCATGATTATCGCAGAAAATGCATATCTGAGCTTGAAACCCCACGAAAACCAATATATCGTCGGTTCTGCATATCATACGCACTGTTGAGTGGTGAAAACGCCAGATAACGTGTTTCTCGCATTAACTAGCTCGAAAAGAGCGATATCGAAGATTCTGCATACTTCTGACAGAAGACTCACCAAGATTATCGCTGAAAATTCATATCTCAGCTTGACTCCTCACGAATATCAAGATGTCGCCGGTTCTACATATCAAACGCACTGTGGAGTGGTGAAAACAACCACATAACGTGTTTCTCGCATTAAATAGTTCGAAACGAGCGATCTCGATGATTAAGCATACTTCGGACAGATGTCTCACCAAGATTATCGTAAAAAATGCATCTCTCAGCTTGAAACCCCACGAAAACCAAGATATCGCTGGTTCTGCATATCAAACGAACTGTGGAGTGGCGAAAAAACCAGATAACGTGTTTCTCGCATTAAATAGCTCGAAAAGAGCGATCTCGATGATTCTGCATACTTCGGACAGAAGTCTCACCAAGATTATCGTAAAAAATGCATATCTCAGCTTGAAACCCCACGAAAGCCAAGATATCGCTGGTTCTGCACATCAAACGTACCGTGGAGTGGTGAAAACACCAGAAAACTTGTTTCGCGCATTAAGTAGCTCGAAAAGAGCGTTCTCGAAGGTTCTGCATACTTCTGACAGAAGTCTCACAATCATTATCGTAGAAAATGCATATCTCAGCTGGAAACACCACGAAAATCAAGATATCGCCGGTTCTGCATATCAAACGCACTATGGAATGTTGAAAACACCAGAAAACTTGTTTTTTCGCATTAAATAGCTCGAAAAGATCGATCTAGATGATTCTGCATACTTCTGTCTGAAGTCTCACCAATATTATCACAGAAAATGCATATCTGAGCTTGAAACCCCACGAAAACTAGGATATCGTCGGTTCTGCACATCATACGCACTGTGGAGTGGTGAAAACACCAGATAACGTGCTTCTCGCATTAAATAGCTCGAAACGAGCGATCTCGATGATTAAGCATACTTCGCACAGAAGTCTCACCAAGATTATCGCAGAAAATGCATATCTCAGCTTGAAACCCCACGAAAACCAAGATATCTCCGGTTCTGCATATCCAACGAACTGTGGTGTGGTGAAAACCCCAGAAAACGTGTTTCTCGCATTAAATAGCTCGAAAAGAGCGCTCTCGATGTTTCTGCATACTTCGGACAGAAGTCTCACCTAGATTATCGCAGAAAATGCATATCTCAGCTTGATACCCCACGAAAACCAAGATATCTCCGGTTCTGCATATCAAACCAACTGTGGAGTGGTGAAAACACCAGATAACGTGTTTCTGGCATTAGATAGCTCGAAAAAAGCGATCCCGATGATTCTGCATACTTCTGACAGAACACTCACCAAGATAATCACAGAAAATGCATATCTCAGCTTGATACCCCACGAAAACCAAGATATCTCCGGTTCTGCATATCCATCGAACTGTGGTGTGGTGAAAACACCAGAAAACGTGTTTCTCACATTAAATAGCTCGAAAAGAGCGCTCTCGATGTTTCTGCATACTTCGGACAGAAGTCTCACCAACATTATCGTAGAAAATGCATATCTCAGCTGGAAACACCACGAAAATCAAGATATCGCCGGTTCTGCATATCAAACGCACTGTGGAATGTTGAAAACACCAGAAAACTTGTTTTTTCGCATCAAATAGCTCGATAAGATCGATGTAGATGATTCTGCATACTTCTGTCTCAAGTCTCACCAATATTATCGCAGAAAATGCATATCTGAGCTTGAATCCCCACGATATCCAGGATATCGTCGGTTCTGCACATCATACGCACTGTGGAGTGGTGAAAACACCAGATAACGTGTTTCTCGCATTAAATAGCTCGAAAAGTGCGCTCTCGATGTTTCTGCATACTTCGGACAGAAGTCTCACCAAGATTATCGCAGAAAATGCATATCTCAGCTTGATACCCCACGAAAACCAAGATATCTCCGGTTCTGCATATCAAACCAACTGTGGAGTGGTGAAAACACCAGATAACGTGTTTCTCGCATTAAATAGCTCGAAAAGTGCGATCTCGATGATTCTGCATACTTCGGACTGGAGTCTCACCAAGATTATCGCAGAAAATGCATATCTCAGATTGAAACCCCACGAAAACCAAGATATCTCCGGTTCTGCATATCAAACCAACTGTGGAGTGGTGAAAACACCAGATAACGTGTTTCTCGCATTAAATAGCTCGAAAAGTATGATCTTGATGTTTCTGCATACTTCGGACAGAAGTCTCACCAAGATTATCGCAGAAAATGCATATCTCAGCTTGAAAAACCACGAAAACCCAGATATCGCTGGTTCTGCATATAAAACGCACTGTGGAGTGCTGAAAACACCAGATAACGTGTTTCTCGCATTAAATAGCTCGGAAAGTGCGATCTCGATGATTCTGCATACTTCTGACAGAAGTCTCACCATGATTATCGTAAAAAATGCATATCTCAGCTTGAAACCCCACGAAAACCAAGATATCGCCGGTTCTGCATATCAGACGCACTGTGGAGTGGTTAAAACACCAGAAAACTTGTTTTTTCGCATTAAATAGCTCGAAACGAGCGATCTAGATGATTCTGCAAACTTCTGACAGAAGCCTCACCAAGATTATCGTAGAAAATGCATTTCTCAGCTAGAAACCCCACGAAAACCAAGATATCTCCGGTTCTGCATATCAAACCAACTGTGGAGTGGTGAAAACACCAGATAACGTGTTTCTCGCATTAAATAGCTCGAAAAGTATGATCTTGATGTTTCTGCATACTTCGGACAGAAGTCTCACCAAGATTATCGCAGAAAATGCATATCTCAGCTTGAAACCCCACGAAAACCCAGATATCGCTGGTTCTGCATATAAAACGCACTGTGGAGTGCTGAAAACACCAGATAACGTGTTTCTCGCATTAAATAGCTCGGAAAGTGCGATCTCGATGATTCTGCATACTTCTGACAGAAGTCTCACCATGATTATCGTAAAAAATGCATATCTCAGCTTGAAACCCCACGAAAACCAAGATTTCGCTGGTTCTGCATATCAAACGCACTGTGGAGTGGTGAAAACACCAGATAACGTGTTTCTCGCAATAAATAGGTCGAAAAGAGCGATCTCGATGTTTCTGCATACTTCGGACAGAGGTCTCACCAAGATTATCGCAGAAAATGCATATCTCAGCTTGAAACCCCACGAAAACGAAGATATCTCCGGTTCTGCACATCCAACGTACTGTGGTGTGGTGAAAACCCCAGAAAACGTGTTTCTCGCATTAAATAGCTCGAAAACAGCGCTCTTAATGATTCTGCATACTTCGGACAGATGTTTCACCAAGATTATCGTAGAAAATGCATATCTCAACTTGAAACCCGAAGAAAACCAAACATCGCCGGTTCTGCATATCAAACCAACTGTGGAGAGGTGAAAACCCCAGAAAACGTGTTTCTCGGATTAAATAGCTCGAAAAGTACGATCTCGATGACTCTGCATACTTCGGACAGAAGTCTCACCAATATTATCGCAGAAAATGCATATCTCAGCTAGAAACCCCACGAAAATCAAGATGTCGCCGGTTCTGCATATCAAACGCACTGTGGAGTGATGAAAACAACCAGATAACGTGTTTCTCGCATTAAATAGCTCGAATAGAGCGATCTCGAAGATTCTGCACACTTCTGACAGAAGACTCACCAAGATTATCGCAGAAAATGTATATCTCAGCTGGAAACCCCACGATAACCAAGATATCGCCGGTTCTGCATATCAGACGCACTGTGGAGTGGTTAAAACACCAGAAAACTTGTTTTTTCGCATTAAATAGCTCGAAATGATCGATCTAGATGATTCTGCATACTTCTGTCTGAAGTCTCACCAAGATTATCGTAGAAAATACATATCTCAGCTTGAAACCCGACGAAATCCAAGATGTCGCCGGTTCTGCATATCAAACGCACTGTGGTGTGGTGAAAACACCAGAAAACGTGTTTCTGGCATTAGATAGCTCGAAAAAAGCGATCCCGATGATTCTGCATACTTCTGACAGAACACTCACCAAGATAATCACAGAAAATGCATATCTCAGCTGGAAACACCACGAAAATCAAGATGTCGCCGGTTCTGCATATCAAACGTACCGTGGAGTGGTGAAAACACCAGAAAACTTGTTTCGCGCATTAAGTAGCTCGAAAAGAGCGTTCTCGAAGATTCTGCATTCTTCTGACAGAAGTCTCACCAACATTATCGTAGAAAATGCATATATCAGCTGGAAACACCACGAAAATCAAGATATCGCCGGTTCTGCATATCAGACGCACTGTGGAATGTTGAAATCACCAGAAAACTTGTTTTTTCGCATTAAATAGCTCGAAATGATCGATCTAGATGATTCTGCATACTTCTGTCTGAAGTCTCACCAAGATTATCGTAGAAAATACATATCTCAGCTTGAAACCCGACGAAATCCAAGATGTCGCCGGTTCTGCATATCAAACGCACTGTGGTGTGGTGAAAACACCAGAAAACGTGTTTCTGGCATTAGATAGCTCGAAAAAAGCGATCCCGATGATTCTGCATACTTCTGACAGAACACTCACCAAGATAATCACAGAAAATGCATATCTCAGCTGGAAACACCACGAAAATCAAGATATCGCCGGTTCTGCATATCACACGCACTGTGGAGTGGTGAAAACACCAAATAACGTGTTTCTCGCATAAAATAGCTGGAAAAGTGCGATCTCGATGATTCTGCATACTTCGGACAGGAGTCTCACCAAGATTATCGCAGAAAATGCATATCTCAGCTTGAAACCCCACGAAAACCAAGATATCTCCGGTTCTGCATATCCAACGAACTGTGGTGTGGTGAAAACCCCAGAAAACGTGTTTCTCGCATTAAATAGCTCGAAAAGAGCGCTCTTAATGTTTCTGCATACTTCGGACAGATGTTTCACCAAGATTATCGTAGAGAATGCATATCTCAGCTTGAAACCCCACGAAAACCAAGATATCGCCGGTTCTGCATATCAAACGCACTGTGGAGTGATGAAAACAACCAGATAACGTGTTTCTCGCATTAAGTAGCTCGAAAAGATCGATCTAGATGATTCTGCATACTTCTGTCTGAAGTCTCACCAATATTATCGCAGAAAATGCATATCTGAGCTTGAAACCACACGAAAACCAGGATATCGTCGGTTCTGCACATCATACGCACTGTGGAGTGGTGAAAACACCAGATAACGTGTTTCTCGCATTAAATAGCTCGAAACGAGCGATCTCGATGATTAAGCATACTTCGCACAGAAGTCTCACCAAGATTATCGTAGAAAATACATATCTCAGCTTGAAACCCGACGAAATCCAAGATGTCGCCGGTTCTGCATATCAAACGTACCGTGGAGTGGTGAAAACACCAGAAAACTTGTTTCGCGCATTAAGTAGCTCGAAAAGAGCGTTCTCGAAGATTCTGCATACGTCTGACAGAAGTCTCACCAACATTATCGTAGAAAATGCATATATCAGCTGGAAACACCACGCAAATCAAGATATCGCCGGTTCTGCATATCAGACGCACTGTGGAATGTTGAAAACACCAGAAAAGTTGTTTTTTCGCATTAAATAGCTCGAAATGATCGATCTAGATGATTCTGCATACTTCTGTCTGAAGTCTCACCAAGATTATCGAAGAAAATACATATCTCAGCTTGAAACCCGACGAAGTCCAAGATGTCGCCGGTTCTGCATATCAAACGCACTGTGGTGTGGTGAAAACACCAGAAAACATGTTTCTGGCATTAGATAGCTCGAAAAAAGCGATCCCGATGATTCTGCATACTTCTGACAGAACACTCACCAAGATAATCACAGAAAATGCATATCTCAGCTGGAAACACCACGAAAATCAAGATATCGCCGGTTCTGCATATCACACGCACTGTGGAGTGGTGAAAACACCAAATAACGTGTTTCTCGCATAAAATAGCTGGAAAAGTGCGATCTCGATGATTCTGCATACTTCGGACAGGAGTCTCACCAAGATTATCGCAGAAAATGCATATCTCAGCTTGAAACCCCACGAAAACCAAGATATCTCCGGTTCTGCATATCCAACGAACTGTGGTGTGGTGAAAACCCCAGAAAACGTGTTTCTCGCATTAAATAGCTCGAAAAGAGCGCTCTTAATGTTTCTGCATACTTCGGACAGATGTTTCACCAAGATTATCGTAGAGAATGCATATCTCAGCTTGAAACCCCACGAAAACCAAGATATCGCCGGTTCTGCATATCAAACGCACTGTGGAGTGATGAATACAACCAGATAACGTGTTTCTCGCATTAAGTAGCTCGAAAAGATCGATCTAGATGATTCTGCATACTTCTGTCTGAAGTCTCACCAATATTATCGTAGAAAATGCATATCTGAGCTTGAAACCACACGAAAACCAGGATATCGTCGGTTCTGCACATCATACGCACTGTGGAGTGGTGAAAACACCAGATAACGTGTTTCTCGCATTAAATAGCTCGAAACGAGCGATCTCGATGATTAAGCATACTTCGCACAGAAGTCTCACCAAGATTATCGTAGAAAATACATATCTCAGCTTGAAACCCGACGAAATCCAAGATGTCGCCGGTTCTGCATATCAAACGTACCGTGGAGTGGTGAAAACACCAGAAAACTTGTTTCGCGCATTAAGTAGCTCGAAAAGAGCGTTCTCGAAGATTCTGCATACTTCTGACAGAAGTCTCACCAACATTATCGTAGAAAATGCATATATCAGCTGGAAACACCACGCAAATCAAGATATCGCCGGTTCTGCATATCAGACGCACTGTGGAATGTTGAAAACACCAGAAAAGTTGTTTTTTCGCATTAAATAGCTCGAAATGATCGATCTAGATGATTCTGCATACTTCTGTCTGAAGTCTCACCAAGATTATCGAAGAAAATACATATCTCAGCTTGAAACCCGACGAAATCCAAGATGTCGCCGGTTCTGCATATCAAACGCACTGTGGTGTGGTGAAAACACCAGAAAACATGTTTCTGGCATTAGATAGCTCGAAAAAAGCGATCCCGATGATTCTGCATACTTCTGACAGAACACTCACCAAGATAATCACAGAAAATGCATATCTCAGCTGGAAACACCACGAAAATCAAGATATCGCCGGTTCTGCATATCACACGCACTGTGGAGTGGTGAAAACACCAAATAACGTGTTTCTCGCATAAAATAGCTCGAAAAGTGCGATCTCGATGATTCTGCATACTTCGGACAGGAGTCTCTCCAAGATTATCGCAGAAAATGCATATCTCAGCTTGAAACCCCACGAAAACCAAGATATCTCCGGTTCTGCATATCCAACGAACTGTGGTGTGGTGAAAACCCCAGAAATCGTGTTTCTCGCATTAAATAGCTCGAAATGAGCGCTCTTAATGTTTCTGCATACTTCTGTCTGAAGTCTCACCAATATTATCGCAGAAAATGCATATCTGAGCTTGAAACCACACGAAAACCAGGATATCGTCGGTTCTGCACATCATACGCACTGTGGAGTGGTGAAAACACCAGATAACGTGTTTCTCGCATTAAATAGCTCGAAACGAGCGATCTCGATGATTAAGCATACTTCGCACAGAAGTCTCACCAAGATTATCGTAGAAAATACATATCTCAGCTTGAAACCCGACGAAATCCAAGATGTCGCCGGTTCTGCATATCAAACGTACCGTGGAGTGGTGAAAACACCAGAAAACTTGTTTCGCGCATTAAGTAGCTCGAAAAGAGCGTTCTCGAAGATTCTGCATACTTCTGACAGAAGTCTCACCAACATTATCGTAGAAAATGCATATATCAGCTGGAAACACCACGCAAATCAAGATATCGCCGGTTCTGCATATCAGACGCACTGTGGAATGTTGAAAACACCAGAAAAGTTGTTTTTTCGCATTAAATAGCTCGAAATGATCGATCTAGATGATTCTGCATACTTCTGTCTGAAGTCTCACCAAGATTATCGTAGAAAATACATATCTCAGCTTGAAACCCGACGAAATCCAAGATGTCGCCGGTTCTGCATATCAAACGCACTGTGGTGTGGTGAAAACACCAGAAAACGTGTTTCTGGCATTAGATAGCTCGAAAAAAGCGATCCCGATGATTCTGCATACTTCTGACAGAACACTCACCAAGATAATCACAGAAAATGCATATCTCAGCTGGAAACACCACGAAAATCAAGATATCGCCGGTTCTGCATATCACACGCACTGTGGAGTGGTGAAAACACCAAATAACGTGTTTCTCGCATAAAATAGCTCGAAAAGTGCGATCTCGATGATTCTGCATACTTCGGACAGGAGTCTCTCCAAGATTATCGCAGAAAATGCATATCTCAGCTTGAAACCCCACGAAAACCAAGATATCTCCGGTTCTGCATATCCAACGAACTGTGGTGTGGTGAAAACCCCAGAAAACGTGTTTCTCGCATTAAATAGCTCGAAATGAGCGCTCTTAATGTTTCTGCATACTTCTGTCTGAAGTCTCACCAATATTATCGCAGAAAATGCATATCTGAGCTTGAAACCACACGAAAACCAGGATATCGTCGGTTCTGCACATCATACGCACTGTGGAGTGGTGAAAACACCAGATAACGTGTTTCTCGCATTAAATAGCTCGAAACGAGCGATCTCGATGATTAAGCATACTTCGCACAGAAGTCTCACCAAGATTATCGTAGAAAATACATATCTCAGCTTGAAACCCGACGAAATCCAAGATGTCGCCGGTTCTGCATATCAAACGTACCGTGGAGTGGTGAAAACACCAGAAAACTTGTTTCGCGCATTAAGTAGCTCGAAAAGAGCGTTCTCGAAGATTCTGCATACTTCTGACAGAAGTCTCACCAACATTATCGTAGAAAATGCATATATCAGCTGGAAACACCACGAAAATCAAGATATCGCCGGTTCTGCATATCAGACGCACTGTGGAATGTTGAAATCACCAGAAAACTTGTTTTTTCGCATTAAATAGCTCGAAATGATCGATCTAGATGATTCTGCATACTTCTGTCTGAAGTCTCACCAAGATTATCGTAGAAAATACATATCTCAGCTTGAAACCCGACGAAATCCAAGATGTCGCCGGTTCTGCATATCAAACGCACTGTGGTGTGGTGAAAACACCAGAAAACGTGTTTCTGGCATTAGATAGCTCGAAAAAAGCGATCCCGATGATTCTGCATACTTCTGACAGAACACTCACCAAGATAATCACAGAAAATGCATATCTCAGCTGGAAACACCACGAAAATCAAGATATCGCCGGTTCTGCATATCACACGCACTGTGGAGTGGTGAAAACACCAAATAACGTGTTTCTCGCATAAAATAGCTCGAAAAGTGCGATCTCGATGATTCTGCATACTTCGGACAGGAGTCTCTCCAAGATTATCGCAGAAAATGCATATCTCAGCTTGAAACCCCACGAAAACCAAGATATCTCCGGTTCTGCATATCCAACGAACTGTGGTGTGGTGAAAACCCCAGAAAACGTGTTTCTCGCATTAAATAGCTCGAAATGAGCGCTCTTAATGTTTCTGCATACTTCTGTCTGAAGTCTCACCAATATTATCGCAGAAAATGCATATCTGAGCTTGAAACCACACGAAAACCAGGATATCGTCGGTTCTGCACATCATACGCACTGTGGAGTGGTGAAAACACCAGATAACGTGTTTCTCGCATTAAATAGCTCGAAACGAGCGATCTCGATGATTAAGCATACTTCGCACAGAAGTCTCACCAAGATTATCGTAGAAAATACATATCTAAGCTTGAAACCCGACGAAATCCAAGATGTCGCCGGTTCTGCATATCAAACGTACCGTGGAGTGGTGAAAACACCAGAAAACTTGTTTCGCGCATTAAGTAGCTCGAAAAGAGCGTTCTCGAAGATTCTGCATACTTCTGACAGAAGTCTCACCAACATTATCGTAGAAAATGCATATATCAGCTGGAAACACCACGAAAATCAAGATATCGCCGGTTCTGCATATCAGACGCACTGTGGAATGTTGAAATCACCAGAAAACTTGTTTTTTCGCATTAAATAGCTCGAAATGATCGATCTAGATGATTCTGCATACTTCCGTCTGAAGTCTCACCAAGATTATCGTAGAAAATACATATCTCAGCTTGAAACCCGACGAAATCCAAGATGTCGCCGGTTCTGCATATCAAACGCACTGTGGTGTGGTGAAAACACCAGAAAACGTGTTTCTGGCATTAGATAGCTCGAAAAAAGCGATCCCGATGATTCTGCATACTTCTGACAGAACACTCACCAAGATAATCACAGAAAATGCATATCTCAGCTGGAAACACCACGAAAATCAAGATATCGCCGGTTCTGCATATCACACGCACTGTGGAGTGGTGAAAACACCAAATAACGTGTTTCTCGCATAAAATAGCTGGAAAAGTGCGATCTCGATGATTCTGCATACTTCGGACAGGAGTCTCACCAAGATTATCGCAGAAAATGCATATCTCAGCTTGAAACCCCACGAAAACCAAGATATCTCCGGTTCTGCATATCCAACGAACTGTGGTGTGGTGAAAACCCCAGAAAACGTGTTTCTCGCATTAAATAGCTCGAAAAGAGCGCTCTTAATGTTTCTGCATACTTCGGACAGATGTTTCACCAAGATTATCGTAGAGAATGCATATCTCAGCTTGAAACCCCACGAAAACCAAGATATCGCCGGTTCTGCATATCAAACGCACTGTGGAGTGATGAAAACACCAGATAACGTGTTACTCGCATTAAATAGCTCGAAAAGTGCGATCTCGATGATTAAGCATACTTCGCACAGAAGTCTCACCAAGATTATCGTAGAAAATACATATCTCAGCTTGAAACCCGACGAAATCCAAGATGTCGCCGGTTCTGCATATCAAACGTACCGTGGAGTGGTGAAAACACCAGAAAACTTGTTTCGCGCATAAAGTAGCTCGAAAAGAGCGTTCTCGAAGATTCTGCATACTTCTGACAGAAGTCTCACCAACATTATCGTAGAAAATGCATATATCAGCTGGAAACACCACGCAAATCAAGATATCGCCGGTTCTGCATATCAGACGCACTGTGGAATGTTGGAAACACCAGAAAAGTAGTTTTTTCGCATTAAATAGCTCGAAATGATCGATCTAGATGATTCTGCATACTTCTGTCTGAAGTCTCACCAAGATTATCGAAGAAAATACATATCTCAGCTTGAAACCCGACGAAGTCCAAGATGTCGCCGGTTCTGCATATCAAACGCACTGTGGTGTGGTGAAAACACCAGAAAACATGTTTCTGGCATTAGATAGCTCGAAAAAAGCGATCCCGATGATTCTGCATACTTCTGACAGAACACTCACCAAGATAATCACAGAAAATGCATATCTCAGCTGGAAACACCACGAAAATCAAGATATCGCCGGTTCTGCATATCACACGCACTGTGGAGTGGTGAAAACACCAAATAACGTGTTTCTCGCATTAAATAGCTCGAATAGAGCGATCTCGAAGATTCTGCATACTTCTGACAGAAGACTCACCAAGATTATCGCAGAAAATGTATATCTCAGCTGGAAACTCCACGATAACCAAGATATCGCCGGTTCTGCATATCAGACGCACTGTGGAGTGGTTAAAACACCAGAAAACTTGATTTTTCGCATTAAATAGCTCGAAAAGAGCGTTCTCGAAGATTCTGCATACTTCTGACAGAAGTCTCACCAACATTATCGTAGAAAATGCATATATCAGCTGGAAACACCACGAAAATCAAGATATCGCCGGTTCTGCATATCAGACGCACTGTGGAATGTTGAAATCACCAGAAAACTTGTTTTTTCGCATTAAATAGCTCGAAATGATCGATCTAGATGATTCTGCATACTTCTGTCTGAAGTCTCACCAAGATTATCGTAGAAAATACATATCTCAGCTTGAAACCCGACGAAATCCAAGATGTCGCCGGTTCTGCATATCAAACGCACTGTGGTGTGGTGAAAACACCAGAAAACGTGTTTCTTGCATTAGATAGCTCGAAAAAAGCGATCCCGATGATTCTGCATACTTCTGACAGAACACTCACCAAGATAATCACAGAAAATGCATATCTCAGCTGGAAACACCACGAAAATCAAGATATCGCCGGTTCTGCATATCACACGCACTGTGGAGTGGTGAAAACACCAAATAACGTGTTTCTCGCATTAAATAGCTCGAAACGAGCTATCTCGATGATTAAGCATACTTCGCACAGAAGTCTCACCAAGATTATCGTAGAAAATACATATCTCAGCTTGAAACCCGACGAAATCCAAGATGTCGCCGGTTCTGCATATCAAACGTACCGTGGAGTGGTGAAAACACCAGAAAACTTGTTTCGCGCATTAAGTAGCTCGAAAAGAGCGTTCTCGAAGATTCTGCATACTTCTGACAGAAGTCTCACCAACATTATCGTAGAAAATGCATATATCAGCTGGAAACACCACGAAAATCAAGATATCGCCGGTTCTGCATATCAGACGCACTGTGGAATGTTGAAATCACCAGAAAACTTGTTTTTTCGCATTAAATAGCTCGAAATGATCGATCTAGATGATTCTGCATACTTCCGTCTGAAGTCTCACCAAGATTATCGTAGAAAATACATATCTCAGCTTGAAACCCGACGAAATCCAAGATGTCGCCGGTTCTGCATATCAAACGCACTGTGGTGTGGTGAAAACACCAGAAAACGTGTTTCTGGCATTAGATAGCTCGAAAAAAGCGATCCCGATGATTCTGCATACTTCTGACAGAACACTCACCAAGATAATCACAGAAAATGCATATCTCAGCTGGAAACACCACGAAAATCAAGATATCGCCGGTTCTGCATATCACACGCACTGTGGAGTGGTGAAAACACCAAATAACGTGTTTCTCGCATAAAATAGCTGGAAAAGTGCGATCTCGATGATTCTGCATACTTCGGACAGGAGTCCCACCAAGATTATCGCAGAAAATGCATATCTCAGCTTGAAACCCCACGAAAACCAAGATATCTCCGGTTCTGCATATCCAACGAACTGTGGTGTGGTGAAAACCCCAGAAAACGTGTTTCTCGCATTAAATAGCTCGAAAAGAGCGCTCTTAATGTTTCTGCATACTTCGGACAGATGTTTCACCAAGATTATCGTAGAGAATGCATATCTCAGCTTGAAACCCCACGAAAACCAAGATATCGCCGGTTCTGCATATCAAACGCACTGTGGAGTGATGAAAACACCAGATAACGTGTTACTCGCATTAAATAGCTCGAAAAGTGCGATCTCGATGATTAAGCATACTTCGCACAGAAGTCTCACCAAGATTATCGTAGAAAATACATATCTCAGCTTGAAACCCGACGAAATCCAAGATGTCGCCGGTTCTGCATATCAAACGTACCGTGGAGTGGTGAAAACACCAGAAAACTTGTTTCGCGCATTAAGTAGCTCGAAAAGAGCGTTCTCGAAGATTCTGCATACTTCTGACAGAAGTCTCACCAACATTATCGTAGAAAATGCATATATCAGCTGGAAACACCACGCAAATCAAGATATCGCCGGTTCTGCATATCAGACGCACTGTGGAATGTTGGAAACACCAGAAAAGTAGTTTTTTCGCATTAAATAGCTCGAAATGATCGATCTAGATGATTCTGCATACTTCTGTCTGAAGTCTCACCAAGATTATCGAAGAAAATACATATCTCAGCTTGAAACCCGACGAAGTCCAAGATGTCGCCGGTTCTGCATATCAAACGCACTGTGGTGTGGTGAAAACACCAGAAAACATGTTTCTGGCATTAGATAGCTCGAAAAAAGCGATCCCGATGATTCTGCATACTTCTGACAGAACACTCACCAAGATAATCACAGAAAATGCATATCTCAGCTGGAAACACCACGAAAATCAAGATATCGCCGGTTCTGCATATCACACGCACTGTGGAGTGGTGAAAACACCAAATAACGTGTTTCTCGCATTAAATAGCTCGAATAGAGCGATCTCGAAGATTCTGCATACTTCTGACAGAAGACTCACCAAGATTATCGCAGAAAATGTATATCTCAGCTGGAAACTCCACGATAACCAAGATATCGCCGGTTCTGCATATCAGACGCACTGTGGAGTGGTTAAAACACCAGAAAACTTGATTTTTCGCATTAAATAGCTCGAAAAGAGCGTTCTCGAAGATTCTGCATACTTCTGACAGAAGTCTCACCAACATTATCGTAGAAAATGCATATATCAGCTGGAAACACCACGAAAATCAAGATATCGCCGGTTCTGCATATCAGACGCACTGTGGAATGTTGAAATCACCAGAAAACTTGTTTTTTCGCATTAAATAGCTCGAAATGATCGATCTAGATGATTCTGCATACTTCTGTCTGAAGTCTCACCAAGATTATCGTAGAAAATACATATCTCAGCTTGAAACCCGACGAAATCCAAGATGTCGCCGGTTCTGCATATCAAACGCACTGTGGTGTGGTGAAAACACCAGAAAACGTGTTTCTTGCATTAGATAGCTCGAAAAAAGCGATCCCGATGATTCTGCATACTTCTGACAGAACACTCACCAAGATAATCACAGAAAATGCATATCTCAGCTGGAAACACCACGAAAATCAAGATATCGCCGGTTCTGCATATCACACGCACTGTGGAGTGGTGAAAACACCAAATAACGTGTTTCTCGCATTAAATAGCTCGAAACGAGCTATCTCGATGATTAAGCATACTTCGCACAGAAGTCTCACCAAGATTATCGTAGAAAATACATATCTCAGCTTGAAACCCGACGAAATCCAAGATGTCGCCGGTTCTGCATATCAAACGTACCGTGGAGTGGTGAAAACACCAGAAAACTTGTTTCGCGCATTAAGTAGCTCGAAAAGAGCGTTCTCGAAGATTCTGCATACTTCTGACAGAAGTCTCACCAACATTATCGTAGAAAATGCATATATCAGCTGGAAACACCACGAAAATCAAGATATCGCCGGTTCTGCATATCAGACGCACTGTGGAATGTTGAAATCACCAGAAAACTTGTTTTTTCGCATTAAATAGCTCGAAATGATCGATCTAGATGATTCTGCATACTTCTGTCTGAAGTCTCACCAAGATTACCGTAGAAAATACATATCTCAGCTTGAAACCCGACGAAATCCAAGATGTCGCCGGTTCTGCATATCAAACGTACCGTGGAGTGGTGAAAACACCAGAAAACTTGTTTCGCGCATTAAGTAGCTCGAAAAGAGCGTTCTCGAAGATTCTGCATACTTCTGACAGAAGTCTCACCAACATTATCGTAGAAAATGCATATATCAGCTGGAAACACCACGAAAATCAAGATATCGCCGGTTCTGCACATCCAACGAACTGTGGTGTGGTGAAAACCCCAGAAAACGTGTTTCTCGCATTAAATAGCTCGAAAAGAGCGCTCTTAATGGTTCTGCATACTTCGGACAGATGTTTCACCAAGATTATCGTAGAAAATGCATATCTCAACTTGAAACCCGAAGAAAACCAAACATCGCCGGTTCTGCATATCAAACCAACTGTGGAGAGGTGAAAACCCCAGAAAACGTGTTTCTCGGATTAAATAGCTCGAAAAGTACGATCTCGATGACTCTGCATACTTCGGACAGAAGTCTCACCAATATTATCGCAGAAAATGCATATCTCAGCTAGAAACCCCACGAAAATCAAGATGTCGCCGGTTCTGCATATCAAACGCACTGTGGAGTGATGAAAACAACCAGATAACGTGTTTCTCGCATTAAATAGCTCGAATAGAGCGATCTCGAAGATTCTGCATACTTCTGACAGAAGACTCACCAAGATTATCGCAGAAAATGTATATCTCAGCTGGAAACTCCACGATAACCAAGATATCGCCGGTTCTGCATATCAGACGCACTGTGGAGTGGTTAAAACACCAGAAAACTTGATTTTTCGCATTAAATAGCTCGAAACGAGCGATCTAGATGATTCTGCAAACTTCTGACAGAAGTCTCACCAAGATTATCGTAGAAAATGCATATCTCAGCTAGAAACCCCACGAAAATCAAGATGTCGCCGGTTCTGCATATCAAACGCACTGTGGAGTGATGAAAACAACCAGATAACGTGTTTCTCGCATTAAGTAGCTCGAAAAGGTCGATCTAGATGATACTGCAAACTTCTGACAGAAGACTCACCAAGATTATCGCAGAAAATGTATATCTCAGCTGGAAACCCCACGATAACCAAGATTTCGCCGGTTCTGCATATCAAGCGAACTGTGGAGAGGTGAAAACCCCAGAAAACGTGTTTCTCGCATTAGATAGCTCGATAAGTACGTTCTCGATGACTCTGCATACTTCGGACAGAAGTCTCACCAATATTATCGCAGAAAATGCATATCTCAGCTAGAAACCCGACGAAAATCAAGATGTCGCCTGTTCTGCATATCAAACGCACTGTGGAGTGATGAAAACAACCAGATAACGTGTTTCTCGCATTAAATAGCTCGGAAAGTGCGATCTCGATGATTCTGCATACTTCGGACAGATGTTTCACCAAGATTATCGTAGAGAATGCATATCTCAGCTTGAAACCCCACGAAAACCAAGATATCGCCGGTTCTGCATATCAAACGCACTGTGGAGTGGTGAAAACATCAAATAACGTGTTTCTCGCATAAAATATCTCGAAAAGTGCGATCTTGATGATTCTGCATACTTCGGACAGGAGTCTCACCAAGATTATCGCAGAAAATGCATATCTCAGATTGAAACCCCACGAAAACCAAGATATCTCCGGTTCTGCATATCAAACCAACTGTGGAGTGGTGAAAACACGAGATAACGTGTTTCTCGCATTAAATAGCTCGAAAAGTATGATCTTGATGTTTCTGCATACTTCGGACAGAAGTCTCACCAAGATTATCGCAGAAAATGCATATCTCAGCTTGAAACCCCACGAAAACCCAGATATCGCTGGTTCTGCATATAAAACGCACTGTGGAGTGCTGAAAACACCAGATAACGTGTTTCTCGCATTAAATAGCTCGGAAAGTGCGATCTCGATGATTCTGCATACTTCTGACAGAAGTCTCACCATGATTATCGTAAAAAATGCATATCTCAGCTTGAAACCCCACGAAAACCAAGATTTCGCTGGTTCTGCATATCAAACGCACTGTGGAGTGGTGAAAACACCAGATAACGTGTTTCTCGCATTAAATAGGTCGAAAAGAGCGATCTCGATGTTTCTGCATACTTCGGACAGAAGACTCACCAAGATTATCGCAGAAAATGTATATCTCAGCTGGAAACCCCACGAAAACCAAGATATCTCCGGTTCTGCACATCCAACGAACTGTGGTGTGGTGAAAACCCCAGAAAACGTGTTTCTCGCATTAAATAGCTCGAAAAGAGCGCTCTTAATGATTCTGCATACTTCGGACAGATGTTTCACCAAGATTATCGTAGAAAATGCATATCTCAACTTGAAACCCGAAGAAAACCAAACATCGCCGGTTCAGCATATCCAACCAACTGTGGAGAGGTGAAAACCCCAGAAAACGTGTTTCTCGGATTAAATAGCTCGAAAAGTACGATCTCGATGACTCTGCATAATTCGGACAGAAGTCTCACCAATATTATCGCAGAAAATGCATATCTCAGCTAGAAACCCCACGAAAATCAAGATGTCGCCGGTTCTGCATATCAAACGCACTGTGGAGTGATGAAAACAACCAGATAACGTGTTTCTCGCATTAAATAGCTCGAATAGAGCGATCTCGAAGATTCTGCATACTTCTGACAGAAGACTCACCAAGATTATCGCAGAAAATGTATATCTCAGCTGGAAACCCCACGATAACCAAGATATCGCCGGTTCTGCATATCAGACGCACTGTGGAGTGGTTAAAACACCAGAAAACTTGTTTTTTCGCATTAAATAGCTCGAAACGAGCGATCTCGATGATTAAGCATACTTCGCACAGAAGTCTCACCAAAATTATCGTAGAAAATACATATCTCAGCTTGAAACCCGACGAAATCCAAGATGTCGCCGGTTCTGCATATCAAACGTACCGTGGAGTGGTGAAAACACCAGAAAACTTGTTTCGCGCATTAAGTAGCTCGAAAAGAGCGTTCTCGAAGATTCTGCATACTTCTGACAGAAGTCTCACCAACATTATCGTAGAAAATGCATATATCAGCTGGAAACACCACGCAAATCAAGATATCGCCGGTTCTGCATATCAGACGCACTGTGGAATGTTGAAAACACCAGAAAAGTTGTTTTTTCGCATTAAATAGCTCGAAATGATCGATCTAGATGATTCTGCATACTTCTGTCTGAAGTCTCACCAAGATTATCGAAGAAAATACATATCTCAGCTTGAAACCCGACGAAGTCCAAGATGTCGCCGGTTCTGCATATCAAACGCACTGTGGTGTGGTGAAAACACCAGAAAACATGTTTCTGGCATTAGATAGCTCGAAAAAAGCGATCCCGATGATTCTGCATACTTCTGACAGAACACTCACCAAGATAATCACAGAAAATGCATATCTCAGCTGGAAACACCACGAAAATCAAGATATCGCCGGTTCTGCATATCGCACGCACTGTGGAGTGGTGAAAACACCAAATAACGTGTTTCTCGCATAAAATAGCTCGAAAAGTGCGATCTCGATGATTCTGCATACTTCGGACAGGAGTCTCACCAAGATTATCGCAGAAAATGCATATCTCAGCTTGAAACCCCACGAAAACCAAGATATCTCCGGTTCTGCACATCCAACGAACTGTGGTGTGGTGAAAACCCCAGAAAACGTGTTTCTCGCATTAAATAGCTCGAAAAGAGCGCTCTTAATGATTCTGCATACTTCGGACAGATGTTTCACCAAGATTATCGTAGAAAATGCATATCTCAACTTGAAACCCGAAGAAAACCAAACATCGCCGGTTCAGCATATCCAACCAACTGTGGAGAGGTGAAAACCCCAGAAAACGTGTTTCTCGGATTAAATAGCTCGAAAAGTACGATCTCGATGACTCTGCATAATTCGGACAGAAGTCTCACCAATATTATCGCAGAAAATGCATATCTCAGCTAGAAACCCCACGAAAATCAAGATGTCGCCGGTTCTGCATATCAAACGCACTGTGGAGTGATGAAAACAACCAGATAACGTGTTTCTCGCATTAAATAGCTCGAATAGAGCGATCTCGAAGATTCTGCATACTTCTGACAGAAGACTCACCAAGATTATCGCAGAAAATGTATATCTCAGCTGGAAACCCCACGATAACCAAGATATCGCCGGTTCTGCATATCAGACGCACTGTGGAGTGGTTAAAACACCAGAAAACTTGTTTTTTCGCATTAAATAGCTCGAAACGAGCGATCTCGATGATTAAGCATACTTCGCACAGAAGTCTCACCAAAATTATCGTAGAAAATACATATCTCAGCTTGAAACCCGACGAAATCCAAGATGTCGCCGGTTCTGCATATCAAACGTACCGTGGAGTGGTGAAAACACCAGAAAACTTGTTTCGCGCATTAAGTAGCTCGAAAAGAGCGTTCTCGAAGATTCTGCATACTTCTGACAGAAGTCTCACCAACATTATCGTAGAAAATGCATATATCAGCTGGAAACACCACGCAAATCAAGATATCGCCGGTTCTGCATATCAGACGCACTGTGGAATGTTGAAAACACCAGAAAAGTTGTTTTTTCGCATTAAATAGCTCGAAATGATCGATCTAGATGATTCTGCATACTTCTGTCTGAAGTCTCACCAAGATTATCGAAGAAAATACATATCTCAGCTTGAAACCCGACGAAGTCCAAGATGTCGCCGGTTCTGCATATCAAACGCACTGTGGTGTGGTGAAAACACCAGAAAACATGTTTCTGGCATTAGATAGCTCGAAAAAAGCGATCCCGATGATTCTGCATACTTCTGACAGAACACTCACCAAGATAATCACAGAAAATGCATATCTCAGCTGGAAACACCACGAAAATCAAGATATCGCCGGTTCTGCATATCGCACGCACTGTGGAGTGGTGAAAACACCAAATAACGTGTTTCTCGCATAAAATAGCTCGAAAAGTGCGATCTCGATGATTCTGCATACTTCGGACAGGAGTCTCACCAAGATTATCGCAGAAAATGCATATCTCAGCTTGAAACCCCACGAAAACCAAGATATCTCCGGTTCTGCATATCCAACGAACTGTGGTGTGGTGAAAACCCCAGAAAACGTGTTTCTCGCATTAAATAGCTCGGAATGAGCGCTCTTAATGTTTCTGCATACTTCGGACAGATGTTTCACCAAGATTATCGTAGAGAATGCATATCTCAGCTTGAAACCCCACGAAAACCAAGATATCGCCGGTTCTGCATATCAAACGCACTGTGGAGTGGTGAAAACATCAAATAACGTGTTTCTCGCATAAAATAGCTCGAAAAGTACGATCTCGATGATTCTGCATACTTCGGACAGGAGTCTCACCAAGATTATCGCAGAAAATGCATATCTCAGATTGAAACCCCACGAAAACCAAGATATCTCCGGTTCTGCATATCAAACCAACTGTGGAGTGGTGAAACCACCAGATAACGTGTTTCTCGCATTAAATAGCTCGAAAAGTATGATCTTGATGTTTCTGCATACTTCGGACAGAAGTCTCACCAAGATTATCGCAGAAAATGCATATCTCAGCTTGAAACCCCACGAAAACCCAGATATCGCTGGTTCTGCATATAAGACGCACTGTGGAGTGCTGAAAACACCAGATAACGTGTTTCTCGCATTAAATAGCTCGGAAAGTGCGATCTCGATGATTCTGCATACTTCTGACAGAGGTCTCACCAAGATTATCGCAGAAAATGCATATCTCAGCTTGAAACCCCACGAAAACCAAGATATCTCCGGTTCTGCACATCCAACGAACTGTGGTGTGGTGAAAACCCCAGAAAACGTGTTTCTCGCATTAAATAGCTCGAAAAGAGCGCTCTTAATGATTCTGCATACTTCGGACAGATGTTTCACCAAGATTATCGTAGAAAATGCATATCTCAACTTGAAACCCGAAGAAAACCAAACATCGCCGGTTCTGCATATCAAACCAACTGTGGAGAGGTGAAAACCCCAGAAAACGTGTTTCTCGGATTAAATAGCTCGAAAAGTACGATCTCGATGACTCTGCATACTTCGGACAGAAGTCTCACCAATATTATCGCAGAAAATGCATATCTCAGCTAGAAACCCCACGAAAATCAAGATGTCGCCGGTTCTGCATATCAAACGCACTGTGGAGTGATGAAAACAACCAGAAAACGTGTTTCTCGCATTAAATAGCTCGAATAGAGCGATCTCGAAGATTCTGCATACTTCTGACAGAAGACTCACCAAGATTATCGCAGAAAATGTATATCTCAGCTGGAAACTCCACGATAACCAAGATATCGCCGGTTCTGCATATCAGACGCACTGTGGAGTGGTTAAAACACCAGAAAACTTGATTTTTCGCATTAAATAGCTCGCAAAGAGCGTTCTCGAAGATTCTGCATACTTCTGACAGAAGTCTCACCAACATTATCGTAGAAAATGCATATATCAGCTGGAAACACCACGAAAATCAAGATATCGCCGGTTCTGCATATCAGACGCACTGTGGAATGTTGAAATCACCAGAAAACTTGTTTTTTCGCATTAAATAGCTCGAAATGATGGATCTAGATGATTCTGCATACTTCTGTCTGAAGTCTCACCAAGATTATCGTAGAAAATACATATCTCAGCTTGAAACCCGACGAAATCCAAGATGTCGCCGGTTCTGCATATCAAACGCACTGTGGTGTGGTGAAAACACCAGAAAACGTGTTTCTGGCATTAGATAGCTCGAAAAAAGCGATCCCGATGATTCTGCATACTTCTGACAGAACACTCACCAAGATAATCACAGAAAATGCATATCTCAGCTGGAAACACCACGAAAATCAAGATATCGCCGGTTCTGCATATCACACGCACTGTGGAGTGGTGAAAACACCAAATAACGTGTTTCTCGCATTAAATAGCTCGAAACGAGCTATCTCGATGATTAAGCATACTTCGCACAGAAGTCTCACCAAGATTATCGTAGAAAATACATATCTCAGCTTGAAACCCGACGAAATCCAAGATGTCGCCGGTTCTGCATATCAAACGTACCGTGGAGTGGTGAAAACACCAGAAAACTTGTTTCGCGCATTAAGTAGCTCGAAAAGAGCGTTCTCGAAGATTCTGCATACTTCTGACAGAAGTCTCACCAACATTATCGTAGAAAATGCATATATCAGCTGGAAACACCACGAAAATCAAGATATCGCCGGTTCTGCATATCAGACGCACTGTGGAATGTTGAAATCACCAGAAAACTTGTTTTTTCGCATTAAATAGCTCGAAATGATCGATCTAGATGATTCTGCATACTTCTGTCTGAAGTCTCACCAAGATTACCGTAGAAAATACATATCTCAGCTTGAAACCCGACGAAATCCAAGATGTCGCCGGTTCTGCATATCAAACGTACCGTGGAGTGGGGAAAACACCAGAAAACTTGTTTCGCGCATTAAGTAGCTCGAAAAGAGCGTTCTCGAAGATTCTGCATACTTCTGACAGAAGTCTCACCAACATTATCGTAGAAAATGCATATATCAGCTGGAAACACCACGAAAATCAAGATATCGCCGGTTCTGCATATCACACGCACTGTGGAGTGGTGAAAACACCAGATAACGTGTTTCTCGCATTAAATAGCTCGAAACGAGCGATCTCGATGATTAAGCATACTTCGCACAGGAGTCTCACCAAGATTATCGTAGAAAATACATATCTCAGCTTGAAACCCGACGAAATCCAAGATGTCGCCGGTTCTGCATATCAAACGCACGGTGGTGTGGTGAAAACACCAGAAAACGTGTTTCTGGCATTAGATAGCTCGAAAAAAGCGATCCCGATGATTCTGCATACTTCTGACAGAACACTCACCAAGATAATCACAGAAAATGCATATCTCAGCTGGAAACACCACGAAAATCAAGATATCTCCGGTTCTGCACATCCAACGAACTGTGGTGTGGTGAAAACCCCAGAAAACGTGTTTCTCGCATTAAATAGCTCGAAAAGAGCGCTCTTAATGATTCTGCATACTTCGGACAGATGTTTCACCAAGATTATCGTAGAAAATGCATATCTCAACTTGAAACCCGAAGAAAACCAAACATCGCCGGTTCTGCATATCAAACCAACTGTGGAGAGGTGAAAACCCCAGAAAACGTGTTTCTCGCATTAAATAGCTCGAAAAGAGCGCTCTTAATGATTCTGCATACTTCGGACAGATGTTTCACCAAGATTATCGTAGAAAATGCATATCTCAACTTGAAACCCCACGAAAACCAAGATATCTCCGGTTCTGCATATCAAACCAACTGTGGAGAGGTGAAAACCCCAGAAAACGTGTTTCTCGGATTAAATAGCTCGAAAAGTACGATCTCGATGACTCTGCATACTTCGGACAGAAGTCTCACCAATATTATCGCAGAAAATGCATATCTCAGCTAGAAACCCCACGAAAATCAAGATGTCGCCGGTTCTGCATATCAAACGCACTGTGGAGTGATGAAAACAACCAGAAAACGTGTTTCTCGCATTAAATAGCTCGAATAGAGCGATCTCGAAGATTCTGCATACTTCTGACAGAAGACTCACCAAGATTATCGCAGAAAATGTATATCTCAGCTGGAAACTCCACGATAACCAAGATATCGCCGGTTCTGCATATCAGACGCACTGTGGAGTGGTTAAAACACCAGAAAACTTGATTTTTCACATTAAATAGCTCGCAAAGAGCGTTCTCGAAGATTCTGCATACTTCTGACAGAAGTCTCACCAACATTATCGTAGAAAATGCATATATCAGCTGGAAACACCACGAAAATCAAGATATCGCCGGTTCTGCATATCAGACGCACTGTGGAATGTTGAAATCACCAGAAAACTTGTTTTTTCGCATTAAATAGCTCGAAATGATGGATCTAGATGATTCTGCATACTTCTGTCTGAAGTCTCACCAAGATTATCGTAGAAAATACATATCTCAGCTTGAAACCCGACGAAATCCAAGATGTCGCCGGTTCTGCATATCAAACGCACTGTGGTGTGGTGAAAACACCAGAAAACGTGTTTCTGGCATTAGATAGCTCGAAAAAAGCGATCCCGATGATTCTGCATACTTCTGACAGAACACTCACCAAGATAATCACAGAAAATGCATATCTCAGCTGGAAACACCACGAAAATCAAGATATCGCCGGTTCTGCATATCACACGCACTGTGGAGTGGTGAAAACACCAAATAACGTGTTTCTCGCATTAAATAGCTCGAAACGAGCTATCTCGATGATTAAGCATACTTCGCACAGAAGTCTCACCAAGATTATCGTAGAAAATACATATCTCAGCTTGAAACCCGACGAAATCCAAGATGTCGCCGGTTCTGCATATCAAACGTACCGTGGAGTGGTGAAAACACCAGAAAACTTGTTTCGCGCATTAAGTAGCTCGAAAAGAGCGTTCTCGAAGATTCTGCATACTTCTGACAGAAGTCTCACCAACATTATCGTAGAAAATGCATATATCAGCTGGAAACACCACGAAAATCAAGATATCGCCGGTTCTGCATATCAGACGCACTGTGGAATGTTGAAATCACCAGAAAACTTGTTTTTTCGCATTAAATAGCTCGAAATGATCGATCTAGATGATTCTGCATACTTCTGTCTGAAGTCTCACCAAGATTACCGTAGAAAATACATATCTCAGCTTGAAACCCGACGAAATCCAAGATGTCGCCGGTTCTGCATATCAAACGTACCGTGGAGTGGGGAAAACACCAGAAAACTTGTTTCGCGCATTAAGTAGCTCGAAAAGAGCGTTCTCGAAGATTCTGCATACTTCTGACAGAAGTCTCACCAACATTATCGTAGAAAATGCATATATCAGCTGGAAACACCACGAAAATCAAGATATCGCCGGTTCTGCATATCACACGCACTGTGGAGTGGTGAAAACACCAGATAACGTGTTTCTCGCATTAAATAGCTCGAAACGAGCGATCTCGATGATTAAGCATACTTCGCACAGGAGTCTCACCAAGATTATCGTAGAAAATACATATCTCAGCTTGAAACCCGACGAAATCCAAGATGTCGCCGGTTCTGCATATCAAACGCACGGTGGTGTGGTGAAAACACCAGAAAACGTGTTTCTGGCATTAGATAGCTCGAAAAAAGCGATCCCGATGATTCTGCATACTTCTGACAGAACACTCACCAAGATAATCACAGAAAATGCATATCTCAGCTGGAAACACCACGAAAATCAAGATATCTCCGGTTCTGCACATCCAACGAACTGTGGTGTGGTGAAAACCCCAGAAAACGTGTTTCTCGCATTAAATAGCTCGAAAAGAGCGCTCTTAATGATTCTGCATACTTCGGACAGATGTTTCACCAAGATTATCGTAGAAAATGCATATCTCAACTTGAAACCCGAAGAAAACCAAACATCGCCGGTTCTGCATATCAAACCAACTGTGGAGAGGTGAAAACCCCAGAAAACGTGTTTCTCGGATTAAATAGCTCGAAAAGTACGATCTCGATGATTCTGCATACTTCGGACAGGAGTCTCACCAAGATTATCGCAGAAAATGCATATCTCAGATTGAAACCCCACGAAAACCAAGATATCTCCGGTTCTGCATATCAAACCAACTGTGGAGTGGTGAAACCACCAGATAACGTGTTTCTCGCATTAAATAGCTCGAAAAGTATGATCTTGATGTTTCTGCATACTTCGGACAGAAGTCTCACCAAGATTATCGCAGAAAATGCATATCTCAGCTTGAAACCCCACGAAAACCCAGATATCGCTGGTTCTGCATATAAGACGCACTGTGGAGTGCTGAAAACACCAGATAACGTGTTTCTCGCATTAAATAGCTCGGAAAGTGCGATCTCGATGATTCTGCATACTTCTGACAGAAGTCTCACCATGATTATCGTAAAAAATGCATATCTCAGCTTGAAACCCCACGAAAACCAAGATTTCGCTGGTTCTGCATATCAAACGCACTGTGGAGTGGTGAAAACACCAGATAACGTGTTTCTCGCATTAAATAGGTCGAAAAGAGCGATCTCGATGTTTCTGCATACTTCGGACAGAGGTCTCACCAAGATTATCGCAGAAAATGCATATCTCAGCTTGAAACCCCACGAAAACCAAGATATCTCCGGTTCTGCACATCCAACGAACTGTGGTGTGGTGAAAACCCCAGAAAACGTGTTTCTCGCATTAAATAGCTCGAAAAGAGCGCTCTTAATGATTCTGCATACTTCGGACAGATGTTTCACCAAGATTATCGTAGAAAATGCATATCTCAACTTGAAACCCGAAGAAAACCAAACATCGCCGGTTCTGCATATCAAACCAACTGTGGAGAGGTGAAAACCCCAGAAAACGTGTTTCTCGGATTAAATAGCTCGAAAAGTACGATCTCGATGACTCTGCATACTTCGGACAGAAGTCTCACCAATATTATCGCAGAAAATGCATATCTCAGCTAGAAACCCCACGAAAATCAAGATGTCGCCGGTTCTGCATATCAAACGCACTGTGGAGTGATGAAAACAACCAGAAAACGTGTTTCTCGCATTAAATAGCTCGAATAGAGCGATCTCGAAGATTCTGCATACTTCTGACAGAAGACTCACCAAGATTATCGCAGAAAATGTATATCTCAGCTGGAAACTCCACGATAACCAAGATATCGCCGGTTCTGCATATCAGACGCACTGTGGAGTGGTTAAAACACCAGAAAACTTGATTTTTCGCATTAAATAGCTCGCAAAGAGCGTTCTCGAAGATTCTGCATACTTCTGACAGAAGTCTCAACAACATTATCGTAGAAAATGCATATATCAGCTGGAAACACCACGAAAATCAAGATATCGCCGGTTCTGCATATCAGACGCACTGTGGAATGTTGAAATCACCAGAAAACTTGTTTTTTCGCATTAAATAGCTCGAAATGATGGATCTAGATGATTCTGCATACTTCTGTCTGAAGTCTCACCAAGATTATCGTAGAAAATACATATCTCAGCTTGAAACCCGACGAAATCCAAGATGTCGCCGGTTCTGCATATCAAACGCACTGTGGTGTGGTGAAAACACCAGAAAACGTGTTTCTGGCATTAGATAGCTCGAAAAAAGCGATCCCGATGATTCTGCATACTTCTGACAGAACACTCACCAAGATAATCACAGAAAATGCATATCTCAGCTGGAAACACCACGAAAATCAAGATATCGCCGGTTCTGCATATCACACGCACTGTGGAGTGGTGAAAACACCAAATAACGTGTTTCTCGCATTAAATAGCTCGAAACGAGCTATCTCGATGATTAAGCATACTTCGCACAGAAGTCTCACCAAGATTATCGTAGAAAATACATATCTCAGCTTGAAACCCGACGAAATCCAAGATGTCGCCGGTTCTGCATATCAAACGTACCGTGGAGTGGTGAAAACACCAGAAAACTTGTTTCGCGCATTAAGTAGCTCGAAAAGAGCGTTCTCGAAGATTCTGCATACTTCTGACAGAAGTCTCACCAACATTATCGTAGAAAATGCATATATCAGCTGGAAACACCACGAAAATCAAGATATCGCCGGTTCTGCATATCAGACGCACTGTGGAATGTTGAAATCACCAGAAAACTTGTTTTTTCGCATTAAATAGCTCGAAATGATCGATCTAGATGATTCTGCATACTTCTGTCTGAAGTCTCACCAAGATTACCGTAGAAAATACATATCTCAGCTTGAAACCCGACGAAATCCAAGATGTCGCCGGTTCTGCATATCAAACGTACCGTGGAGTGGGGAAAACACCAGAAAACTTGTTTCGCGCCTTAAGTAGCTCGAAAAGAGCGTTCTCGAAGATTCTGCATACTTCTGACAGAAGTCTCACCAACATTATCGTAGAAAATGCATATATCAGCTGGAAACACCACGAAAATCAAGATATCGCCGGTTCTGCATATCACACGCACTGTGGAGTGGTGAAAACACCAGATAACGTGTTTCTCGCATTAAATAGCTCGAAACGAGCGATCTCGATGATTAAGCATACTTCGCACAGAAGTCTCACCAAGATTATCGTAGAAAATACATATCTCAGCTTGAAACCCGACGAAATCCAAGATGTCGCCGGTTCTGCATATCAAACGCACGGTGGTGTGGTGAAAACACCAGAAAACGTGTTTCTGGCATTAGATAGCTCGAAAAAAGCGATCCCGATGATTCTGCATACTTCTGACAGAACACTCACCAAGATAATCACAGAAAATGCATATCTCAGCTGGAAACACCACGAAAATCAAGATATCTCCGGTTCTGCACATCCAACGAACTGTGGTGTGGTGAAAACCCCAGAAAACGTGTTTCTCGCATTAAATAGCTCGAAAAGAGCGCTCTTAATGATTCTGCATACTTCGGACAGATGTTTCACCAAGATTATCGTAGAAAATGCATATCTCAACTTGAAACCCGAAGAAAACCAAACATCGCCGGTTCTGCATATCAAACCAACTGTGGAGAGGTGAAAACCCCAGAAAACGTGTTTCTCGGATTAAATAGCTCGAAAAGTACGATCTCGATGACTCTGCATACTTCGGACAGAAGTCTCACCAATATTATCGCAGAAAATGCATATCTCAGCTAGAAACCCCACGAAAATCAAGATGTCGCCGGTTCTGCATATCAAACGCACTGTGGAGTGATGAAAACAACCAGATAACGTGTTTCTCGCATTAAATAGCTCGAATAGAGCGATCTCGAAGATTCTGCATACTTCTGACAGAAGACTCCCCAAGATTATCGCAGAAAATGTATATCTCAGCTGGAAACTCCACGATAACCAAGATATCGCCGGTTCTGCATATCAGACGCACTGTGGAGTGGTTAAAACACCAGAAAACTTGATTTTTCGCATTAAATAGCTCGAAACGAGCGATCTAGATGATTCTGCAAACTTCTGACAGAAGTCTCACCAAGATTATCGTAGAAAATGCATATCTCAGCTAGAAACCCCACGAAAATCAAGATGTCGCCGGTTCTGCATATCAAACGCACTGTGGAGTGATGAAAACAACCAGATAACGTGTTTCTCGCATTAAGTAGCTCGAAAAGATCGATCTAGATGATACTGCAAACTTCTGACAGAAGACTCACCAAGATTATCGCAGAAAATGTATATCTCAGCTGGAAACCCCACGATAACCAAGATTTCGCCGGTTCTGCATATCAAACGAACTGTGGAGAGGTGAAAACCCCAGAAAACGTGTTTCTCGCATTAGATAGCTCGATAAGTACGTTCTCGATGACTCTGCATACTTCGGACAGAAGTCTCACCAATATTATCGCAGAAAATGCATATCTCAGCTAGAAACCCGACGAAAATCAAGATGTCGCCTGTTCTGCATAACAAACGCACTGTGGAGTGATGAAAACAACCAGATAACGTGTTTCTCGCATTAAATAGCTCGGAAAGTGCGATCTCGATGATTCTGCATACTTCGGACAGATGTTTCACCAAGATTATCGTAGAGAATGCATATCTCAGCTTGAAACCCCACGAAAACCAAGATATCGCCGGTTCTGCATATCAAACGCACTGTGGAGTGGTGAAAACATCAAATAACGTGTTTCTCGCATAAAATATCTCGAAAAGTGCGATCTTGATGATTCTGCATACTTCGGACAGGAGTCTCACCAAGATTATCGCAGAAAATGCATATCTCAGATTGAAACCCCACGAAAACCAAGATATCTCCGGTTCTGCATATCAAACCAACTGTGGAGTGGTGAAAACACCAGATAACGTGTTTCTCGCATTAAATAGCTCGAAAAGTATGATCTTGATGTTTCTGCATACTTCGGACAGAAGTCTCACCAAGATTATCGCAGAAAATGCATATCTCAGCTTGAAACCCCACGAAAACCCAGATATCGCTGGTTCTGCATATAAAACGCACTGTGGAGTGCTGAAAACACCAGATAACGTGTTTCTCGCATTAAATAGCTCGGAAAGTGCGATCTCGATGACTCTGCATACTTCGGACAGAAGTCTCACCAATATTATCGCAGAAAATGCATATCTCAGCTAGAAACCCCACGAAAATCAAGATGTCGCCGGTTCTGCATATCAAACGCACTGTGGAGTGATGAAAACAACCAGATAACGTGTTTCTCGCATTAAATAGCTCGAATAGAGCGATCTCGAAGATTCTGCATACTTCTGACAGAAGACTCCCCAAGATTATCGCAGAAAATGTATATCTCAGCTGGAAACTCCACGATAACCAAGATATCGCCGGTTCTGCATATCAGACGCACTGTGGAGTGGTTAAAACACCAGAAAACTTGATTTTTCGCATTAAATAGCTCGAAACGAGCGATCTAGATGATTCTGCAAACTTCTGACAGAAGTCTCACCAAGATTATCGTAGAAAATGCATATCTCAGCTAGAAACCCCACGAAAATCAAGATGTCGCCGGTTCTGCATATCAAACGCACTGTGGAGTGATGAAAACAACCAGATAACGTGTTTCTCGCATTAAGTAGCTCGAAAAGATCGATCTAGATGATACTGCAAACTTCTGACAGAAGACTCACCAAGATTATCGCAGAAAATGTATATCTCAGCTGGAAACCCCACGATAACCAAGATTTCGCCGGTTCTGCATATCAAACGAACTGTGGAGAGGTGAAAACCCCAGAAAACGTGTTTCTCGCATTAGATAGCTCGATAAGTACGTTCTCGATGACTCTGCATACTTCGGACAGAAGTCTCACCAATATTATCGCAGAAAATGCATATCTCAGCTAGAAACCCGACGAAAATCAAGATGTCGCCTGTTCTGCATAACAAACGCACTGTGGAGTGATGAAAACAACCAGATAACGTGTTTCTCGCATTAAATAGCTCGGAAAGTGCGATCTCGATGATTCTGCATACTTCGGACAGATGTTTCACCAAGATTATCGTAGAGAATGCATATCTCAGCTTGAAACCCCACGAAAACCAAGATATCGCCGGTTCTGCATATCAAACGCACTGTGGAGTGGTGAAAACATCAAATAACGTGTTTCTCGCATAAAATATCTCGAAAAGTGCGATCTTGATGATTCTGCATACTTCGGACAGGAGTCTCACCAAGATTATCGCAGAAAATGCATATCTCAGATTGAAACCCCACGAAAACCAAGATATCTCCGGTTCTGCATATCAAACCAACTGTGGAGTGGTGAAAACACCAGATAACGTGTTTCTCGCATTAAATAGCTCGAAAAGTATGATCTTGATGTTTCTGCATACTTCGGACAGAAGTCTCACCAAGATTATCGCAGAAAATGCATATCTCAGCTTGAAACCCCACGAAAACCCAGATATCGCTGGTTCTGCATATAAAACGCACTGTGGAGTGCTGAAAACACCAGATAACGTGTTTCTCGCATTAAATAGCTCGGAAAGTGCGATCTCGATGATTCTGCATACTTCTGACAGAAGTCTCACCATGATTATCGTAAAAAATGCATATCTCAGCTTGAAACCCCACGAAAACCAAGATTTCGCTGGTTCTGCATATCAAACGCACTGTGGAGTGGTGAAAACACCAGATAACGTGTTTCTCGCATTAAATAGGTCGAAAAGAGCGATCTCGATGTTTCTGCATACTTCGGACAGAGGTCTCACCAAGATTATCGCAGAAAATGCATATCTCAGCTTGAAACCCCACGAAAACCAAGATATCTCCGGTTCTGCACATCCAACGAACTGTGGTGTGGTGAAAACCCCAGAAAACGTGTTTCTCGCATTAAATAGCTCGAAACGAGCGATCTAGATGATTCTGCAAACTTCTGACAGAAGTCTCACCAAGATTATCGTAGAAAATGCATATCTCAGCTTGAAACCCGACGAAATCCAAGATGTCGCCAGTTCTGCATATCAAACGCACTGTGGAGTGGTGAAAACACCAGAAAACTTGTTTCGCGCATTAAGTAGCTCGAAAAGAGCGTTCTCGAAGATTCTGCATACTTCTGACAGAAGTCTCACCAACATTATCGTAGAAAATGCATATCTCAGCTGGAAACACCACGAAAATCAAGATATCGCCGGTTCTGCATATCAAACGCACTGTGGAATGTTCAAAACACCAGAAAACTTGTTTTTTCGCATTAAATAGCTCGAAAAGAGCGATCTAGATGATTCTGCATACTTCTGACAAAGGACTCACCAAGATTATCGCAGAATATGCATATATCAGCTGGAAACACCACGTAAATCAAGATATCGCCGGTTCTGCATATCAAACGCACTGTGGAATGTTGAAAACACCAGAAAACGTGTTTCTCACATTAAGTAGCTCGAAAAGAGCGTTCTCAAAGATCCTGCATACTTCTGACTGAAGTCTCACCAAGATTATCGTAGAAAATGCATATCTCAGCTTGAAACCCGACCAAAACCAAGTTATATGCGGTTCTGCACATCAAACGTACCGTGGAGTGGTGAAAACACCAGAAAACTTGTTTCGCGCATTAAGTAGCTCGACAAGACCGTTCTCGAAGGTTCTGCATACTTCTGACAGAAGTCTCACCATCATTATCGTAGAAAATGCATATCTCAGCTTGAAACCCCACGAAAACCAAGATTTCGCTGGTTCTGCATATCAAACGAACTGTGGAGAGGTGAAAACCCCAAAAACGTGTTTCTCGCATTAAATAGCTCGATAAGTACGTTCACGATGACTCTGCATACTTCGGACAGAAGTCTCACCAATATTATCGCAGAAAATACATATCTCAGCTAGAAACCCCACGAAAATCAAGATGTCGCCGGTTCTGCATATCAAACGCACTGTGGAGTGATGAAAACAACCAGATAACGTGTTTCTCGCATTAAATAGCTCGAATAGAGCGATCTCGAAGATTCTGCATACTTCTGACAGAAGACTCACCAAGATTATCGCAGAAAATGTATATCTCAGCTGGAAACCCCACGATAACCAAGATATCGCCGGTTCTGCATATCAGACGCACTGTGGAGTGGTTAAAACACCAGAAAACTTGTTTTTTCGCATTAAATAGCTCGAAACGAGCGATCTAGATGATTCTGCAAACTTCTGACAGAAGTCTCACCAAGATTATCGCAGAAGATGCATATCTCAGCTTGAAACCCCACGAAAACCAAGATATCTCCGGTTCTGCACATCCAACGAACTGTGGTGTGGTGAAAACCCCAGAAAACGTGTTTCTCGCATTAAATAGCTCGAAAAGAGCGCTCTTAATGATTCTGCATACTTCGGACAGATGTTTCACCAAGATTATCGTAGAAAATGCATATCTCAACTTGAAACCCGAAGAAAACCAAACATCGCCGGTTCTGCATATCCAACCAACTGTGGAGTGGTGAAAACACCAGAAAACTTGTTTCGCGCATTAAGTAGCTCGAAAAGAGCGTTCTCGAAGATTCTGCATACTTCTGACAGAAGTCTCACCAACATTATCGTAGAAAATGCATATCTCAGCTGGAAACACCACGAAAATCAAGATATCGCCGGTTCTGCATATCAAACGCACTGTGGAATGTTCAAAACACCAGAAAACTTGTTTTTTCGCATTAAATAGCTCGAAAAGAGCGATCTAGATGATTCTGCATACTTCTGACAAAGGACTCACCAAGATTATCGCAGAATATGCATATATCAGCTGGAAACACCACGTAAATCAAGATATCGCCGGTTCTGCATATCAAACGCACTGTGGAATGTTGAAAACACCAGAAAACGTGTTTCTCACATTAAGTAGCTCGAAAAGAGCGTTCTCAAAGATCCTGCATACTTCTGACTGAAGACTCACCAAGATTATCGTAGAAAATGCATATCTCAGCTTGAAACCCGACCAAAACCAAGTTATATGCGGTTCTGCACATCAAACGTACCGTGGAGTGGTGAAAACACCAGAAAACTTGTTTCGCGCATTAAGTAGCTCGACAAGACCGTTCTCGAAGGTTCTGCATACTTCTGACAGAAGTCTCACCATCATTATCGTAGAAAATGCATATCTCAGCTTGAAACCCCACGAAAACCAAGATTTCGCTGGTTCTGCATATCAAACGAACTGTGGAGAGGTGAAAACCCCAGAAAACGTGTTTCTCGCATTAAATAGCTCGATAAGTACGTTCTCAATGACTCTGCATACTTCGGACAGAAGTCTCACCAATATTATCGCAGAAAATACATATCTCAGCTTGAAACCCAACGAAATCCAAGATGTCGCCGGTTCTGCATATCAAACGCACTGTGGAGTGGTGATAACACCAGAAAACGTGTTTCTCGCATTAAGTAGCTCGAAAAGAGTGTTCTCGAAGATTCTGCATACTTCTGACAGAGGTCTCACCAATATTATCGTAGAAAATGTATATCTCAGCTGGAAACACCACGAAAATCAAGATATCGCCGGTTCTGCATATCACACGCACTGTGGAGTGGTGAAAACACCAGATAACGTGTTTCTCGCATTAAATAGCTCGAAACGAGCGATCTCGATGATTAAGCATACTTCGCACAGAGGTCTCACCAAGATTATCGTAGAAAATACATATCTCAGCTTGAAACCCGACGAAATCCAAGATGTCGCCGGTTCTGCATATCAAACGCACTGTGGTGTGGTGAAAACACCAGAAAACGTGTTTCTGGCATTAGATAGCTCGAAAAAAGCGATCCCGATGATTCTGCATACTTCTGACAGAACACTCACCAAGATAATCACAGAAAATGCATATCTCAGCTGGAAACACCACGAAAATCAAGATATCTCCGGTTCTGCACATCCAACGAACTGTGGTGTGGTGAAAACCCCAGAAAACGTGTTTCTCGCATTAAATAGCTCGAAAAGAGCGCTCTTAATGATTCTGCATACTTCGGACAGATGTTTCACCAAGATTATCGTAGAAAATGCATATCTCAACTTGAAACCCGAAGAAAACCAAACATCGCCGGTTCTGCATATCAAACGAACTGTGGAGAGGTGAAAACCCCAGAAAACGTGTTTCTCGGATTAAATAGCTCGAAAAGTACGATCTCGATGACTCTGCATACTTCGGACAGAAGTCTCACCAATATTATCGCAGAAAATGCATATCTCAGCTAGAAACCCCACGAAAATCAAGATGTCGCCGGTTCTGCATATCAAACGCACTGTGGAGTGATGAAAACAACCAGATAACGTGTTTCTCGCATTAAATAGCTCGAATAGAGCGATCTCGAAGATTCTGCATACTTCTGACAGAAGACTCACCAAGATTATCGCAGAAAATGTATATCTCAGCTGGAAACTCCACGATAACCAAGATATTGCCGGTTCTGCATATCAGACGCACTGTGGAGTGGTTAAAACACCAGAAAACTTGATTTTTCGCATTAAATAGCTCGAAACGAGCGATCTAGATGATTCTGCAAACTTCTGACAGAAGTCTCACCAAGATTATCGTAGAAAATGCATATCTCAGCTAGAAACCCCACGAAAATCAAGATGTCGCCGGTTCTGCATATCAAACGCACTGTGGAGTGATGAAAACAACCAGATAACGTGTTTCTCGCATTAAGTAGCTCGAAAAGATCGATCTAGATGATACTGCAAACTTCTGACAGAAGACTCACCAAGATTATCGCAGAAAATGTAAATCTCAGCTGGAAACCCCACGATAACCAAGATTTCGCCGGTTCTGCATATCAAACGAACTGTGGAGAGGTGAAAACCCCAGAAAACGTGTTTCTCGCATTAGATAGCTCGATAAGTACGTTCTCGATGACTCTGCATACTTCGGACAGAAGTCTCACAAATATTATCGCAGAAAATGCATATCTCAGCTAGAAACCCGACGAAAATCAAGATGTCGCCTGTTCTGCATAACAAACGCACTGTGGAGTGATGAAAACAACCAGATAACGTGTTTCTCGCATTAAATAGCTCGGAAAGTGCGATCTCGATGATTCTGCATACTTCGGACAGATGTTTCACCAAGATTATCGTAGAGAATGCATATCTCAGCTTGAAACCCCACGAAAACCAAGATATCGCCGGTTCTGCATATCAAACGCACTGTGGAGTGGTGAAAACATCAAATAACGTGTTTCTCGCATAAAATATCTCGAAAAGTGCGATCTTGATGATTCTGCATACTTCGGACAGGAGTCTCACCAAGATTATCGCAGAAAATGCATATCTCAGATTGAAACCCCACGAAAACCAAGATATCTCCGGTTCTGCATATCAAACCAACTGTGGAGTGGTGAAAACACCAGATAACGTGTTTCTCGCATTAAATAGCTCGAAAAGTATGATCTTGATGTTTCTGCATACTTCGGACAGAAGTCTCACCAAGATTATCGCAGAAAATGCATATCTCAGCTTGAAACCCCACGAAAACCCAGATATCGCTGGTTCTGCATATAAAACGCACTGTGGAGTGCTGAAAACACCAGATAACGTGTTTCTCGCATTAAATAGCTCGGAAAGTGCGATCTCGATGATTCTGCATACTTCTGACAGAAGTCTCACCATGATTATCGTAAAAAATGCATATCTCAGCTTGAAACCCCACGAAAACCAAGATTTCGCTGGTTCTGCATATCAAACGCACTGTGGAGTGGTGAAAACACCAGATAACGTGTTTCTCGCATTAAATAGGTCGAAAAGAGCGATCTCGATGTTTCTGCATACATCGGACAGAGGTCTCACCAAGATTATCGCAGAAAATGCATATCTCAGCTTGAAACCCCACGAAAACCAAGATATCTCCGGTTCTGCACATCCAACGAACTGTGGTGTGGTGAAAACCCCAGAAAACGTGTTTCTCGCATTAAATAGCTCGAAAAGAGCGCTCTTAATGATTCTGCATACTTCGGACAGATGTTTCACCAAGATTATCGTAGAAAATGCATATCTCAACTTGAAACCCGAAGAAAACCAAACATCGCCGGTTCTGCATATCCAACCAACTGTGGAGAGGTGAAAACCCCAGAAAACGTGTTTCTCGGATTAAATAGCTCGAAAAGTACGATCTCGATGACTCTGCATAATTCGGACAGAAGTCTCACCAATATTATCGCAGAAAATGCATATCTCAGCTAGAAACCCCACGAAAATCAAGATGTCGCCGGTTCTGCATATCAAACGCACTGTGGAGTGATGAAAACAACCAGATAACGTGTTTCTCGCATTAAATAGCTCGAATAGAGCGATCTCGAAGATTCTGCATACTTCTGACAGAAGACTCACCAAGATTATCGCAGAAAATGTATATCTCAGCTGGAAACCCCACGATAACCAAGATATCGCCGGTTCTGCATATCAGACGCACTGTGGAGTGGTTAAAACACCAGAAAACTTGTTTTTTCGCATTAAATAGCTCGAAACGAGCGATCTAGATGATTCTGCAAACTTCTGACAGAAGTCTCACCAAGATTATCGTAGAAAATGCATATCTCAGCTTGAAACCCGACCAAAACCAAGTTATATGCGGTTCTGCACATCAAACGTACCGTGGAGTGGTGAAAACACCAGAAAACTTGTTTCGCGCATTAAGTAGCTCGACAAGACCGTTCTCGAAGGTTCTGCATACTTCTGACAGAAGTCTCACCATCATTATCGTAGAAAATGCATATCTCAGCTTGAAACCCCACGAAAACCAAGATTTCGCTGGTTCTGCATATCAGACGCACTGTGGAGTGGCTAAAACACCAGAAAACTTGTTTTTTCGCATTAAATAGCTCGAAACGAGCGATCTAGATGATTCTGCAAACTTCTGACAGAAGTCTCACCAAGATTATCGCAGAAGATGCATATCTCAGCTTGAAACCCCACGAAAACCAAGATATCTCCGGTTCTGCACATCCAACGAACTGTGGTGTGGTGAAAACCCCAGAAAACGTGTTTCTCGCATTAAATAGCTCGAAAAGAGCGCTCTTAATGATTCTGCATACTTCGGACAGATGTTTCACCAAGATTATCGTAGAAAATGCATATCTCAACTTGAAACCCGAAGAAAACCAAACATCGCCGGTTCTGCATATCCAACCAACTGTGGAGTGGTGAAAACACCAGAAAACTTGTTTCGCGCATTAAGTAGCTCGAAAAGAGCGTTCTCGAAGATTCTGCATACTTCTGACAGAAGTCTCACCAACATTATCGTAGAAAATGCATATCTCAGCTGGAAACACCACGAAAATCAAGATATTGCCGGTTCTGCATATCAAACGCACTGTGGAATGTTGAAAACACCAGAAAACGTGTTTCTCACATTAAGTAGCTCGAAAAGAGCGTTCTCAAAGATCCTGCATACTTCTGACTGAAGACTCACCAAGATTATCGTAGAAAATGCATATCTCAGCTTGAAACCCGACCAAAACCAAGTTATATGCGGTTCTGCACATCAAACGTACCGTGGAGTGGTGAAAACACCAGAAAACATGTTTCGCGCATTAAGTAGCTCGACAAGACCGTTCTCGAAGGTTCTGCATACTTCTGACAGAAGTCTCACCATCATTATCGTAGAAAATGCATATCTCAGCTTGAAACCCCACGAAAACCAAGATTTCGCTGGTTCTGCATATCAAACGAACTGTGGAGAGGTGAAAACCCCAGAAAACGTGTTTCTCGCATTAAATAGCTCGATAAGTACGTTCTCAATGACTCTGCATACTTCGGACAGAAGTCTCACCAATATTATCGCAGAAAATACATATCTCAGCTTGAAACCCAACGAAATCCAAGATGTCGCCGGTTCTGCATATCAAACGCACTGTGGAGTGGTGATAACACCAGAAAACGTGTTTCTCGCATTAAATAGCACGAAAAGAGCGATCTAGATGATTCTGCATACTTCTGACTGAAGTCTCACCAAGATTATCGCAGAAGATGCATATCACAGCTTGAAACCCTTCGAAAACCAAGATATCGCTGGTTCTGCATATCAAACGCACTGTGGAGTGGTGATAACACCAGATAACGTGTTTCTCGCATTAAATAGCTCGAATAGAGCAATCTCGATGATTCTGCATACTTCGGTCAGAAGTCTCAACAAGATTATCGCAGAAAATGCATATCTCAGCTTGAAACCCCACGAAAACCAAGATATCTCCGGTTCTGCATATCAAACCAACTGTGGAGTGGGGGAAACACCAGATAACGTGTTCCTCGCATTAAATAGCTCGAAAAGTGCGAACTCGATGATTCTGCATACTTCGGACAGCAGTCTCACCAAGATTATCGTAGAAAATGCAGGTCTCAGCTTGACACCCGACGAAATCCAAGATGTCGCTGGTTCCGCATATCAAACGCACTGTGGAGTGGTTAAAACACCAGTTAACGTGTTTCTCGCATTAAATAGCTCGAGAAGGGGGATCTCGATGATTCTGCATACTTCTGACAGAAGACTCACCAAGATTATCGCCGAAAATGCATATCTCAGCTGGAAACTCCACGAAAATCAAGATATCGCCGGTTCTGCATATCAAACGCACTGTGGAATGTTGAAAACACCAGAAAACTTGTTTTTTCGCATTAAATAGCTCGAAACGAGCGATCTAGATGATTCTGCAAACTTCTGACAGAAGTCTCACCAAGATTATCGTAGAAAATGCATATCTCAGCTTGAAACCCGACGAAATCCAAGATGTCGCCAGTTCTGCTTATCAAACGCACTGTGAAGTGGTGAAAACACCAGAAAACTTGTTTCGCGCATTAAGTAGCTCGAAAAGAGCGTTCTCGAAGATTCTGCATACTTCTGACAGAAGACTCACCAAGATTTTCGCCGAAAATGCATATCTCAGCTGGAAACTCCACGAAAATCAAGATATCGCCGGTTCTGCATATCAAACGCACTGTGGAATGTTGAAAACACCAGAAAACTTGTTTTTTCGCATTAAATAGCTCGAAACGAGCGATCTAGATGATTCTGCAAACTTCTGACAGAAGTCTCACCAAGATTATCGTAGAAAATGCATATCTCAGCTTGAAACCCGACGAAATCCAAGATGTCGCCAGTTCTGCATATCAAACGCACTGTGGTGTGGTGAAAACACCAGAAAACGTGTTTCTGGCATTAGATAGCTCGAAAAAAGCGATCCCGATGATTCTGCATACTTCTGACAGAACACTCACCAAGATAATCACAGAAAATGCATATCTCAGCTGGAAACACCACGAAAATCAAGATATCGCCGGTTCTGCATATCAAACGCACTGTGGAATGTTGAAAACACCAGAAAACTTGTTTTTTCGCATTAAATAGCTCGAAACGAGCGATCTAGATGATTCTGCAAACTTCTGACAGAAGTCTCACCAAGATTATCGTAGAGAATGCATATCTCAGCTTGAAACCCCACGAAAACCAAGATATCGCCGGTTCTGCATATCAAACGCACTGTGGAGTGGTGAAAACATCAAATAACGTGTTTCTCGCATAAAATATCTCGAAAAGTGCGATCTCGATGATTCTGCATACTTCGGACAGGAGTCTCACCAATATTATCGCAGAAAATGCATATCTCAGATTGAAACCCCACGAAAACCAAGATATCTCCGGTTCTGCATATCAAACCAACTGTGGAGTGGTGAAAACACCAGATAACGTGTTTCTCGCATTAAATAGCTCGAAAAGTATGATCTTGATGTTTCTGCATACTTCGGACAGAAGTCTCACCAAGATTATCGCAGAAAATGCATATCTCAGCTTGAAACCCCACGAAAACCCAGATATCGCTGGTTCTGCATATAAAACGCACTGTGGAGAGCTGAAAACACCAGATAACGTGTTTCTCGCATTAAATAGCTCGGAAAGTGCGATCTCGATGATTCTGCATACTTCTGACAGAAGTCTCACCATGATTATCGTAAAAGATGCATATCTCAGCTTGAAACCCCACGAAAACCCAGATTTCGCTGGTTCTGCATATCAAACGCACTGTGGAGTGATGAAAACACCAGATAACGTGTTTCTCGCATTAAATAGGTCGAAAAGAGCGATCTCGATGTTTCTGCATACTTCGGACAGAGGTCTCACCAAGATTATCGCAGAAAATGCATATCTCAGCTTGAAACCCCACGAAAACCAAGATATCTCCGGTTCTGCACATCCAACGAACTGTGGTGTGGTGAAAACCCCAGAAAACGTGTTTCTCGCATTAAATAGCTCGAAAAGAGCGCTCTTAATGATTCTGCATACTTCGGAGAGATGTTTCACCAAGATTATCGTAGAAAATGCATATCTCAACTTGAAACCCGAAGAAAACCAAACATCGCCGGTTCTGCATATCCAACCAACTGTGGAGAGGTGAAAACCCCAGAAAACGTGTTTCTCGGATTAAATAGCTCGAAAAGTACGATCTCGATGACTCTGCATAATTCGGACAGAAGTCTCACCAATATTATCGCAGAAAATGCATATCTCAGCTAGAAACCCCACGAAAATCAAGATGTCGCCGGTTCTGCATATCAAACGCACTGTGGAGTGATGAAAACAACCAGATAACGTGTTTCTCGCATTAAATAGCTCGAATAGAGCGATCTCGAAGATTCTGCATACTTCTGACAGAAGACTCACCAAGATTATCGCAGAAAATGTATATCTCAGCTTGAAACCCGACGAAATCCAAGATGTCGCCAGTTCTGCATATCAAACGCACTGTGGAGTGGTGAAAACACCAGAAAACTTGTTTCGCGCATTAAGTAGCTCGAAAAGAGCGTTCTCGAAGATTCTGCATACTTCTGACAGAAGTCTCACCAACATTATCGTAGAAAATGCATATCTCACCTGGAACCACCACGAAAATCAAGATATCGCCGGTTCTGCATATCAAACGCACTGTGGAATGTTCAAAACACCAGAAAACTTGTTTTTTCGCATTAAATAGCTCGAAAAGAGCGATCTAGATGATTCTGCATACTTCTGACAAAGGACTCACCAAGATTATCGCAGAATATGCATATATCAGCTGGAAACACCACGTAAATCAAGATATCGCCGGTTCTGCATATCAAACGCACTGTGGAATGTTGAAAACACCAGAAAACGTGTTTCTCACATTAAGTAGCTCGAAAAGAGCGTTCTCAAAGATCCTGCATACTTCTGACAGAAGTCTCACCAAGATTATCGTAGAAAATGCATATCTCAGCTTGAAACCCGACCAAAACCAAGTTATATGCGGTTCTGCACATCAAACGTACCGTGGAGTGGTGAAAACACCAGAAAACTTGTTTCGCGCATTAAGTAGCTCGACAAGAGCGTTCTCGAAGGTTCTGCATACTTCTGACAGAAGTCTCACCATCATCATCGTAGAAAATGCATATCTCAGCTTGAAACCCCACGAAAACCAAGATTTCGCTGGTTCTGCATATCAAACGAACAGTGGAGAGGTGAAAACCCCAGAAAACGTGTTTCTCGCATTAAATAGCTCGATAAGTACGTTCTCGATGACTCTGCATACTTCGGACAGAAGTCTCACCAATATTATCGCAGAAAATGCATATCTCAGCTAGAAACCCCACGAAAATCAAGATGTCGCCGGTTCTGCATATCAAACGCACTGTGGAGTGATGAAAACAACCAGATAACGTGTTTCTCGCATTAAGTAGCTCGAAAAGATCGATCTAGATGATTCTGCATACTTCTGTCTGAAGTCTCACCAATATAATTGCAGAAAATGCATATCTGAGCTTGAAACCACACGAAAACCAGGATATCGTCGGTTCTGCACATCATACGCACTGTGGAGTGGTGAAAACACCAGATAACGTGTTTCTCGCATTAAATAGCTCGAAACGAGCGATCTCGATGATTAAGCATACTTCGCACAGAAGTCTCACCAAGATTATCGCAGAAAATGCATATCTCAGCTTGAAACCTCACGAAAACCCAGATATCGCTGGTTCTGCATATAAAACGCACTGTGGAGTGGTTAAAACACCAGAAAACTTGTTTTTTCGCATTAAATAGCTCGAAACGAGCGATCTAGATGATTCTGCAAACTTCTGACAGAAGTCTCACCAAGATTATCGCAGAAGATGCATATCTCAGCTTGAAACCCCACGAAAACCAAGATATCTCCGGTTCTGCACATCCAACGAACTGTGGTGTGGTGAAAACCCCAGAAAACGTGTTTCTCGCATTAAATAGCTCGAAAAGAGCGCTCTTAATGATTCTGCATACTTCGGACAGATGTTTCACCAAGATTATCGTAGAAAATGCATATCTCAACTTGAAACCCGAAGAAAACCAAACATCGCCGGTTCTGCATATCCAACCAACTGTGGAGAGGTGAAAATCCCAGAAAACGTGTTTCTCGGATTAAATAGCTCGAAAAGTACGATCTCGATGACTCTGCATAATTCGGACAGAAGTCTCACCAATATTATCGCAGAAAATGCATATCGCAGCTAGAAACCCCACGAAAATCAAGATGTCGCCGGTTCTGCATATCAAACGCACTGTGGAGTGATGAAAACAACCAGATAACGTGTTTCTCGCATTAAATAGCTCGAAAAGAGGGATCTCGATGATTCTGCATACATCTGACAGAAGTCTCAACAAGATTATCGCAGAAAATGCATATCTCAGCTTGAAACCCCACGAAAACCAAGATATCTCCGGTTCTGCATATCAAACCAACTGTGGAGTGGGGAAAACACCAGATAACGTGTTCCTCGCATTAAATAGCTCGAAAAGTGCGAACTCGATGATTCTGCATACTTCGGACAGCAGTCTCACCAAGATTATCGTAGAAAATGCAGGTCTCAGCTTGACACCCGACGAAATCCAAGATGTCGCTGGTTCCGCATATCAAACGCACTGTGGAGTGGTTAAAACACCAGTTAACGTGTTTCTCGCATTAAATAGCTCGAGAAGGGGGATCTCGATGATTCTGCATACTTCTGACAGAAGACTCACCAAGATTATCGCCGAAAATGCATATCTCAGCTGGAAACTCCACGAAAATCAAGATATCGCCGGTTCTGCATATCAAACGCACTGTGGAATGTTGAAAACACCAGAAATCTTGTTTTTTTCGCATTAAATAGCTCGAAACGAGCGATCTAGATGATTCTGCAAACTTCTGACAGAAGTCTCACCAAGATTATCGTAGAAAATACATATCTCAGCTTGAAACCCGACGAAATCCAAGATGTCGCCAGTTCTGCATATCAAACGCACAGTGAAGTGGTGAAAACACCAGAAAACTTGTTTCGCGCATTAAGTAGCTCGAAAAGAGCGTTCTCGAAGATTCTGCATACTTCTGACAGAAGACTCACCAAGATTTTCGCCGAAAATGCATATCTCAGCTGGAAACTCCACGAAAATCAAGATATCGCCGGTTCTGCATATCAAACGCACTGTGGAATGTTGAAAACACCAGAAAACTTCTTTTTCGCATTAAATAGATCGAAACGAGCGATCTAGATGATTCTGCAAACTTCTGACAGAAGTCTCACCAAGATTATCGTAGAAAACGCATATCTCAGCTTGAAACCCGACGAAATCCAAGATGTCGCCAGTTCTGCATATCAAACGCACTGTGGTGTGGTGAAAACACCAGAAAACGTGTTTCTGGCATTAGATAGCTCGAAAAAAGCGATCCCGATGATTCTGCATACTTCTGACAGAACACTCACCAAGATAATCACAGAAAATGCATATCTCAGCTGGAAACACCACGAAAATCAAGATATCGCCGGTTCTGCATATCAACGCACTGTGGAATGTTGAAAACACCAGAAAACTTGTTTTTTCGCATTAAATAGCTCGAAACGAGCGATCTAGATGATTCTGCAAACTTCTGACAGAAGTCTCACCAAGATTATCGTAGAGAATGCATATCTCAGCTTGAAACCCCACGAAAACCAAGATATCGCCGGTTCTGCATATCAAACGCACTGTGGAGTGGTGAAAACATCAAATAACGTGTTTCTCGCATAAAATATCTCGAAAAGTGCGATCAAGATGATTCTGCATACTTCGGACAGGAGTCTCACCAAGATTATCGCAGAAAATGCATATCTCAGATTGAAACCCCACGAAAACCAAGATATCTCCGGTTCTGCATATCAAACCAACTGTGGAGTGGTGAAAACACCAGATAACGTGTTTCTCGCATTAAATAGCTCGAAAAGTATGATCTTAATGTTTCTGCATACTTCGGACAGAAGTCTCACCAAGATTATCGCAGAAAATGCATATCTCAGCTTGAAACCCCACGAAAACCCAGATATCGCTGGTTCTGCATATAAAACGCACTGTGGAGTGCTGAAAACACCAGATAACGTGTTTCTCGCATTAAATAGCTCGGAAAGTGCGATCTCGATGATTCTGCATACTTCTGACAGAAGTCTCACCATGATTATCGTAAAAAATGCATATCTCAGCTTGAAACCCCACGAAAACCAAGATTTCGCTGGTTCTGCATATCAAACGCACTGTGGAGTGGTGAAAACACCAGATAACGTGTTTCTCGCATTAAATAGGTCGAAAAGAGCGATCTCGATGTTTCTGCATACTTCGGACAGAGGTCTCACCAAGATTATCGCAGAAAATGCATATCTCAGCTTGAAACCCCACGAAAACCAAGATATCTCCGGTTCTGCACATCCAACGAACTGTGGTGTGGTGAAAACCCCAGAAAACGTGTTTCTCGCATTAAATAGCTCGAAAAGAGCGCTCTTAATGATTCTGCATACTTCGGAGAGATGTTTCACCAAGATTATCGTAGAAAATGCATATCTCAACTTGAAACCCGAAGAAAACCAAACATCGCCGGTTCTGCATATCCAACCAACTGTGGAGAGGTGAAAACCCCAGAAAACGTGTTTCTCGGATTAAATAGCTCGAAAAGTACGATCTCGATGACTCTGCATAATTCGGACAGAAGCCTCACCAATATTATCGCAGAAAATGCATATCTCAGCTAGAAACCCCACGAAAATCAAGATGTCGCCGGTTCTGCATATCAAACGCACTGTGGAGTGATGAAAACAACCAGATAACGTGTTTCTCGCATTAAATAGCTCGAATAGAGCGATCTCGAAGATTCTGCATACTTCTGACAGAAGACTCACCAAGATTATCGCAGAAAATGTATATCTCAGCTTGAAACCCGACGAAATCCAAGATGTCGCCAGTTCTGCATATCAAACGCACTGTGGAGTGGTGAAAACACCAGAAAACTTGTTTCGCGCATTAAGTAGCTCGAAAAGAGCGTTCTCGAAGATTCTGCATACTTCTGACAGAAGTCTCACCAACATTATCGTAGAAAATGCATATCTCAGCTGGAACCACCACGAAAATCAAGATATCGCCGGTTCTGCATATCAAACGCACTGTGGAATGTTCAAAACACCAGAAAACTTGTTTTTTCGCATTAAATAGCTCGAAAAGAGCGATCTAGATGATTCTGCATACTTCTGACAAAGGACTCACCAAGATTATCGCAGAATATGCATATATCAGCTGGAAACACCACGTAAATCAAGATATCGCCGGTTCTGCATATCAAACGCACTGTGGAATGTTGAAAACACCAGAAAACGTGTTTCTCACATTAAGTAGCTCGAAAAGAGCGTTCTCAAAGATCCTGCATACTTCTGACAGAAGTCTCACCAAGATTATCGTAGAAAATGCATATCTCAGCTTGAAACCCGACCAAAACCAAGTTATATGCGGTTCTGCACATCAAACGTACCGTGGAGTGGTGAAAACACCAGATAACGTGTTTCTCGCATTAAATAGCTCGAAACGAGCGATCTCGATGATTAAGCATACTTCGCACAGAAGTCTCACCAAGATTATCGCAGAAAATGCATATCTCAGCTTGAAACCTCACGAAAACCCAGATATCGCTGGTTCTGCATATAAAACGCACTGTGGAGTGGTTAAAACACCAGAAAACTTGTTTTTTCGCATTAAATAGCTCGAAACGAGCGATCTAGATGATTCTGCAAACTTCTGACAGAAGTCTCACCAAGATTATCGCAGAAGATGCATATCTCAGCTTGAAACCCCACGAAAACCAAGATATCTCCGGTTCTGCACATCCAACGAACTGTGGTGTGGTGAAAACCCCAGAAAACGTGTTTCTCGCATTAAATAGCTCGAAAAGAGCGCTCTTAATGATTCTGCATACTTCGGACAGATGTTTCACCAAGATTATCGTAGAAAATGCATATCTCAACTTGAAACCCGAAGAAAACCAAACATCGCCGGTTCTGCATATCCAACCAACTGTGGAGAGGTGAAAATCCCAGAAAACGTGTTTCTCGGATTAAATAGCTCGAAAAGTACGATCTCGATGACTCTGCATAATTCGGACAGAAGTCTCACCAATATTATCGCAGAAAATGCATATCTCAGCTAGAAACCCCACGAAAATCAAGATGTCGCCGGTTCTGCATATCAAACGCACTGTGGAGTGATGAAAACAACCAGATAACGTGTTTCTCGCATTAAATAGCTCGAAAAGAGGGATCTCGATGATTCTGCATACATCTGACAGAAGTCTCAACAAGATTATCGCAGAAAATGCATATCTCAGCTTGAAACCCCACGAAAACCAAGATATCTCCGGTTCTGCATATCAAACCAACTGTGGAGTGGGGAAAACACCAGATAACGTGTTCCTCGCATTAAATAGCTCGAAAAGTGCGAACTCGATGATTCTGCATACTTCGGACAGCAGTCTCACCAAGATTATCGTAGAAAATGCAGGTCTCAGCTTGACACCCGACGAAATCCAAGATGTCGCTGGTTCCGCATATCAAACGCACTGTGGAGTGGTTAAAACACCAGTTAACGTGTTTCTCGCATTAAATAGCTCGAGAAGGGGGATCTCGATGATTCTGCATACTTCTGACAGAAGACTCACCAAGATTATCGCCGAAAATGCATATCTCAGCTGGAAACTCCACGAAAATCAAGATATCGCCGGTTCTGCATATCAAACGCACTGTGGAATGTTGAAAACACCAGAAATCTTGTTTTTTTCGCATTAAATAGCTCGAAACGAGCGATCTAGATGATTCTGCAAACTTCTGACAGAAGTCTCACCAAGATTATCGTAGAAAATACATATCTCAGCTTGAAACCCGACGAAATCCAAGATGTCGCCAGTTCTGCATATCAAACGCACAGTGAAGTGGTGAAAACACCAGAAAACTTGTTTCGCGCATTAAGTAGCTCGAAAAGAGCGTTCTCGAAGATTCTGCATACTTCTGACAGAAGACTCACCAAGATTTTCGCCGAAAATGCATATCTCAGCTGGAAACTCCACGAAAATCAAGATATCGCCGGTTCTGCATATCAAACGCACTGTGGAATGTTGAAAACACCAGAAAACTTCTTTTTCGCATTAAATAGCTCGAAACGAGCGATCTAGATGATTCTGCAAACTTCTGACAGAAGTCTCACCAAGATTATCGTAGAAAACGCATATCTCAGCTTGAAACCCGACGAAATCCAAGATGTCGCCAGTTCTGCATATCAAACGCACTGTGGTGTGGTGAAAACACCAGAAAACGTGTTTCTGGCATTAGATAGCTCGAAAAAAGCGATCCCGATGATTCTGCATACTTCTGACAGAACACTCACCAAGATAATCACAGAAAATGCATATCTCAGCTTGAAACCCCACGAAAACCAAGATATCGCCGGTTCTGCATATCAAACGCACTGTGGAGTGGTGAAAACATCAAATAACGTGTTTCTCGCATAAAATATCTCGAAAAGTGCGATCAAGATGATTCTGCATACTTCGGACAGGAGTCTCACCAAGATTATCGCAGAAAATGCATATCTCAGATTGAAACCCCACGAAAACCAAGATATCTCCGGTTCTGCATATCAAACCAACTGTGGAGTGGTGAAAACACCAGATAACGTGTTTCTCGCATTAAATAGCTCGAAAAGTATGATCTTAATGTTTCTGCATACTTCGGACAGAAGTCTCACCAAGATTATCGCAGAAAATGCATATCTCAGCTTGAAACCCCACGAAAACCCAGATATCGCTGGTTCTGCATATAAAACGCACTGTGGAGTGCTGAAAACACCAGATAACGTGTTTCTCGCATTAAATAGCTCGGAAAGTGCGATCTCGATGATTCTGCATACTTCTGACAGAAGTCTCACCATGATTATCGTAAAAAATGCATATCTCAGCTTGAAACCCCACGAAAACCAAGATTTCGCTGGTTCTGCATATCAAACGCACTGTGGAGTGGTGAAAACACCAGATAACGTGTTTCTCGCATTAAATAGGTCGAAAAGAGCGATCTCGATGTTTCTGCATACTTCGGACAGAGGTCTCACCAAGATTATCGCAGAAAATGCATATCTCAGCTTGAAACCCCACGAAAACCAAGATATCTCCGGTTCTGCACATCCAACGAACTGTGGTGTGGTGAAAACCCCAGAAAACGTGTTTCTCGCATTAAATAGCTCGAAAAGAGCGCTCTTAATGATTCTGCATACTTCGGAGAGATGTTTCACCAAGATTATCGTAGAAAATGCATATCTCAACTTGAAACCCGAAGAAAACCAAACATCGCCGGTTCTGCATATCCAACCAACTGTGGAGAGGTGAAAACCCCAGAAAACGTGTTTCTCGGATTAAATAGCTCGAAAAGTACGATCTCGATGACTCTGCATAATTCGGACAGAAGCCTCACCAATATTATCGCAGAAAATGCATATCTCAGCTAGAAACCCCACGAAAATCAAGATGTCGCCGGTTCTGCATATCAAACGCACTGTGGAGTGATGAAAACAACCAGATAACGTGTTTCTCGCATTAAATAGCTCGAATAGAGCGATCTCGAAGATTCTGCATACTTCTGACAGAAGACTCACCAAGATTATCGCAGAAAATGTATATCTCAGCTTGAAACCCGACGAAATCCAAGATGTCGCCAGTTCTGCATATCAAACGCACTGTGGAGTGGTGAAAACACCAGAAAACTTGTTTCGCGCATTAAGTAGCTCGAAAAGAGCGTTCTCGAAGATTCTGCATACTTCTGACAGAAGTCTCACCAACATTATTGTAGAAAATGCATATCTCAGCTGGAACCACCACGAAAATCAAGATATCGCCGGTTCTGCATATCAAACGCACTGTGGAATGTTCAAAACACCAGAAAACTTGTTTTTTCGCATTAAATAGCTCGAAAAGAGCGATCTAGATGATTCTGCATACTTCTGACAAAGGACTCACCAAGATTATCGCAGAATATGCATATATCAGCTGGAAACACCACGTAAATCAAGATATCGCCGGTTCTGCATATCAAACGCACTGTGGAATGTTGAAAACACCAGAAAACGTGTTTCTCACATTAAGTAGCTCGAAAAGAGCGTTCTCAAAGATCCTGCATACTTCTGACAGAAGTCTCACCAAGATTATCGTAGAAAATGCATATCTCAGCTTGAAACCCGACCAAAACCAAGTTATATGCGGTTCTGCACATCAAACGTACCGTGGAGTGGTGAAAACACCAGAAAACTTGTTTCGCGCATTAAGTAGCTCGACAAGACCGTTCTCGAAGGTTCTGCATACTTCTGACAGAAGTCTCACCATCATTATCGTAGAAAATGCATATCTCAGCTTGAAACCCCACGAAAACCAAGATTTCGCTGGTTCTGCATATCAAACGAACTGTGGAGAGGTGAAAACCCCAGAAAACGTGTTTCTCGCATTAAATAGCTCGATAAGTACGTTCTCGATGACTCTGCATACTTCGGACAGAAGTCTCACCATGATTATCGCAGAAAATGCATATCTCTGCTAGAAACGCCACGAAAACCAAGATATCTCCTGTTCTGCTTATCCAACGAACTGTGGAGTGGTGAAAACCCCAGAAAACGTGTTTCTCGCATTAAATAGATAGAAAAGAGCGCTCTCGATGTTTCTGCATACTTCGGACAGAGGTTTCACCAAGATTATCGCAGAAAATGCATATCTGAGCTTGAAACCCCACGAAAACCAAGATATCGCTGGTTCTGCATATCAAACGCACTGTGGAGTGGTGAAAACACCAGATAACATGTTTCTCGCATTAAATAGCTCGAAACGAGCAATCTCGATGATTAAGCATACTTCGGACAGAAGTCTCACCAAGATTATCGTAAAAAATGCATATCTCAGCTTGAAACTCCACGAAAACCAAGATATCGCTGGTTCTGCATATCAAACGCACTCTGGAGTGGTGAATGCACCAGATAACGTGTTTCTCGCATTAGATAGCTCGAAAAGAGCGATCTAGATGATTCTGCATACTTCGGACAGAGGTTTCACCAAGATTATCGCAGAAAATGCATATCTGAGCTTGAAACCCCACGAAAACCAAGATGTCGCCGGTTCTGCATATCAAACGCACTGTGGAGTGGTGAAAACACCAGAGAACGTGTTTCTCGCATTAAATAGCTCGAAAAGAGGGATCTCGATGATTCTGCATACTTCTGACAGAAGACTCACCAAGATGATCGCAGAAAATGCATATCTCAGCTGGAAACACCACGAAAAACAAGATATCGCCCGTTCTGCATATCAAACGCACTGTGGAATGTTGAAAACACCAGAAAACTTGTTTTTTCGCATTAAATAGCTCGAAAAGAGCGATCTAGATGTTTCTGCATACTTCTGACTGAAGTCTCACCAAGATTATCGCAGAACATGCAGATCTCAGCTTGAAACCTCACGAAAATCAAGATGTCGCCGGTTCTGCATATCAAACGCACTGTAGAGTGGTGAAAACAACCAGATAACGTGTTTCTCGCATTAAATAGCTCGAAAAGAGCGATCTAGATGCTTCTGCATACTTCTGGCAGAAGACTCACCTAGATTATCGCCGAAAATGCATATCTCAGCTGGAAACACCACGGAAAATCAAGATATCGCCGGTTCTGCATATCAAACGCACTGTGGAGTGGTGAAAACAACCAGATATCGTGTTTCTCGCATTAAGTTGCTCGAAAAGAGCGATCTCGAAGATTCTGCATACTTCTGACAGACGTCTCACCAAGATTATAGTAGAAAATGCATATCTCAGCTTGAAACCCGACGAAATCCAAGATGTCGCCGGTTCTGCATATCAAACGCACTGTGGAGTGGTGAAAACACCAGATAACGTGTTTCTCGCATTAAATAACTCGAAAAGAGCGATCCCGATGATTCTGCATACTTCTGACAGAAGTCTCACCAAGATTATCGTAGAAAATGCATATCTCAGCTTGAACCCCGACGAAATCTAATATGTCGCCGGTTCTGCATATCAAACGCACTGCGGAGTGGTGAAAACTCCAGTTAACGTGTTTCTCGCATATAATAGCTCGAAAAGTGCGATCTCGATGATTCTGCATACTTCGGACAGAAGTCTCACCAAGATTATCGCAGAAAATGCATATCTCAGGTTGAACCCCGACGAAATCCAAGATGTCGCCGGTTCTGCATATCAAACGCACTGTGGAATGTTCAAAACACCAGAAAACTTGTTTTTTCGCATTAAATAGCTCGAAAAGAGCGATCTAGATGATTCTGCAAACTTCTGACAGAAGTCTCACCAAGATTATCGTAGAAAATACATATCTCAGCTTGAAACCCAACGAAATCCAAGATGTCGCCGGTTCTGCATATCAAACGCACTGTGGAGTGGTGAAAACACCAGAAAACGTGTTTCTCGCATTAAGTAGCTCGAAAAGAGTGTTCTCGAAGATTCTGCATCCTTCTGACAGAGGTCTCACCAATATTATCGTAGAAAATGCATGTCTCAGCTTGAAACCCTACCGAAACGAAGATATCTCAGGTTCTGCATGTCTAACGTACTGTGGAGTGGTGAATACACCAGAAAACGTGTTTCTCGCATTAAATAGCTCGAAAAGAGCGATCTAGATGATTCTGCATACTTCTGCCTGAAGTCTCACCAAGATTATCGCAGAAGATGCATATCACAGCTTGAAACCCGACGAAAACCAAGATATCGCTGGTTCTGCATATCAAACGCACTGTGGAGTGGTGATAACACCAGATAACGTGTTTCTCGCATTAAATAGCTCGAAAAGAGCAATCTCGATGATTCTGCATACTTCGGACAGAAGTCTCAACAAGATTATCGCAGAAAATGCATATCTCAGCTTGAAACCCCACGAAAACCAAGATATCTCCGGTTCTGCATATCAAACCAACTGTGGAGTGTGGAAAACACCAGATAACGTGTTCCTCGCATTAAATAGCTCGAAAAGTACGAACTCGATGATTCTGCATACTTCGGACAGCAGTCTCACCAAGATTATCGTAGAAAATGCAGGTCTCAGCTTGACACCCGACGAAATCCAAGATGTCGCCAGTTCTGCATATCAAACGCACTGTGAAGTGGTGAAAACACCAGAAAACTTGTTTCGCGCATTAAGTAGCTCGAAAAGAGCGTTCTCGAAGATTCTGCATACTTCTGACAGAAGTCTCACCAACATTATCGTAGAAAATGCATATCTCAGCTGGAAACACCACGAAAATCAAGATATCACCGGTTCTGCATATCAAACGCACTGTGGAATGTGCAAAACACCAGAAAACTTGTTTTTTCGCATTAAATAGCTCGAAAAGAGCGATCTAGATGATTCTGCATACTTCTGACAAAGGACTCACCAAGATTATCGCAGAATATGCATATATCAGCTGGAAACACCACGTAAATCAAGATATCGCCGGTTCTGCATATCAAACGCACTGTGGAATGTTGAAAACACCAGAAAACGTGTTTCGCGCATTAAGTAGCTCGACAAGACCGTTCTCGAAGGTTCTGCATACTTCTGACAGAAGTCTCACCATCATTATCGTAGAAAATGCATATCTCAGCTTGAACCCCGACGAAATCTAAGATGTCGCCGGTTCTGCTTATCAAACGCACTGCGCAGTGGTGAAAACACCAGTTAACGTGTTTCTCGCATATAATAGCTCGAAAAGTGCGATCTCGATGATTCTGCATACTTCGGACAGAAGTCTCACCAAGATTATCGCAGAAAATGCATATCTCAGGTTGAACACCGACGAAATCCAAGATGTCGCCGGTTCTGCATATCAAACGCACTGTGGAGTGGTGAAAACAACCAGAGAACGTGTTTCTCGCATTAAATAGCTCGAAAAGAGCGTTCCCGAAGATTCTGCATACTTCGGACAGATGTCTCACCAAGATTATCGCAGAAAATGCATATCTGAGCTTGAAACCCCACGAAAACCAAGATATCGCAGGTTCTGCATATCAAACGCACTGCGGAGTGGTGAAAACACCAGATAACGTTTTTCTCGCATTAAATAGCTCGAAAAGAGCGATCCTGATGATTCTGCATACTTCTGACAGAAGTCTCACCAAGATTATCGTAGAAAATGCATATCACAGCTTGAACCCCGACGAAATCCAAGATGTCGCCGGTTCTGCATATCAAACGCACTGTGGAGTGGTGAAAACACCAGACAACGTGTTTCTCGCATTAAATAGCTCGAAAAGAGCGTTCCCGAAGATTCTGCATACTTCGGACAGATGTCTCACCAAGATTATCGCAGAAAATGCATATCTGAGCTTGAAACCCCACGAAAACCAAGATATCGCAGGTTCTGCATATCAAACGCACTGCGGAGTGGTGAAAACACCAGATAACGTTTTTCTCGCATTAAATAGGTCGAAAAGAGCGATCTCGATGTTTCTGCATACTTCGGACAGAGGTCTCACCAAGATTATCGCAGAAAATGCATATCTCAACTTGAAACCCGACGAAAACAAAACATCGCCGGTTCTACATATCAAACCAACTGTGGAGTGGTGAAAAACCAGACAACGTGTTTCTCGCATTAAATAGCTCGAAAAGAGCGCTCTTGATGTTTCTGCATGCTTTGGACAGATGTTTCACCAAGATTATCGTAGAAAATGCATATCTCAACTTGAAACCCGACGAAAACAAAACATCGCCGGTTCTACATATCAAACCAACTGTGGAGTGGTGAAAAACCAGACAACGTGTTTCTCGCATTAAATAGATCGAAAAGTGCGATATCGATGATTCTGCATACTTCTAACAGAAGTCTCACCATGATTATCGCAGAAAATGCATATCTCTGCTAGAAACCCCACGAAAACCAAGATATCTCCTGTTCTGCTTATCCAACGAACTGTGGAGTGGTGAAAACCCCAGAAAACGTGTTTCTCGCATTAAATAGGTAGAAAAGAGCGCTCTCGATGTTTCTGCATACTTCGGACAGAGGTTTCACCAAGATTATCGCAGAAAATGCATATCTGGGCTTGAAACCCCACGAAAACCAAGATATCGCTGGTTCTGCATATCAAACGCACAGTGGAGTGGTGAAAACACCAGATAACATGTTTCTCGCATTAAATAGCTCGAAACGAGCAATCTCGATGATTAAGCATACTTCGGACAGAAGTCTCACCAAGATTATCGTAAAAAATGCATATCTCAGCTTGAAACTCCACGAAAACCAAGATATCGCTGGTTCTGCATATCAAACGCACTCTGGAGTGGTGAATGCACCAGATAACGTGTTTCTCGCATTAGATAGCTCGAAAAGAGCGATCTAGATGATTCTGCATACTTCGGACAGAGGTTTCACCAAGATTATCGCAGAAAATGCATATCTGAGCTTGAAACCCCACGAAAACCAAGATATCGCTGGTTCTGCATATCAAACGCACTGTGGTGTGGTGAAAACACCAGATAACTTGTTTCTCGCATTAAATAGCTCGAGAAGAGCGCTCTCGATGTTTCTGCATACTTCGGACAGAAGTCTCACCAAGATTATCGCAGAAAATGCATATCTCAGCTTGAAACCCCACGAAAACCCAGATATCGCTGGTTCTGCATATTAAACGCACTGTGGAGTGCTGAAAACACCAGAGAACGTGTTTCTCGCATTAAATAGCTCGAAAAGAGGGATCTCGATGATTCTGCATACTTCTGACAGAGGACTCACAAAGATTATCGCAGAAAATGCATATCTCAGCAGGAAACACCACGAAAAACAAGATATCGCCCGTTCTGCATATCAAACGCACTGTGGAATGTTGAAAACACCAGAAAACTTGTTTTTTCGCATTAAATAGCTCGAAAAGAGCGATCTAGATGTTTCTGCATACTTCTGACTGAAGTCTCACCAAGATTATCGCAGAACATGCAGATCTCAGCTTGAAACCTCACGAAAATCAAGATGTCGCCGGTTCTGCATATCAAACGCACTGTAGAGTGGTGAAAACAACCAGATAACGTGTTTCTCGCATTAAATAGCTCGAAAAGAGCGATCTAGATGATTCTGAATACTTCTGGCAGAAGACTCACCTAGATTATCGCCGAAAATGCATATCTCAGCTGGAAACACCACGAAAATCAAGATATCGCCGGTTCTGCATATCAAACGCACTGTGGAGTGGTGAAAACAACCAGATATCGTGTTTCTCGCATTAAGTTGCTCGAAAAGAGCGATCTCGAAGATTCTGCATACTTCTGACAGACGTCTCACCAAGATTATAGTAGACAATGCATATCTCAGCTTGAAACCCGACGAAATCCAAGATGTCGCCGGTTCTGCATATCAAACGCACTGTGGAGTGGTGAAAACACCGGATAACGTGTTTCTCGCATTAAATAACTCGAAAAGAGCGATCCCGATGATTCTGCATACTTCTGACAGAAGTCTCACCAAGATTATCGTAGAAAATGCATATCTCAGCTTGAACCCCGACGAAATCTAAGATGTCGCCGGTTCTGCATATCAAACGCACTGCGGAGTGGTGAAAACTCCAGTTAACGTGTTTCTCGCATATAATAGCTCGAAAAGTGCGATCTCGATGATTCTGCATACTTCGGACAGAAGTCTCACCAAGATTATCGCAGAAAATGCATATCTCAGGTTGAACCCCGACGAAATCCAAGATGTCGCCGGTTCTGCATATCAAACGCACTGCGGAGTGGTGAAAACACCAGATAACGTTTTTCTCGCATTAAATAGCTCGAAAAGAGGGATCCTGATGATTCTGCATAATTCTGACAGAAGTCTCACCAAGATTATCGTAGAAAATGCATATCACAGCTTGAACCCCGACGAAATCCAAGATGTCGCCGGTTCTGCATATCAAACGCACTGTGGAGTGGTGAAAACACCAGATAACGTTTTTCTCGCATTAAATAGCTCGAAAAGAGCGATCCTGATGATTCTGCATCCTTCTGACAGAAGTCTCACCAAGATTATCGTAGAAAATGCATATCACAGCTTGAACCCCGACGAAATCCAAGATGTCGCCGGTTCTGCATATCAAACGCACTGTGGTGTGGTGAAAACCCTAGGAAACGTGTTTCTCGCATTAAATAGCTCGAAAAGAGCGCTCTTAATGTTTCTGCATACTTCGGACAGATGTTTCACCAAGATTATCGTAGAAAATGCATATCTCAACTTGAAACCCGACGAAAACCAAACATCGCCGGTTCTGCATATCAAACGCACTGTGGAATGTTCAAAACACCAGAAAACTTGTTTTTTCGCATTAAATAGCTCGAAAAGAGCGATCTAGATGATTCTGCATATTTCTGACAGAAGTCTCACCATGATTATCGTATAAAATGCATATCTCAGCTTGAAACCCCACGTAAACCAAGATTTCGTTGGTTCTGCATATCAAACGCACTGTGGAGTGGTGAAAACACCAGATAACGTTTTTCTCGCATTAAATAGCTCGAAAAGAGCGACCCTGATGATTCTGCATACTTCTGACAGAAGTCTCACCAAGATTATCGTAGAAAATGCATATCACAGCTTGAACTACGACGAAATCCAAGATGTCGCCGGTTCTGCATATCAAACGCACTGTGGAGTGGTGAAAACAACCAGAGAACGTGTTTCTCGCATTAAATAGCTCGATAAGAGCGATCCTGATGATTCTGCATCCTTCTGACAGAAGTCTCGCCAAGATTATCGTAGAAAATGCATATCTCATCTTGAAACCCGACGAAAACAAAACATCGCCGGTTCTTCATATCAAACTAACTGTGGAGTGGTGAAAAACCAGACAACGTGTTTCTCGCATTAAATAGCTCGAAAAGAGCGCTCTTGATGTTTCTGCATGCTTTGGACAGATGTTTCACCAAGATTATCGTAGAAAATGCATATCTCAACTTGAAACCCGACGAAAACAAAACATCGCCGGTTCTACATATCAAACCGACTGTGGAGTGGTGAAAAACCAGACAACGTGTTTCTCGCATTAAATAGATCGAAAAGTGCGATATCGATGATTCTGCATACTTCTAACAGAAGTCTCACCATGATTATCGCAGAAAATGCATATCTCTGCTAGAAACGATACGAAAACCAAGATATCTCCTGTTCTGCTTATCCAACGAACTGCGGAGTGGTGAAAACCCCAGAAAACGTGTTTCTCGCATTAAATAGATAGAAAAGAGCGCTCTCGATGTTTCTGCATACTTCGGACAGAGGTTTCACCAAGATTATCGCAGAAAATGCATATCTGAGCTTGAAACCCCACGAAAACCAAGATATCGCTGGTTCTGCATATCAAACGCACTGTGGAGTGGTGAAAACACCAGATAACATGTTTCTCGCATTAAATAGCTCGAAACGAGCAATCTCGATGATTAAGCATACTTCGGACAGAAGTCTCACCAAGATTATCGTAAAAAATGCATATCTCAGCTTGAAACTCCACGAAAACCAAGATATCGCTGGTTCTGCATATCAAACGCACTCTGGAGTGGTGAATGCACCAGATAACGTGTTTCTCGCATTAGATAGCTCGAAAAGAGCGATCTAGATGATTCTGCATACTTCGGACAGAGGTTTCACCAAGATTATCGCAGAAAATGCATATCTGAGCTTGAAACCCCACGAAAACCAAGATATCGCTGGTTCTGCATATCAAACGCACTGTGGAGTGGTGAAAACACCAGATAACTTGTTTCTCGCATTAAATAGCTCGAGAAGAGCGCTCTCGATGTTTCTGCATACTTCGGACAGAAGTCTCACCAAGATTATCGAAGAAAATGCATATCTCAGCTTGAAATCCCACGAAAACCCAGATATCGCTGGTTCTGCATATAAAACGCACTGTGGAGTGCTGAAAACACCAGAGAACGTGTTTCTCGCATTAAATAGCTCGAAAAGAGGGATCACGATGATTCTGCATACTTCTGACAGAAGACTCACCAAGATGATCGCAGAAAATGCATATCTCAGCTGGAAACACCACGAAAAACAAGATATCGCCCGTTCTGCATATCAAACGCACTGTGGAATGTTGAAAACACCAGAAAACTTGTTTTTTCGCATTAAATAGCTCGAAAAGAGCGATCTAGATGTTTCTGCATACTTCTGACTGAAGTCTCACCAAGATTATCGCAGAACATGCAGATCTCAGCTTGAAACCTCACGAAAATCAAGATGTCGCCGGTTCTGCATATCAAACGCACTGTAGAGTGGTGAAAACAACCTGATAACGTGTTTCTCGCATTAAATAGCTCGAAAAGAGCGATCTAGATGCTTCTGCATACTTCTGGCAGAAGACTCACCTAGATTATCGCCGAAAATGCATATCTCAGCTGGAAACACCACGGAAAATCAAGATATCGCCGGTTCTGCATATCAAACGCACTGTGGAGTGGTGAAAACAACCAGATATCGTGTTTCTCGCATTAAGTTGCTCGAAAAGAGCGATCTCGAAGATTCTGCATACTTCTGACAGACGTCTCACCAAGATTATAGTAGAAAATGCATATCTCAGCTTGAAACCCGACGAAATCCAAGATGTCGCCGGTTCTGCATATCAAACGCACTGTGGAGTGGTGAAAACACCGGATAACGTGTTTCTCGCATTAAATAACTCGAAAAGAGCGATCCCGATGATTCTGCATACTTCTGACAGAAGTCTCACCAAGATTATCGTAGAAAATGCATATCTCAGCTTGAACCCCGACGAAATCTAAGATGTCGCCGGTTCTGCATATCAAACGCACTGTGGAGTGGTGAAAACAACCAGATATCGTGTTTCTCGCATTAAGTTGCTCGAAAAGAGCGATCTCGAAGATTCTGCATACTTCTGACAGACGTCTCACCAAGATTATAGTAGAAAATGCATATCTCAGCTTGAAACCCGACGAAATCCAAGATGTCGCCGGTTCTGCATATCAAACGCACTGTGGAGTGGTGAAAACACCGGATAACGTGTTTCTCGCATTAAATAACTCGAAAAGAGCGATCCCGATGATTCTGCATACTTCGGACAGAAGTCTCACCAAGATTATCGCAGAAAATGCATATCTCAGGTTGAACCCCGACGAAATCCAAGATGTCGCCGGTTCTGCATATCAAACGCACTGCGGAGTGGTGAAAACTCCAGTTAACGTGTTTCTCGCATATAATAGCTCGAAAAGTGCGATCTCGATGATTCTGCATACTTCGGACAGAAGTCTCACCAAGATTATCGCAGAAAATGCATATCTCAGGTTGAACCCCGACGAAATCCAAGATGTCGCCGGTTCTGCATATCAAACGCACTGTGGAATGTTCAAAACACCAGAAAACTTGTTTTTTCGCATTAAATAGCTCGAAAAGAGCGATCTAGATGATTCTGCAAACTTCTGACAGAAGTCTCACCAAGATTATCGTAGAAAATACATATCTCAGCTTGAAACCCAACGAAATCCAAGATGTCGCCGGTTCTACATATCAAACGCACTGTGGAGTGGTGAAAACACCAGAAAACGTGTTTCTCGCATTAAGTAGCTCGAAAAGAGTGTTCTCGAAGATTCTGCATCCTTCTGACAGAGGTCTCACCAATATTATCGTAGAAAATGCATGTCTCAGCTTGAAACCCTACCGAAACGAAGATATCTCAGGTTCTGCATGTCTAACGTACTGTGGAGTGGTGAATACACCAGAAAACGTGTTTCTCGCATTAAATAGCTCGAAAAGAGCGATCTAGATGATTCTGCATACTTCTGACTGAAGTCTCACCAAGATTATCGCAGAAGATGCATATCACAGCTTGAAACCCGACGAAAACCAAGATATCGCTGGTTCTGCATATCAAACGCACTGTGGAGTGGTGACAACACCAGATAACGTGTTTCTCGCATTAAATAGCTCGAAAAGAGCAATCTCGATGATTCTGCATACTTCGGACAGAAGTCTCAACAAGATAATCGCAGAAAATGCATATCTCAGCTTGAAACCCCACGAAAACCAAGATATCTCCGGTTCTGCATATCAAACCAACTGTGGAGTGGGGAAAACACCAGATAACGTGTTCCTCGCATTAAATAGCTCGAAAAGTACGAACTCGATGATTCTGCATACTTCGGACAGCAGTCTCACCAAGATTATCGTAGAAAATGCAGGTCTCAGCTTGACACCCGACGAAATCCAAGATGTCGCCAGTTCTGCATATCAAACGCACTGTGAAGTGGGGAAAACACCAGAAAACTTGTTTCGCGCATTAAGTAGCTCGAAAAGAGCGTTCTCGAAGATTCTGCATACTTCTGACAGAAGTCTCACCAACATTATCGTAGAAAATGCATATCTCAGCTGGAAACACCACGAAAATCAAGATATCACCGGTTCTGCATATCAAACGCACTGTGGAATGTGCAAAACACCAGAAAACTTGTTTTTTCGCATTAAATAGCTCGAAAAGAGCGATCTAGATGATTCTGCATACTTCTGACAAAGGACTCACCAAGATTATCGCAGAATATGCATATATCAGCTGGAAACACCACGTAAATCAAGATATCGCCGGTTCTGCATATCAAACGCACTGTGGAATGTTGAAAACACCAGAAAACGTGTTTCTCACATTAAGTAGCTCGAAAAGAGCGTTCTCAAAGATCCTGCATACTTCTGACAGAAGTCTCACCAAGATTATCGTAGAAAATGCATATCTCAGCTTGAAACCCGACCAAAACCAAGTTATATGCGGTTCTGCACATCAAACGTACCGTGGAGTGGTGAAAACACCAGAAAACTTGTTTCGCGCATTAAGTAGCTCGACAAGACCGTTCTCGAAGGTTCTGCATACTTCTGACAGAAGTCTCATCATCATTATCGTAGAAAATGCATATCTCAGCTTGAAACCCCACGAAAACCAAGATTTCGCTGGTTCTGCATATCAAACGAACTGTGGAGAGGTGAAAACACCAGAAAACGTGTTTCTCGCATTCAATAGGTCGATAAGTACGTTCTCGATGACTCTGCATACTGCGGACAGAAGTCTCACCAATATTATCGCAGAAAATGCATATCTCAGCTAGAAACCCGACCAAAACCAAGTTATATGCGGTTCTGCACATCAAACGTACCGTGGAGTGGTGAAAACACCAGAAAACTTGTTTCGCGCATTAAGTAGCTCGACAAGACCGTTCTCGAAGGTTCTGCATACTTCTGACAGAAGTCTCACCATCATTATCGTAGAAAATGCATATCTCAGCTTGAACCCCGACGAAATCTAAGATGTCGCCGGTTCTGCTTATCAAACGCACTGCGCAGTGGTGAAAACACCAGTTAACGTGTTTCTCGCATATAATAGCTCGAAAAGAGTGTTCTCGAAGATTCTGCATACTTCTGACAGAGGTCTCACCAATATTATCGTAGAAAATGCATGTCTCAGCTTGAAACCCTACCGAAACGAAGATATCTCTGGTTCTGCATGTCTAACGTACTGTGGAGTGGTGAATACACCAGAAAACGTGTTTCTCGCATTAAATAGCTCGAAAAGAGCGAACTAGATGATTCTGCATACTTCTGACTGAAGTCTCACCAAGATTATCGCAGAAGATGCATATCACAGCTTGAAACCCGACGAAAACCAAGATATCGCTGGTTCTGCATATCAAACGCACTGTGGAGTGGTGATAACACCAGATAACGTGTTTCTCGCATTAAATAGCTCGAAAAGAGCAATCTCGATGATTCTGCATACTTCGGACAGAAGTCTCAACAAGATTATCGCAGAAAATGCATATCTCAGCTTGAAACCCCACGAAAACCAAGATATCTCCGGTTCTGCATATCAAACCAACTGTGGAGTGGGGAAAACACCAGATAACGTGTTCCTCGCATTAAATAGCTCGAAAAGTACGAACTCGATGATTCTGCATACTTCGGACAGCAGTCTCACCAATATTATCGTAGAAAATGCAGGTCTCAGCTTGACACCCGACGAAATCCAAGATGTCGTTGGTTCCGCATATCAAACGCACTGTGGAGTGGTTAAAACACCAGTTAACGTGTTTCTCGCATTAAATAGCTCGAGAAGGGGGTTCTCGATGATTCTGCATACTTCTGACAGAAGACTCACCAAGATTATCGCCGAAAATGCATATCTCAGCTGGAAACTCCACGAAAATCAAGATATCGCCGGTTCTGCATATCAAACGCACTGTGGAATGTTGAAAACACCAGAAAACTTGTTTTTTCGCATTAAATAGCTCGAAACGAGCGATCTAGATGATTCTGCAAACGTCTGACAGAAGTCTCACCAAGATTATCGTAGAAAATGCATATCTCAGCTTGAAACCCGACGAAATCCAAGATGTCGCCAGTTCTGCATATCAAACGCACTGTGGAATGTTGAAAACACCAGAAAACGTGTTTCTCACATTAAGTAGCTCGAAAAGAGCGTTCTCAAAGATCCTGCATACTTCTGACAGAAGTCTCACCAAGATTATCGTAGAAAATGCATATCTCAGCTTGAAACCCGACCAAAACCAAGTTATATGCGGTTCTGCACATCAAACGTACCGTGGAGTGGTGAAAACACCAGAAAACTTGTTTCGCGCATTAAGTAGCTCGACAAGACCGTTCTCGAAGGTTCTGCATACTTCTGACAGAAGTCTCACCATCATTATCGTAGAAAATGCATATCTCAGCTTGAAACCCCACGAAAACCAAGATTTCGCTGGTTCTGCATATCAAACGAACTGTGGAGAGGTGAAAACCCCAGAAAACGTGTTTCTCGCATTAAATAGCTCGATAAGTACGTTCTCGATGACTCTGCATACTGCGGACAGAAGTCTCACCAATATTATCGCAGAAAATGCATATCTCAGCTAGAAACCCGACCAAAACCAAGTTATATGCGGTTCTGCACATCAAACGTACCGTGGAGTGGTGAAAACACCAGAAAACTTGTTTCGCGCATTATGTAGCTCGACAAGACCGTTCTCGAAGGTTCTGCATACTTCTGACAGAAGTCTCACCATCATTATCGTAGAAAATGCATATCTCAGCTTGAACCACGACGAAATCTAAGATGTCGCCGGTTCTGCTTATCAAACGCACTGCGCAGTGGTGAAAACACCAGTTAACGTGTTTCTCGCATATAATAGCTCGAAAAGTGCGATCTCGATGATTCTGCATACTTCGGACAGAAGTCTCACCAAGATTATCGCAGAAAATGCATATCTCAGGTTGAACACCGACGAAATCCAAGATGTCGCCGGTTCTGCATATCAAACGCACTGTGGAGTGGTGAAAACAACCAGAGAACGTGTTTCTCGCATTAAATAGCTCGAAAAGAGCGTTCCCGAAGATTCTGCATACTTCGGACAGATGTCTCACCAAGATTATCGCAGAAAATGCATATCTGAGCTTGAAACCCCACGAAAACCAAGATATCGCAGGTTCTGCATATCAAACGCACTGCGGAGTGGTGAGAACACCAGATAACGTTTTTCTCGCATTAAATAGCTCGAAAAGAGCGATCCTGATGATTCTGCATACTTCTGACAGAAGTCTCACCAAGATTATCGCAGAAAATGCATATCACAGCTTGAACCCCGACGAAATCCAAGATGTCGCCGGTTCTGCATATCAAACGCACTGTGGAGTGGTGAAAACACCAGATAACGTGTTTCTCGCATTAAATAGGTCGAAAAGAGCGATCTCGATGTTTCTGCATACTTCGGACAGAGGTCTCACCAAGATTATCGCAGAAAATGCATATCTCAACTTGAAACCCGACGAAAACAAAACATCGCCGGTTCTACATATCAAACCAACTGTGGAGTGGTGAAAAACCAGACAACGTGTTTCTCGCATTAAATAGCTCGAAAAGAGCGCTCTTGATGTTTCTGCATGCTTTGGACAGATGTTTCACCAAGATTATCGTAGAAAATGCATATCTCAACTTGAAACCCGACGAAAACAAAACATCGCCGGTTCTACATATCAAACCAACTGTGGAGTGGTGAAAAACCAGACAACGTGTTTCTCGCATTAAATAGATCGAAAAGTGCGATATCGATGATTCTGCATACTTCTAACAGAAGTCTCACCATGATTATCGCAGAAAATGCATATCTCTGCTAGAAACCCCACGAAAACCAAGATATCTCCTGTTCTGCTTATCCAACGAACTGTGGAGTGGTGAAAACCCCAGAAAACGTATTTCTCGCATTAAATAGGTAGAAAAGAGCGCTATCGATGTTTCTGCATACTTCGGACAGAGGTTTCACCAAGATTATCGCAGAAAATGCATATCTGGGCTTGAAACCCCACGAAAACCAAGATATCGCTGGTCCTGCATATCAAACGCACTGTGGAGTGGTGAAAACACCAGATAACATGTTTCTCGCATTAAATAGCTCGAAACGAGCAATCTCGATGATTAAGCATACTTCGGACAGAAGTCTCACCAAGATTATCGTAAAAAATGCATATCTCAGCTTGAAACTCCACGAAAACCAAGATATCGCTGGTTCTGCATATCAAACGCACTCTGGAGTGGTGAATGCACCAGATAACGTGTTTCTCGCATTAGATAGCTCGAAAAGAGCGATCTAGATGATTCTGCATACTTCGGACAGAGGTTTCACCAAGATTATCGCAGAAAATGCATATCTGAGCTTGAAACCCCACGAAAACCAAGATATCGCTGGTTCTGCATATCAAACGCACTGTGGAGTGGTGAAAACACCAGATAACTTGTTTCTCGCATTAAATAGCTCGAGAAGAGCGCTCTCGATGTTTCTGCATACTTCGGACAGAAGTCTCACCAAGATTATCGCAGAAAATGCATATCTCAGCTTGAAACCCCACGAAAACCCAGATATCGCTGGTTCTGCATATTAAACGCACTGTGGAGTGCTGAAAACACCAGAGAACGTGTTTCTCGCATTAAATAGCTCGAAAAGAGGGATCTCGATGATTCTGCATACTTCTGACAGAAGACTCACAAAGATTATCGCAGAAAATGCATATCTCAGCTGGAAACACCACGAAAAACAAGATATCGCCCGTTCTGCATATCAAACGCACTGTGGAATGTTGAAAACACCAGAAAACTTGTTTTTTCGCATTAAATAGCTCGAAAAGAGCGATCTAGATGTTTCTGCATACTTCTGACTGAAGTCTCACCAAGATTATCGCAGAACATGCAGATCTCAGCTTGAAACCTCACGAAAATCAAGATATCGCCGGTTCTGCATATCAAACGCACTGTGGAGTGGTGAAAACAACCAGATATCGTGTTTCTCGCATTAAGTTGCTCGAAAAGAGCGATCTCGAAGATTCTGCAAACTTCTGACAGACGTCTCACCAAGATTATAGTAGAAAATGCATATCTCAGCTTGAAACCCGACGAAATCCAAGATGTCGCCGGTTCTGCATATCAAACGCACTGTGGAGTGGTGAAAACACCGGATAACGTGTTTCTCGCATTAAATAACTCGAAAAGAGCGATCCCGATGATTCTGCATACTTCTGACAGAAGTCTCACCAAGATTATCGTAGAAAATGCATATCTCAGCTTGAACCCCGACGAAATCTAAGATGTCGCCGGTTCTGCATATCAAACGCTCTGCGGAGTGGTGAAAACTCCAGTTAACGTGTTTCTCGCATATAATAGCTCGAAAAGTGCGATCTCGATGATTCTGCATACTTCGGACAGAAGTCTCACCAAGATTATCGCAGAAAATGCATATCTCAGGTTGAACCCCGACGAAATCCAAGATGTCGCCGGTTCTGCATATCAAACGCACTGCGGAGTGGTGAAAACACCAGATAACGTTTTTCTCGCGTTAAATAGCTCGAAAAGAGGGATCCTGATGATTCTGCATAATTCTGACAGAAGTCTCACCAAGATTATCGTAGAAAATGCATATCACAGCTTGAACCCCGACGAAATCCAAGATGTCGCCGGTTCTGCATATCAAACGCACTGTGGAGTGGTGAAAACACCAGATAACGTTTTTCTCGCATTAAATAGCTCGAAAAGAGCGATCCTGATGATTCTGCATCCTTCTGACAGAAGTCTCACCAAGATTATCGTAGAAAATGCATATCACAGCTTGAACCCCGACGAAATCCAAGATGTCGCCGGTTCTGCATATCAAACGCACTGTGGTGTGGTGAAAACCCCAGGAAACGTGTTTCTCGCATTAAATAGCTCGAAAAGAGCGCTCTTAATGTTTCTGCATACTTCGGACAGATGTTTCACCAAGATTATCGTAGAAAATGCATATCTCAACTTGAAACCCGACGAAAACCAAACATCGCCGGTTCTGCATATCAAACGCACTGTGGAATGTTCAAAACACCAGAAAACTTGTTTTTTCGCATTAAATAGCTCGAAAAGAGCGATCTAGATGATTCTGCATACTTCTGACAGAAGTCTCACCATGATTATCGTATAAAATGCATATCTCAGCTTGAAACCCCACGAAAACCAAGATTTCGTTGGTTCTGCATATCAAACGCACTGTGGAGTGGTGAAAACACCAGATAACGTTTTTATCGCATTAAATAGCTCGAAAAGAGCGATCCTGATGATTCTGCATACTTCTGACAGAAGTCTCACCAAGATTATCGTAGAAAATGCATATCACAGCTTGAACTACGACGAAATCCAAGATGTCGCCGGTTCTGCATATCAAACGCACTGTGGAGTGGTGAAAACAACCAGAGAACGTGTTTCTCGCATTAAATAGCTCGATAAGAGCGATCCTGATGATTCTGCATCCTTCTGACAGAAGTCTCACCAAGATTATCGTAGAAAATGCATATCACAGCTTGAACCCCGACGAAATCCAAGATGTCGCCGGTTCTGCATATCAAACGCACTCTGGAGTGGTGAATGCACCAGATAACGTGTTTCTCGCATTAGATAGCTCGAAAAGAGCGATCTAGATGATTCTGCATACTTCGGACAGAGGTTTCACCAAGATTATCGCAGAAAATGCATATCTGAGCTTGAAACCCCACGAAAACCAAGATATCGCTGGTTCTGCATATCAAACGCACTGTGGAGTGGTGAAAACACCAGATAACTTGTTTCTCGCATTAAATAGCTCGAGAAGAGCGCTCTCGATGTTTCTGCATACTTCGGACAGAAGTCTCACCAAGATTATCGCAGAAAATGCATATCTCAGCTTGAAACCCCACGAAAACCCAGATATCGCTGGTTCTGCATATTAAACGCACTGTGGAGTGCTGAAAACACCAGAGAACGTGTTTCTCGCATTAAATAGCTCGAAAAGAGGGATCTCTATGATTCTGCATACTTCTGACAGAAGACTCACAAAGATTATCGCAGAAAATGCATATCTCAGCTGGAAACACCACGAAAAACAAGATATCGCCCGTTCTGCATATCAAACGCACTGTGGAATGTTGAAAACACCAGAAAACTTGTTTTTTCGCATTAAATAGCTCGAAAAGAGCGATCTAGATGTTTCTGCATACTTCTGACTGAAGTCTCACCAAGATTATCGCAGAACATGCAGATCTCAGCTTGAAACCTCACGAAAATCAAGATGTCGCCGGTTCTGCATATCAAACGCACTGTAGAGTGGTGAAAACAACCAGATAACGTGTTTCTCGCATTAAATAGCTCGAAAAGAGCGATCTAGATGATTCTGCATACTTCTGGCAGAAGACTCACCTAGATTATCGCCGAAAATGCATATCTCAGCTGGAAACACCACGAAAATCAAGATATCGCCGGTTCTGCATATCAAACGCACTGTGGAGTGGTGAAAACAACCAGATATCGTGTTTCTCGCATTAAGTTGCTCGAAAAGAGCGATCTCGAAGATTCTGCAAACTTCTGACAGACGTCTCACCAAGATTATAGTAGAAAATGCATATCTCAGCTTGAAACCCGACGAAATCCAAGATGTCGCCGGTTCTGCATATCAAACGCACTGTGGAGTGGTGAAAACACCGGATAACGTGTTTCTCGCATTAAATAACTCGAAAAGAGCGATCCCGATGATTCTGCATACTTCTGACAGAAGTCTCACCAAGATTATCGTAGAAAATGCATATCTCAGCTTGAACCCCGACGAAATCTAAGATGTCGCCGGTTCTGCATATCAAACGCTCTGCGGAGTGGTGAAAACTCCAGTTAACGTGTTTCTCGCATATAATAGCTCGAAAAGTGCGATCTCGATGATTCTGCATACTTCGGACAGAAGTCTCACCAAGATTATCGCAGAAAATGCATATCTCAGGTTGAACCCCGACGAAATCCAAGATGTCGCCGGTTCTGCATATCAAACGCACTGCGGAGTGGTGAAAACACCAGATAACGTTTTTCTCGCATTAAATAGCTCGAAAAGAGGGATCCTGATGATTCTGCATAATTCTGACAGAAGTCTCACCAAGATTATCGTAGAAAATGCATATCACAGCTTGAACCCCGACGAAATCCAAGATGTCGCCGGTTCTGCATATCAAACGCACTGTGGAGTGGTGAAAACACCAGATAACGTTTTTCTCGCATTAAATAGCTCGAAAAGAGCGATCCTGATGATTCTGCATCCTTCTGACAGAAGTCTCACCAAGATTATCGTAGAAAATGCATATCACAGCTTGAACCCCGACGAAATCCAAGATGTCGCCGGTTCTGCATATCAAACGCACTGTGGTGTGGTGAAAATCCCAGGAAACGTGTTTCTCGCATTAAATAGCTCGAAAAGAGGGCTCTTAATGTTTCTGCATACTTCGGACAGATGTTTCACCAAGATTATCGTAGAAAATGCATATCTCAACTTGAAACCCGACGAAAACCAAACATCGCCGGTTCTGCATATCAAACGCACTGTGGAATGTTCAAAACACCAGAAAACTTGTTTTTTCGCATTAAATAGCTCGAAAAGAGCGATCTAGATGATTCTGCATACTTCTGACAGAAGTCTCACCATGATTATCGTATAAAATGCATATCTCAGCTTGAAACCCCACGAAAACCAAGATTTCGTTGGTTCTGCATATCAAACGCACTGTGGAGTGGTGAAAACACCAGATAACGTTTTTCTCGCATTAAATAGCTCGAAAAGAGCGATCCTGATGATTCTGCATACTTCTGACAGAAGTCTCACCAAGATTATCGTAGAAAATGCATATCACAGCTTGAACTACGACGAAATCCAAGATGTCGCCGGTTCTGCATATCAAACGCACTGTGGAGTGGTGAAAACAACCAGAGAACGTGTTTCTCGCATTAAATAGCTCGATAAGAGCGATCCTGATGATTCTGCATCCTTCTGACAGAAGTCTCACCAAGATTATCGTAGAAAATGCATATCACAGCTTGAACCCCGACGAAATCCAAGATGTCGCCGGTTCTGCATATCAAACGCACTGTGGAGTGGTGAATACACCAGATAACGTGTTTCTCGCATTAAATAGGTCGAAAAGAGCGATCTCGATGTTTCTGCATACTTCGGACAGAGGTCTCACCAAGATTATCGCAAAAAATGCATATCTCAGCTTGAAACCCCACGAAAACCAAGATTTCGCTGGTTCTGCATATCAAACGCACTGTGGAGTGGTGAAAACACCAGATAACGTTTTTCTCGCATTAAATAGCTCGAAAAGAGCGATCCTGATGATTCTGCATACTTCTGACAGAAGTCTCACCAAGATTATCGTAGAAAATGCATATCACAGCTTGAACCCCGACGACATCCAAGATGTCGCCGGTTCTGCATATCAAACGCACTGTGGAGTGGTGAAAACAACCAGAGAACGTGTTTCTCGCATTAAATAGCTCGAAAAGAGCGATCCTGATGATTCTGCATACTTCTGACAGAAGTCTCACCAAGATTATCGTAGAAAATGCATATCACAGCTTGAACCCCGACGAAATCCAAGATGTCGCCGGTTCTGCACATCCAACGAACTGTGGTGTGGTGAAAACCCCAGGAAACGTGTTTCTCGCATTAAATAGCTCGAAAAGAGCGCTCTTAATGTTTCTGCATGCTTCGGACAGATGTATCACCAAGATTATCGTTGAAAATGCATATCTCAACTTGAAACCCGACGAAAACCAAACATCGCCGGTTCTGCATATCAAACGCACTGTGGAATGTTCAAAACACCAGAAAACTTGTTTTTTCGCATTAAATAGCTCTAAAAGAGCGATCTAGATGATTCTGCATACTTCTGACAGAAGTCTCACCATGATTATCGTATAAAATGCATATCTCAGCTTGAAACCCGACGAAATCCAAGATGTCGCCGGTTCTGCATATCAAACGCACTGTGGAGTGGTGAAAACACCGGATAACGTGTTTCTCGCATTAAATAGGTCGAAAAGAGCGATCTCGATGTTTCTGCATACTTCGGACAGAGGTCTCACCAAGATTATCGCAAAAAATGCATATCTCAGCTTGAAACCCCACGAAAACCAAGATTTCGCTGGTTCTGCATATCAAACGCACTGTGGAGTGGTGAAAACACCAGATAACGTTTTTCTCGCATTAAATAGCTCGAAAAGAGCGACCCTGATGATTCTGCATACTTCTGACAGAAGTCTCACCAAGATTATCGTAGAAAATGCATATCACAGCTTGAACCCCGACGACATCCAAGATGTCGCCGGTTCTGCATATCAAACGCTCTGCGGAGTGGTGAAAACTCCAGTTAACGTGTTTCTCGCATATAATAGCTCGAAAAGTGCGATCTCGATGATTCTGCATACTTCGGACGGAAGTCTCACCAAGATTATCGCAGAAAATGCATATCTCAGGTTGAACCCCGACGAAATCCAAGATGTCGCCGGTTCTGCATATCAAACGCACTGTGGAGTGGTGAAAACACCGGATAACGTGTTTCTCGCTTTAAATAGCTCGAAAAGAGCGTTCTCGAAGATTCTGCATACTTCGGACAGATGTCTCACCAAGATTAACGCAGAAAATGCATATCTGAGCTTGAATCCCGACGAAATCCAAGATGTCGCCAGTTCTGCATATCAAACGCACTGTGGAGTGGTGAAAACACCAGAAAACTTGTTTCGCGCATTAAGTAGCTCGAAAAGAGCGTTCTCGAAGATTCTGCATACATCTGACAGAAGTATCACCAACATTATCGTAGAAAATGCATATCTCAGCTGGAAACACCACGAAAATCAGGATATCGCCGGTTCTGCATATCAAACGCACTGTGGAATGTTCAAAACACCAGAAAACTTGTTTTTTCGCATTAAATAGCTCGAAACGATCCATCTCGATGATTAAGCATACTTCGCACAGAAGTCTCACCAAGATTATCGCAGAAAATGCATATCTCAGCTTGAAACCTCACGAAAACCCAGATATCGCTGGTTCTGCATATAAAACGCACTGTGGAGTGGTGAAAACACCAGAAAACGTGTTTCTCGCATTAGATTGCTCGAAAAAAGCGATCCCGATGAATCTGCATACTTCTGACAGAACACTCACCAAGATTATCACAGAAAATGCATATCTCAGCTGGAAACACCACGAAAATCAAGATATCGCCGGTTCTGCATATCAATCGCACTGTGGAATGTTGAAAACACGAGAAAACTTGTTTTTTCGCATTAAATAGCTCGAATCGGGCGATCTAGATGATTCTGCAAACTTCTGACAGAAGTCTCACCAAGATTATCGTAGAAAACACATATCCCAGCTTGAAACCCGACGAAATCCAAGATGTCGCCGGTTCTGCATATCAAACGTACCGTGGAGTGGTGAAAACACCAGAAAACTTGTTTCGCGCATTAAGTAGCTCGAAAAGAGCGTTCTCGAAGATTCTGCATACTTCTGACAGAAGTCTCACCAACATTATCGTAGAAAATGCATATCTCAGCTGGAAACACCACGAAAATCAAGATATCGCCGGTTCTGCATATCAAACGCACTGTGGAATGTTGAAAACACCAGAAAACTTGTTTTTTCGCATTAAATAGCTCGAAAAGATCGATCTAGATGATTCTGCATACTTCTGTCTGAAGTCTCACCAAGATTATCGTGGAAAATACATATCTCAGCTTGAAACCCGACGAAATCCAAGATTTCGCCGGTTCTGCATATCAAACGCACTGTGGAGTGGTGAAAACACCAGAAAACGTGTTTCTCGCATTAGATTGCTCGAAAAAAGCGATCCCGATGAATCTGCATACTTCTGACAGAACACTCACCAAGATTATCACAGAAAATGCATATCTCAGCTGGAAACACCACGAAAATCAAGATATCGCCGGTTCTGCATATCAATCGCACTGTGGAATGTTGAAAACACGAGAAAACTTGTTTTTTCGCATTAAATAGCTCGAATCGGGCGATCTAGATGATTCTGCAAACTTCTGACAGAAGTCTCACCAAGATTATCGTAGAAAACACATATCCCAGCTTGAAACCCGACGAAATCCAAGATGTCGCCGGTTCTGCATATCAAACGTACCGTGGAGTGGTGAAAACACCAGAAAACTTGTTTCGCGCATTAAGTAGCTCGAAAAGAGCGTTCTCGAAGATTCTGCATACTTCTGACAGAAGTCTCACCAACATTATCGTAGAAAATGCATATCTCAGCTGGAAACACCACGAAAATCAAGATATCGCCGGTTCTGCATATCAAACGCACTGTGGAATGTTGAAAACACCAGAAAACTTGTTTTTTCGCATTAAATAGCTCGAAAAGATCGATCTAGATGATTCTGCATACTTCTGTCTGAAGTCTCACCAAGATTATCGTGGAAAATACATATCTCAGCTTGAAACCCGACGAAATCCAAGATTTCGCCGGTTCTGCATATCAAACGCACTGTGGAGTGGTGAAAACACCAGAAAACGTGTTTCTCGCATTAGATAGCTCGAAAAAAGCGATCCCGATGATTCTGCATACTTCTGACAGAACACTCACCAAGATTATCACAGAAAATGCATCTCTCAGCTGGAAACACCACCAAAACCAAGATATCGCTGGTTCTGCATATCAAACGCACTCTGGAGTGGTGAATGCACCAGATAACGTGTTTCTCGCATTAGATAGCTCGAAAAGAGCGATCTAGATGATTCTGCATACTTCGGACAGAGGTTTCACCAAGATTATCGCAGAAAATGCATATCTGAGCTTGAAACCCCACGAAAACCAAGATATCGCTGGTTCTGCATATCAAACGCACTGTGGAGTGGTGAAAACACCAGATAACTTGTTTCTCGCATTAAATAGCTCGAGAAGAGCGCTCTCGATGTTTCTGCATACTTCGGACAGAAGTCTCACCAAGATTATCGAAGAAAATGCATATCTCAGCTTGAAATCCCACGAAAACCCAGATATCGCTGGTTCTGCATATAAAACGCACTGTGGAGTGCTGAAAACACCAGAGAACGTGTTTCTCGCATTAAATAGCTCGAAAAGAGGGATCACGATGATTCTGCATACTTCTGACAGAAGACTCACCAAGATGATCGCAGAAAATGCATATCTCAGCTGGAAACACCACGAAAAACAAGATATCGCCCGTTCTGCATATCAAACGCACTGTGGAATGTTGAAAACACCAGAAAACTTGTTTTTTCGCATTAAATAGCTCGAAAAGAGCGATCTAGATGTTTCTGCATACTTCTGACTGAAGTCTCACCAAGATTATCGCAGAACATGCAGATCTCAGCTTGAAACCTCACGAAAATCAAGATGTCGCCGGTTCTGCATATCAAACGCACTGTAGAGTGGTGAAAACAACCTGATAACGTGTTTCTCGCATTAAATAGCTCGAAAAGAGCGATCTAGATGCTTCTGCATACTTCTGGCAGAAGACTCACCTAGATTATCGCCGAAAATGCATATCTCAGCTGGAAACACCACGGAAAATCAAGATATCGCCGGTTCTGCATATCAAACGCACTGTGGAGTGGTGAAAACAACCAGATATCGTGTTTCTCGCATTAAGTTGCTCGAAAAGAGCGATCTCGAAGATTCTGCATACTTCTGACAGACGTCTCACCAAGATTATAGTAGAAAATGCATATCTCAGCTTGAAACCCGACGAAATCCAAGATGTCGCCGGTTCTGCATATCAAACGCACTGTGGAGTGGTGAAAACACCGGATAACGTGTTTCTCGCATTAAATAACTCGAAAAGAGCGATCCCGATGATTCTGCATACTTCTGACAGAAGTCTCACCAAGATTATCGTAGAAAATGCATATCTCAGCTTGAACCCCGACGAAATCTAAGATGTCGCCGGTTCTGCATATCAAACGCACTGTGGAGTGGTGAAAACAACCAGATATCGTGTTTCTCGCATTAAGTTGCTCGAAAAGAGCGATCTCGAAGATTCTGCATACTTCTGACAGACGTCTCACCAAGATTATAGTAGAAAATGCATATCTCAGCTTGAAACCCGACGAAATCCAAGATGTCGCCGGTTCTGCATATCAAACGCACTGTGGAGTGGTGAAAACACCGGATAACGTGTTTCTCGCATTAAATAACTCGAAAAGAGCGATCCCGATGATTCTGCATACTTCGGACAGAAGTCTCACCAAGATTATCGCAGAAAATGCATATCTCAGGTTGAACCCCGACGAAATCCAAGATGTCGCCGGTTCTGCATATCAAACGCACTGCGGAGTGGTGAAAACTCCAGTTAACGTGTTTCTCGCATATAATAGCTCGAAAAGTGCGATCTCGATGATTCTGCATACTTCGGACAGAAGTCTCACCAAGATTATCGCAGAAAATGCATATCTCAGGTTGAACCCCGACGAAATCCAAGATGTCGCCGGTTCTGCATATCAAACGCACTGTGGAATGTTCAAAACACCAGAAAACTTGTTTTTTCGCATTAAATAGCTCGAAAAGAGCGATCTAGATGATTCTGCAAACTTCTGACAGAAGTCTCACCAAGATTATCGTAGAAAATACATATCTCAGCTTGAAACCCAACGAAATCCAAGATGTCGCCGGTTCTACATATCAAACGCACTGTGGAGTGGTGAAAACACCAGAAAACGTGTTTCTCGCATTAAGTAGCTCGAAAAGAGTGTTCTCGAAGATTCTGCATCCTTCTGACAGAGGTCTCACCAATATTATCGTAGAAAATGCATGTCTCAGCTTGAAACCCTACCGAAACGAAGATATCTCAGGTTCTGCATGTCTAACGTACTGTGGAGTGGTGAATACACCAGAAAACGTGTTTCTCGCATTAAATAGCTCGAAAAGAGCGATCTAGATGATTCTGCATACTTCTGACTGAAGTCTCACCAAGATTATCGCAGAAGATGCATATCACAGCTTGAAACCCGACGAAAACCAAGATATCGCTGGTTCTGCATATCAAACGCACTGTGGAGTGGTGACAACACCAGATAACGTGTTTCTCGCATTAAATAGCTCGAAAAGAGCAATCTCGATGATTCTGCATACTTCGGACAGAAGTCTCAACAAGATAATCGCAGAAAATGCATATCTCAGCTTGAAACCCCACGAAAACCAAGATATCTCCGGTTCTGCATATCAAACCAACTGTGGAGTGGGGAAAACACCAGATAACGTGTTCCTCGCATTAAATAGCTCGAAAAGTACGAACTCGATGATTCTGCATACTTCGGACAGCAGTCTCACCAAGATTATCGTAGAAAATGCAGGTCTCAGCTTGACACCCGACGAAATCCAAGATGTCGCCAGTTCTGCATATCAAACGCACTGTGAAGTGGGGAAAACACCAGAAAACTTGTTTCGCGCATTAAGTAGCTCGAAAAGAGCGTTCTCGAAGATTCTGCATACTTCTGACAGAAGTCTCACCAACATTATCGTAGAAAATGCATATCTCAGCTGGAAACACCACGAAAATCAAGATATCACCGGTTCTGCATATCAAACGCACTGTGGAATGTGCAAAACACCAGAAAACTTGTTTTTTCGCATTAAATAGCTCGAAAAGAGCGATCTAGATGATTCTGCATACTTCTGACAAAGGACTCACCAAGATTATCGCAGAATATGCATATATCAGCTGGAAACACCACGTAAATCAAGATATCGCCGGTTCTGCATATCAAACGCACTGTGGAATGTTGAAAACACCAGAAAACGTGTTTCTCACATTAAGTAGCTCGAAAAGAGCGTTCTCAAAGATCCTGCATACTTCTGACAGAAGTCTCACCAAGATTATCGTAGAAAATGCATATCTCAGCTTGAAACCCGACCAAAACCAAGTTATATGCGGTTCTGCACATCAAACGTACCGTGGAGTGGTGAAAACACCAGAAAACTTGTTTCGCGCATTAAGTAGCTCGACAAGACCGTTCTCGAAGGTTCTGCATACTTCTGACAGAAGTCTCATCATCATTATCGTAGAAAATGCATATCTCAGCTTGAAACCCCACGAAAACCAAGATTTCGCTGGTTCTGCATATCAAACGAACTGTGGAGAGGTGAAAACACCAGAAAACGTGTTTCTCGCATTCAATAGGTCGATAAGTACGTTCTCGATGACTCTGCATACTGCGGACAGAAGTCTCACCAATATTATCGCAGAAAATGCATATCTCAGCTAGAAACCCGACCAAAACCAAGTTATATGCGGTTCTGCACATCAAACGTACCGTGGAGTGGTGAAAACACCAGAAAACTTGTTTCGCGCATTAAGTAGCTCGACAAGACCGTTCTCGAAGGTTCTGCATACTTCTGACAGAAGTCTCACCATCATTATCGTAGAAAATGCATATCTCAGCTTGAACCCCGACGAAATCTAAGATGTCGCCGGTTCTGCTTATCAAACGCACTGCGCAGTGGTGAAAACACCAGTTAACGTGTTTCTCGCATATAATAGCTCGAAAAGAGTGTTCTCGAAGATTCTGCATACTTCTGACAGAGGTCTCACCAATATTATCGTAGAAAATGCATGTCTCAGCTTGAAACCCTACCGAAACGAAGATATCTCTGGTTCTGCATGTCTAACGTACTGTGGAGTGGTGAATACACCAGAAAACGTGTTTCTCGCATTAAATAGCTCGAAAAGAGCGAACTAGATGATTCTGCATACTTCTGACTGAAGTCTCACCAAGATTATCGCAGAAGATGCATATCACAGCTTGAAACCCGACGAAAACCAAGATATCGCTGGTTCTGCATATCAAACGCACTGTGGAGTGGTGATAACACCAGATAACGTGTTTCTCGCATTAAATAGCTCGAAAAGAGCAATCTCGATGATTCTGCATACTTCGGACAGAAGTCTCAACAAGATTATCGCAGAAAATGCATATCTCAGCTTGAAACCCCACGAAAACCAAGATATCTCCGGTTCTGCATATCAAACCAACTGTGGAGTGGGGAAAACACCAGATAACGTGTTCCTCGCATTAAATAGCTCGAAAAGTACGAACTCGATGATTCTGCATACTTCGGACAGCAGTCTCACCAATATTATCGTAGAAAATGCAGGTCTCAGCTTGACACCCGACGAAATCCAAGATGTCGTTGGTTCCGCATATCAAACGCACTGTGGAGTGGTTAAAACACCAGTTAACGTGTTTCTCGCATTAAATAGCTCGAGAAGGGGGTTCTCGATGATTCTGCATACTTCTGACAGAAGACTCACCAAGATTATCGCCGAAAATGCATATCTCAGCTGGAAACTCCACGAAAATCAAGATATCGCCGGTTCTGCATATCAAACGCACTGTGGAATGTTGAAAACACCAGAAAACTTGTTTTTTCGCATTAAATAGCTCGAAACGAGCGATCTAGATGATTCTGCAAACGTCTGACAGAAGTCTCACCAAGATTATCGTAGAAAATGCATATCTCAGCTTGAAACCCGACGAAATCCAAGATGTCGCCAGTTCTGCATATCAAACGCACTGTGGAATGTTGAAAACACCAGAAAACGTGTTTCTCACATTAAGTAGCTCGAAAAGAGCGTTCTCAAAGATCCTGCATACTTCTGACAGAAGTCTCACCAAGATTATCGTAGAAAATGCATATCTCAGCTTGAAACCCGACCAAAACCAAGTTATATGCGGTTCTGCACATCAAACGTACCGTGGAGTGGTGAAAACACCAGAAAACTTGTTTCGCGCATTAAGTAGCTCGACAAGACCGTTCTCGAAGGTTCTGCATACTTCTGACAGAAGTCTCACCATCATTATCGTAGAAAATGCATATCTCAGCTTGAAACCCCACGAAAACCAAGATTTCGCTGGTTCTGCATATCAAACGAACTGTGGAGAGGTGAAAACCCCAGAAAACGTGTTTCTCGCATTAAATAGCTCGATAAGTACGTTCTCGATGACTCTGCATACTGCGGACAGAAGTCTCACCAATATTATCGCAGAAAATGCATATCTCAGCTAGAAACCCGACCAAAACCAAGTTATATGCGGTTCTGCACATCAAACGTACCGTGGAGTGGTGAAAACACCAGAAAACTTGTTTCGCGCATTATGTAGCTCGACAAGACCGTTCTCGAAGGTTCTGCATACTTCTGACAGAAGTCTCACCATCATTATCGTAGAAAATGCATATCTCAGCTTGAACCACGACGAAATCTAAGATGTCGCCGGTTCTGCTTATCAAACGCACTGCGCAGTGGTGAAAACACCAGTTAACGTGTTTCTCGCATATAATAGCTCGAAAAGTGCGATCTCGATGATTCTGCATACTTCGGACAGAAGTCTCACCAAGATTATCGCAGAAAATGCATATCTCAGGTTGAACACCGACGAAATCCAAGATGTCGCCGGTTCTGCATATCAAACGCACTGTGGAGTGGTGAAAACAACCAGAGAACGTGTTTCTCGCATTAAATAGCTCGAAAAGAGCGTTCCCGAAGATTCTGCATACTTCGGACAGATGTCTCACCAAGATTATCGCAGAAAATGCATATCTGAGCTTGAAACCCCACGAAAACCAAGATATCGCAGGTTCTGCATATCAAACGCACTGCGGAGTGGTGAGAACACCAGATAACGTTTTTCTCGCATTAAATAGCTCGAAAAGAGCGATCCTGATGATTCTGCATACTTCTGACAGAAGTCTCACCAAGATTATCGCAGAAAATGCATATCACAGCTTGAACCCCGACGAAATCCAAGATGTCGCCGGTTCTGCATATCAAACGCACTGTGGAGTGGTGAAAACACCAGATAACGTGTTTCTCGCATTAAATAGGTCGAAAAGAGCGATCTCGATGTTTCTGCATACTTCGGACAGAGGTCTCACCAAGATTATCGCAGAAAATGCATATCTCAACTTGAAACCCGACGAAAACAAAACATCGCCGGTTCTACATATCAAACCAACTGTGGAGTGGTGAAAAACCAGACAACGTGTTTCTCGCATTAAATAGCTCGAAAAGAGCGCTCTTGATGTTTCTGCATGCTTTGGACAGATGTTTCACCAAGATTATCGTAGAAAATGCATATCTCAACTTGAAACCCGACGAAAACAAAACATCGCCGGTTCTACATATCAAACCAACTGTGGAGTGGTGAAAAACCAGACAACGTGTTTCTCGCATTAAATAGATCGAAAAGTGCGATATCGATGATTCTGCATACTTCTAACAGAAGTCTCACCATGATTATCGCAGAAAATGCATATCTCTGCTAGAAACCCCACGAAAACCAAGATATCTCCTGTTCTGCTTATCCAACGAACTGTGGAGTGGTGAAAACCCCAGAAAACGTGTTTCTCGCATTAAATAGGTAGAAAAGAGCGCTATCGATGTTTCTGCATACTTCGGACAGAGGTTTCACCAAGATTATCGCAGAAAATGCATATCTGGGCTTGAAACCCCACGAAAACCAAGATATCGCTGGTCCTGCATATCAAACGCACTGTGGAGTGGTGAAAACACCAGATAACATGTTTCTCGCATTAAATAGCTCGAAACGAGCAATCTCGATGATTAAGCATACTTCGGACAGAAGTCTCACCAAGATTATCGTAAAAAATGCATATCTCAGCTTGAAACTCCACGAAAACCAAGATATCGCTGGTTCTGCATATCAAACGCACTCTGGAGTGGTGAATGCACCAGATAACGTGTTTCTCGCATTAGATAGCTCGAAAAGAGCGATCTAGATGATTCTGCATACTTCGGACAGAGGTTTCACCAAGATTATCGCAGAAAATGCATATCTGAGCTTGAAACCCCACGAAAACCAAGATATCGCTGGTTCTGCATATCAAACGCACTGTGGAGTGGTGAAAACACCAGATAACTTGTTTCTCGCATTAAATAGCTCGAGAAGAGCGCTCTCGATGTTTCTGCATACTTCGGACAGAAGTCTCACCAAGATTATCGCAGAAAATGCATATCTCAGCTTGAAACCCCACGAAAACCCAGATATCGCTGGTTCTGCATATTAAACGCACTGTGGAGTGCTGAAAACACCAGAGAACGTGTTTCTCGCATTAAATAGCTCGAAAAGAGGGATCTCGATGATTCTGCATACTTCTGACAGAAGACTCACAAAGATTATCGCAGAAAATGCATATCTCAGCTGGAAACACCACGAAAAACAAGATATCGCCCGTTCTGCATATCAAACGCACTGTGGAATGTTGAAAACACCAGAAAACTTGTTTTTTCGCATTAAATAGCTCGAAAAGAGCGATCTAGATGTTTCTGCATACTTCTGACTGAAGTCTCACCAAGATTATCGCAGAACATGCAGATCTCAGCTTGAAACCTCACGAAAATCAAGATATCGCCGGTTCTGCATATCAAACGCACTGTGGAGTGGTGAAAACAACCAGATATCGTGTTTCTCGCATTAAGTTGCTCGAAAAGAGCGATCTCGAAGATTCTGCAAACTTCTGACAGACGTCTCACCAAGATTATAGTAGAAAATGCATATCTCAGCTTGAAACCCGACGAAATCCAAGATGTCGCCGGTTCTGCATATCAAACGCACTGTGGAGTGGTGAAAACACCGGATAACGTGTTTCTCGCATTAAATAACTCGAAAAGAGCGATCCCGATGATTCTGCATACTTCTGACAGAAGTCTCACCAAGATTATCGTAGAAAATGCATATCTCAGCTTGAACCCCGACGAAATCTAAGATGTCGCCGGTTCTGCATATCAAACGCTCTGCGGAGTGGTGAAAACTCCAGTTAACGTGTTTCTCGCATATAATAGCTCGAAAAGTGCGATCTCGATGATTCTGCATACTTCGGACAGAAGTCTCACCAAGATTATCGCAGAAAATGCATATCTCAGGTTGAACCCCGACGAAATCCAAGATGTCGCCGGTTCTGCATATCAAACGCACTGCGGAGTGGTGAAAACACCAGATAACGTTTTTCTCGCGTTAAATAGCTCGAAAAGAGGGATCCTGATGATTCTGCATAATTCTGACAGAAGTCTCACCAAGATTATCGTAGAAAATGCATATCACAGCTTGAACCCCGACGAAATCCAAGATGTCGCCGGTTCTGCATATCAAACGCACTGTGGAGTGGTGAAAACACCAGATAACGTTTTTCTCGCATTAAATAGCTCGAAAAGAGCGATCCTGATGATTCTGCATCCTTCTGACAGAAGTCTCACCAAGATTATCGTAGAAAATGCATATCACAGCTTGAACCCCGACGAAATCCAAGATGTCGCCGGTTCTGCATATCAAACGCACTGTGGTGTGGTGAAAACCCCAGGAAACGTGTTTCTCGCATTAAATAGCTCGAAAAGAGCGCTCTTAATGTTTCTGCATACTTCGGACAGATGTTTCACCAAGATTATCGTAGAAAATGCATATCTCAACTTGAAACCCGACGAAAACCAAACATCGCCGGTTCTGCATATCAAACGCACTGTGGAATGTTCAAAACACCAGAAAACTTGTTTTTTCGCATTAAATAGCTCGAAAAGAGCGATCTAGATGATTCTGCATACTTCTGACAGAAGTCTCACCATGATTATCGTATAAAATGCATATCTCAGCTTGAAACCCCACGAAAACCAAGATTTCGTTGGTTCTGCATATCAAACGCACTGTGGAGTGGTGAAAACACCAGATAACGTTTTTCTCGCATTAAATAGCTCGAAAAGAGCGATCCTGATGATTCTGCATACTTCTGACAGAAGTCTCACCAAGATTATCGTAGAAAATGCATATCACAGCTTGAACTACGACGAAATCCAAGATGTCGCCGGTTCTGCATATCAAACGCACTGTGGAGTGGTGAAAACAACCAGAGAACGTGTTTCTCGCATTAAATAGCTCGATAAGAGCGATCCTGATGATTCTGCATCCTTCTGACAGAAGTCTCACCAAGATTATCGTAGAAAATGCATATCACAGCTTGAACCCCGACGAAATCCAAGATGTCGCCGGTTCTGCATATCAAACGCACTCTGGAGTGGTGAATGCACCAGATAACGTGTTTCTCGCATTAGATAGCTCGAAAAGAGCGATCTAGATGATTCTGCATACTTCGGACAGAGGTTTCACCAAGATTATCGCAGAAAATGCATATCTGAGCTTGAAACCCCACGAAAACCAAGATATCGCTGGTTCTGCATATCAAACGCACTGTGGAGTGGTGAAAACACCAGATAACTTGTTTCTCGCATTAAATAGCTCGAGAAGAGCGCTCTCGATGTTTCTGCATACTTCGGACAGAAGTCTCACCAAGATTATCGCAGAAAATGCATATCTCAGCTTGAAACCCCACGAAAACCCAGATATCGCTGGTTCTGCATATTAAACGCACTGTGGAGTGCTGAAAACACCAGAGAACGTGTTTCTCGCATTAAATAGCTCGAAAAGAGGGATCTCTATGATTCTGCATACTTCTGACAGAAGACTCACAAAGATTATCGCAGAAAATGCATATCTCAGCTGGAAACACCACGAAAAACAAGATATCGCCCGTTCTGCATATCAAACGCACTGTGGAATGTTGAAAACACCAGAAAACTTGTTTTTTCGCATTAAATAGCTCGAAAAGAGCGATCTAGATGTTTCTGCATACTTCTGACTGAAGTCTCACCAAGATTATCGCAGAACATGCAGATCTCAGCTTGAAACCTCACGAAAATCAAGATGTCGCCGGTTCTGCATATCAAACGCACTGTAGAGTGGTGAAAACAACCAGATAACGTGTTTCTCGCATTAAATAGCTCGAAAAGAGCGATCTAGATGATTCTGCATACTTCTGGCAGAAGACTCACCTAGATTATCGCCGAAAATGCATATCTCAGCTGGAAACACCACGAAAATCAAGATATCGCCGGTTCTGCATATCAAACGCACTGTGGAGTGGTGAAAACAACCAGATATCGTGTTTCTCGCATTAAGTTGCTCGAAAAGAGCGATCTCGAAGATTCTGCAAACTTCTGACAGACGTCTCACCAAGATTATAGTAGAAAATGCATATCTCAGCTTGAAACCCGACGAAATCCAAGATGTCGCCGGTTCTGCATATCAAACGCACTGTGGAGTGGTGAAAACACCGGATAACGTGTTTCTCGCATTAAATAACTCGAAAAGAGCGATCCCGATGATTCTGCATACTTCTGACAGAAGTCTCACCAAGATTATCGTAGAAAATGCATATCTCAGCTTGAACCCCGACGAAATCTAAGATGTCGCCGGTTCTGCATATCAAACGCTCTGCGGAGTGGTGAAAACTCCAGTTAACGTGTTTCTCGCATATAATAGCTCGAAAAGTGCGATCTCGATGATTCTGCATACTTCGGACAGAAGTCTCACCAAGATTATCGCAGAAAATGCATATCTCAGGTTGAACCCCGACGAAATCCAAGATGTCGCCGGTTCTGCATATCAAACGCACTGCGGAGTGGTGAAAACACCAGATAACGTTTTTCTCGCATTAAATAGCTCGAAAAGAGGGATCCTGATGATTCTGCATAATTCTGACAGAAGTCTCACCAAGATTATCGTAGAAAATGCATATCACAGCTTGAACCCCGACGAAATCCAAGATGTCGCCGGTTCTGCATATCAAACGCACTGTGGAGTGGTGAAAACACCAGATAACGTTTTTCTCGCATTAAATAGCTCGAAAAGAGCGATCCTGATGATTCTGCATCCTTCTGACAGAAGTCTCACCAAGATTATCGTAGAAAATGCATATCACAGCTTGAACCCCGACGAAATCCAAGATGTCGCCGGTTCTGCATATCAAACGCACTGTGGTGTGGTGAAAATCCCAGGAAACGTGTTTCTCGCATTAAATAGCTCGAAAAGAGGGCTCTTAATGTTTCTGCATACTTCGGACAGATGTTTCACCAAGATTATCGTAGAAAATGCATATCTCAACTTGAAACCCGACGAAAACCAAACATCGCCGGTTCTGCATATCAAACGCACTGTGGAATGTTCAAAACACCAGAAAACTTGTTTTTTCGCATTAAATAGCTCGAAAAGAGCGATCTAGATGATTCTGCATACTTCTGACAGAAGTCTCACCATGATTATCGTATAAAATGCATATCTCAGCTTGAAACCCCACGAAAACCAAGATTTCGTTGGTTCTGCATATCAAACGCACTGTGGAGTGGTGAAAACACCAGATAACGTTTTTCTCGCATTAAATAGCTCGAAAAGAGCGATCCTGATGATTCTGCATACTTCTGACAGAAGTCTCACCAAGATTATCGTAGAAAATGCATATCACAGCTTGAACTACGACGAAATCCAAGATGTCGCCGGTTCTGCATATCAAACGCACTGTGGAGTGGTGAAAACAACCAGAGAACGTGTTTCTCGCATTAAATAGCTCGATAAGAGCGATCCTGATGATTCTGCATCCTTCTGACAGAAGTCTCACCAAGATTATCGTAGAAAATGCATATCACAGCTTGAACCCCGACGAAATCCAAGATGTCGCCGGTTCTGCATATCAAACGCACTGTGGAGTGGTGAATACACCAGATAACGTGTTTCTCGCATTAAATAGGTCGAAAAGAGCGATCTCGATGTTTCTGCATACTTCGGACAGAGGTCTCACCAAGATTATCGCAAAAAATGCATATCTCAGCTTGAAACCCCACGAAAACCAAGATTTCGCTGGTTCTGCATATCAAACGCACTGTGGAGTGGTGAAAACACCAGATAACGTTTTTCTCGCATTAAATAGCTCGAAAAGAGCGATCCTGATGATTCTGCATACTTCTGACAGAAGTCTCACCAAGATTATCGTAGAAAATGCATATCACAGCTTGAACCCCGACGACATCCAAGATGTCGCCGGTTCTGCATATCAAACGCACTGTGGAGTGGTGAAAACAACCAGAGAACGTGTTTCTCGCATTAAATAGCTCGAAAAGAGCGATCCTGATGATTCTGCATACTTCTGACAGAAGTCTCACCAAGATTATCGTAGAAAATGCATATCACAGCTTGAACCCCGACGAAATCCAAGATGTCGCCGGTTCTGCACATCCAACGAACTGTGGTGTGGTGAAAACCCCAGGAAACGTGTTTCTCGCATTAAATAGCTCGAAAAGAGCGCTCTTAATGTTTCTGCATGCTTCGGACAGATGTATCACCAAGATTATCGTTGAAAATGCATATCTCAACTTGAAACCCGACGAAAACCAAACATCGCCGGTTCTGCATATCAAACGCACTGTGGAATGTTCAAAACACCAGAAAACTTGTTTTTTCGCATTAAATAGCTCTAAAAGAGCGATCTAGATGATTCTGCATACTTCTGACAGAAGTCTCACCATGATTATCGTATAAAATGCATATCTCAGCTTGAAACCCGACGAAATCCAAGATGTCGCCGGTTCTGCATATCAAACGCACTGTGGAGTGGTGAAAACACCGGATAACGTGTTTCTCGCATTAAATAGGTCGAAAAGAGCGATCTCGATGTTTCTGCATACTTCGGACAGAGGTCTCACCAAGATTATCGCAAAAAATGCATATCTCAGCTTGAAACCCCACGAAAACCAAGATTTCGCTGGTTCTGCATATCAAACGCACTGTGGAGTGGTGAAAACACCAGATAACGTTTTTCTCGCATTAAATAGCTCGAAAAGAGCGATCCTGATGATTCTGCATACTTCTGACAGAAGTCTCACCAAGATTATCGTAGAAAATGCATATCACAGCTTGAACCCCGACGACATCCAAGATGTCGCCGGTTCTGCATATCAAACGCTCTGCGGAGTGGTGAAAACTCCAGTTAACGTGTTTCTCGCATATAATAGCTCGAAAAGTGCGATCTCGATGATTCTGCATACTTCGGACGGAAGTCTCACCAAGATTATCGCAGAAAATGCATATCTCAGGTTGAACCCCGACGAAATCCAAGATGTCGCCGGTTCTGCATATCAAACGCACTGTGGAGTGGTGAAAACACCGGATAACGTGTTTCTCGCTTTAAATAGCTCGAAAAGAGCGTTCTCGAAGATTCTGCATACTTCGGACAGATGTCTCACCAAGATTAACGCAGAAAATGCATATCTGAGCTTGAAACCCGACGAAATCCAAGATGTCGCCAGTTCTGCATATCAAACGCACTGTGGAGTGGTGAAAACACCAGAAAACTTGTTTCGCGCATTAAGTAGCTCGAAAAGAGCGTTCTCGAAGATTCTGCATACATCTGACAGAAGTATCACCAACATTATCGTAGAAAATGCATATCTCAGCTGGAAACACCACGAAAATCAGGATATCGCCGGTTCTGCATATCAAACGCACTGTGGAATGTTCAAAACACCAGAAAACTTGTTTTTTCGCATTAAATAGCTCGAAACGATCCATCTCGATGATTAAGCATACTTCGCACAGAAGTCTCACCAAGATTATCGCAGAAAATGCATATCTCAGCTTGAAACCTCACGAAAACCCAGATATCGCTGGTTCTGCATATAAAACGCACTGTGGAGTGGTGAAAACACCAGAAAACGTGTTTCTCGCATTAGATTGCTCGAAAAAAGCGATCCCGATGAATCTGCATACTTCTGACAGAACACTCACCAAGATTATCACAGAAAATGCATATCTCAGCTGGAAACACCACGAAAATCAAGATATCGCCGGTTCTGCATATCAATCGCACTGTGGAATGTTGAAAACACGAGAAAACTTGTTTTTTCGCATTAAATAGCTCGAATCGGGCGATCTAGATGATTCTGCAAACTTCTGACAGAAGTCTCACCAAGATTATCGTAGAAAACACATATCCCAGCTTGAAACCCGACGAAATCCAAGATGTCGCCGGTTCTGCATATCAAACGTACCGTGGAGTGGTGAAAACACCAGAAAACTTGTTTCGCGCATTAAGTAGCTCGAAAAGAGCGTTCTCGAAGATTCTGCATACTTCTGACAGAAGTCTCACCAACATTATCGTAGAAAATGCATATCTCAGCTGGAAACACCACGAAAATCAAGATATCGCCGGTTCTGCATATCAAACGCACTGTGGAATGTTGAAAACACCAGAAAACTTGTTTTTTCGCATTAAATAGCTCGAAAAGATCGATCTAGATGATTCTGCATACTTCTGTCTGAAGTCTCACCAAGATTATCGTGGAAAATACATATCTCAGCTTGAAACCCGACGAAATCCAAGATTTCGCCGGTTCTGCATATCAAACGCACTGTGGAGTGGTGAAAACACCAGAAAACGTGTTTCTCGCATTAGATTGCTCGAAAAAAGCGATCCCGATGAATCTGCATACTTCTGACAGAACACTCACCAAGATTATCACAGAAAATGCATATCTCAGCTGGAAACACCACGAAAATCAAGATATCGCCGGTTCTGCATATCAATCGCACTGTGGAATGTTGAAAACACGAGAAAACTTGTTTTTTCGCATTAAATAGCTCGAATCGGGCGATCTAGATGATTCTGCAAACTTCTGACAGAAGTCTCACCAAGATTATCGTAGAAAACACATATCCCAGCTTGAAACCCGACGAAATCCAAGATGTCGCCGGTTCTGCATATCAAACGTACCGTGGAGTGGTGAAAACACCAGAAAACTTGTTTCGCGCATTAAGTAGCTCGAAAAGAGCGTTCTCGAAGATTCTGCATACTTCTGACAGAAGTCTCACCAACATTATCGTAGAAAATGCATATCTCAGCTGGAAACACCACGAAAATCAAGATATCGCCGGTTCTGCATATCAAACGCACTGTGGAATGTTGAAAACACCAGAAAACTTGTTTTTTCGCATTAAATAGCTCGAAAAGATCGATCTAGATGATTCTGCATACTTCTGTCTGAAGTCTCACCAAGATTATCGTGGAAAATACATATCTCAGCTTGAAACCCGACGAAATCCAAGATTTCGCCGGTTCTGCATATCAAACGCACTGTGGAGTGGTGAAAACACCAGAAAACGTGTTTCTCGCATTAGATAGCTCGAAAAAAGCGATCCCGATGATTCTGCATACTTCTGACAGAACACTCACCAAGATTATCACAGAAAATGCATCTCTCAGCTGGAAACACCACCAAAATCAAGATATCGCCGGTTCTGCATATCAAACGCACTGTGGAATGTTGAAACCACCAGAAAACTTGTTTTTTCGCATTAAATAGCTCGAAACGAGCGATCTAGATGATTCTGCAAACTTCTGACAGAAGTCTCACCAAGATTATCGTAGAAAATACATATCTCAGCTTGAAACCCGACGAAATCCAAGATGTCGCCGGTTCTGCATATCAAACGTACCGTGGAGTGGTGAAAACACCAGAAAACTTGTTTCTCGCATTAAATAGCTCGAAAAGAGCGCTCTCGATGTTTCTGCATACTTCGAAAAGAAGTCTCACCAAGATTATCGCAGAAAATGCATATCTCAGCTTGAAACCCCACGAAAACCCAGATATCGCTGGTTCTGCATATCAAACGCACTGTGGAGTGGTGAAAACACCAGATAACGTGTTTCTGGCATTAGATAGCTCGAAAAAAGCGATCCCGATGATTCTGCATACTTCTGACAGAACACTCACCAAGATTATCACAGTAAATGCATATCTCAGCTGGAAACACCACGAAAATCAAGATATCGCCGGTTCTGCATATCAAACGCACTGTGGAATTTTGAAAACATGAGAAAACTTGTTTTTTCGCATTAAATAGCTCGAAACGAGCGATCTAGATGATTCTGCAAACTTCTGACAGAAGTCTCACCAAGATTATCACAGAAAATTATATCTCAGCTGGAAACACCACGAAAACCAAGATATCTCCAGTTCTGCACATCAAACGTACTGTGGAGTGGTGAAAACACCAGATAACGTGTTTCTCGCATTAAATAGCTCGAAAAGAGCGATCTAGATGATTCTGCATACTTCTGACTGAAGTCTCACCAAGATTATCGCAGTAGATGCATATCACAGCTTGCAACCCCACGAAAACCAAGATATCGCTGGTTCTGCATATCAAACGCACTGTGGAGTGGTGATAACACCAGATAACGTGTTTCTCGCATTAAGTAGCTCGAAAAGAGTGTTCTCGAAGATTCTGCATACTTCTGACAGAGGTCTCACCAATATTATCGTAGAAAATGCATGTCTCAGCTTGAAACCCTACCGAAACGAAGATATCTCCGGTTCTGCATGTCTAACGTACTGTGGAGTGGTGAATACACCAGATAACGTGTTTCTCGCATTAAATAGCTCGAAAAGAGCGATCTAGATGATTCTGCATACTTCTGACTGAAGTCTCACCAAGATTATCGCAGTAGATGCATATCACAGCTTGCAACCCCACGAAAACCAAGATATCGCTGGTTCTGCATATCAAACGCACTGTGGAGTGGTGATAACACCAGATAACGTGTTTCTCGCATTAAATAGCTCGAAAAGAGCAATCTCGATGATTCTGCATACTTCGGACAGAAGTCTCAACAAGATTATCGCAGAAAATGCATATCTCAGCTTGAAACCCCACGAAAACCAAGATATCTCCGGTTCTGCATATCAAACCAACTGTGGAGTGGGGAAATCACCAGATAACGTGTTCCTCGCATTAAATAGCTCGAAAAGTGCGAACTCGATGATTCTGCATACTTCGGACAGAAGTCTCACCAAGATTATCGCAGAACATGCAGATCTCAGCTTGAAACCTCACGAAAATCAAGATGTCGCCGGTTCTGCATATCAAACGCACTGTAGAGTGGTGAAAACAACCAGATAACGTGTTTCTCGCATTAAATAGCTCGAAAAGAGCGATCCCGATGATTCTGCATACTTCTGACGAAAGACTCACCAAGATTATCGCAGAAAATGCATATCTCAGCTGGAAACCCCACGAAAATCAAGATATCGCCGGTTCTGCATATCAAACGCACTGTGGAGTGGTGAAAACAACCAGATATCGTGTTTCTCGCATTAAGTTGCTCGAAAAGAGCGATCTCGAAGATTCTGCATACTTCTGACAGACGTCTCACCAAGATTATAATGGAAAATGCATATCTCAGCTTGAAACCCGACGAAATCCAAGATGTCGCCGGTTCTGCATATCAAACGCACTGTGGAGTGGTGAAAACACCGGATAACGTGTTTCTCGCATTAAATAACTCGAAAAGAGCGATCCCGATGATTCTGCATCCTTCTGACAGAAGTCTCACCAAGATTATCGTAGAAAATGCATATCTCAGGTTGAACCCCGACGAAATCCAAGATGTCGCCGGTTCTGCATATCAAACGCACTGCGGAGTGGTGAAAACTCCAGATAACGTTTTTCTCGCATTAAATAGCTCGAAAAGAGCGATCCTGATGATTCTGCATACTTCTGACAGAAGTCTCACCAAGATTATCGTAGAAAATGCATATCACAGCTTGAACCCCGACGAAATCCAAGATGTCGCCGGTTCTGCATATCAAACGCACTGTGGAGTGGTGAAAACAACCAGAGAACGTGTTTCTCGCATTAAATAGCTCGAAAAGAGCGTTCTCGAAGATTCTGCATACCTCGGACAGATGTCTCACCAAGATTATCGCAGAAAATGCATATCTGAGCTTGAAACCCCACGAAAACCAAGATATCGCAGGTTCTGCATATCAAACGCACTGTGGAGTGGTGAAAACGCCAGATAACTTGTTTCTCCCATTAAATAGCTCGAGAAGAACGCTCTCGATGTTTCTGCATACTTCGGACAGAGGTTTCACCAAGATTATCGCAGAAAATGCATATCTGAGCTTGAAACCCCATGAAAACCAAGATATCGCTGGTTCTGCATATCAAACGCACTGTGGAGTGGTGAAAACACCAGTTAACATGTTTCTCGCATTAAAAAGCTCGAAAAGAGCGATCTCGATGATTGTGCATACTTCGGACAGAAGTCTCACCAAGCTTATCGTAAAAAATGCATATCTCAGCTTGAAACTCCACGAAAACCAAGATATCGCTGGGTCTGCATATCAAACGCACTCTGGAGTGGTGAATGCACCAGATAACGTGTTTCTCGCATTAGATAGCTCGAAAAGAGCGATCTAGATGATTCTGCATACTTCGGACAGAAGTCTCACCAAGATTATCGTAAAAAATGCATATCTCAGCTTGAAACCCCACGAAAACCAAGATATCGCTGGTTCTGCATATCAAACGCACTGTGGAGTGGTGAAAACAATAGATAACATGTTTCTCGCATTAAATAGCTCGAAACGAGCGATCTCGATGATAAAGCATACTTCGGACAGAAGTCTCACCAAGCTTATCGTAAAAAATGCATATCTCAGCTTGAAACTCCACGAAAACCAAGATATCGCTGGTTCTGCATATCAAACGCACTCTGGAGTGGTGAATGCAACAGATAACGTGTTTCTCGCATTAGACAGCTCGAAAAGAGCGATCTAGATGATTCTGCATACTTCGGACAGAGGTTTCACCAAGATTATCGCAGAAAATGCATATCTGAGCTTGAAACCCCATGAAAACCAAGATATCGCCGGTTCTGCATATCAAACCAACTGTGCAGTGGTGAAAACCCCAGAAAACGTGTTTCTCGCATTAAATAGCTCGAAAAGAGCGCTCTTGATGTTTCTGCATGCTTTGGACAGATGTTTCACCAAGATTATCGTAGAAAATGCATATCTCAACTAGAAAACCCGACGAAAACAAAACATCGCCGGTTCTGCATATCAAACCAACTGTGGAGTGGTGAAAACACCAGACAACGTGTTTCTCGCATTAAATAGCTCGAAACGAGCGATCTCGATGATTAAGCATACTTCGGACAGAAGTCTCACCAAGATTATCGTAAAAAATGCATATCTCAGCTTGAAACTCCACGAAAACCAAGATATCGCTGGTTCTGCATATCAAACGCACTCTGGAGTGGTGATTGCACCAGATAACGAGTTTCTCGCATTAGATAGCTCGAAAAGAGCGATCTAGATGATTCTGCTTACTTCGGACAGAGGTGTCACCAAGATTATCGCAGAAAATGCATATCTCAGCTTGAAACCAGACGAAAACCAAGATATCGCCGGTTCTGCATATCAAACGCACTGTGGAGTGGTGAAAACACCAAATAACATGTTTCTCGCATAAAATAGCTCGAAAAGTGCGATCTCGATGATTCTGCATACTTCGGACAGAAGTGTCACCAAGACTATCGCAGAAAATGCATATCTGACTTTGAAACCCCACGAAAACAAAGATGTCGCTTGTTCTGCATATCAAACGCACTGTGGAGTGGTGAAAACACCAAATAACGTGTTTCTCGCATTAAGTTGCTCGAAAAGAGCGATCTCGATGATTCTGCATACATCTGACAGAACTCTCACCAAGATTATCGCAGAAAATGCATATATCAGATGGAAACCTCACGAAAATCAAGATGTCGCCGGTTCTGCATATCAAACGCACTATGAAGTGGTGAAAACAACCAGATAACGTGTTTCTCGCATTAAATAGCTCGAAACGAGCGATCTAGATGATTCTGCATACTTCTGACAGAACACTCACCAAGATGATCGCAGAAAATGCATATCTCAGCTGGAAACACCGCGAAAATCAAGATCTCGCCGGTTCTGCATATCAAACGCACTGTGGAATGTTGATAACACCAGAAAATTGGTTTTTTCGCATTAAATAGCTCAAAAAGAGCGATCTAGATGATCCTGCATCCTTCTGACAGAGGTCTCACCAATATTATCGTAGAAAATGCATATCTCAGCTTGAAACCCGACCGAAACGAAGATATCTGCGGTTCTGCATGTCTAACGTACTGTGGAGTGGTGAATTCACCAGAAAACGTGTTTCTCGCATTAAATAGCTCGAAAAGAGCGATCTAGATGATTCTGCATACTTCTGGCAGAAGACTCACCAAGCTTATCGCAGAAAATGCATATCTCAGCTGGAAACACCACGAAAATCAAGATATAGCCGGTTCTGCATATCAAACGCACTGTGGAATGTTGAAAACCTCAGAAAACTTGTTTTTTCGCATTAAATAGCTCGAAACGAGCGATCTAGATGATTCTGCATACTGTTGACTGAAGTCTCACCAATATTATCGCAGAAAATGCATATCTCAGCTAGAAACCTCACGAAAATCAAGATGTCGCCGGTTCTGCATATCAAACGCACTATGGGGTGGTGAAGACAACCAGATAACGTGTTTCTCGTATTAAGTTGCTCGAAAAGAGCGATCTCGATGATTCTGCATACTTTTGACAGAACTCTCACCAAGATTATCGCAGAAAATGCATATCTCAGCTGGAAACACCACGAAAATCAAGATATCGCCGGTTCTGCATATCAAACGCACTGTGGAATGTTGAAAACACCAGAAAACTGGTTTTTCGCATTAAATAGCTCAAAAAGAGCGATCTAGATGATCCTGCATACTTCTGACAGAGGTCTCACCAATATTATCGTAGAAAATGCATATCTCAGCTTGAAACCCGACCGAAACGAAGATATCTCCAGTTCTGCATGTCTATCGTACTGTGGAGTGGTGAATTCACCAGAAAACGTGTTTCTCGCATTAAATAGCTCGAAAAGAGCGATCTAGATGATTCTGCATACTGCTGGGAGAAGACTCACCAAGCTTATCGCAGAAAATGCATATCTCAGCTGGAAACAACACGAAAATCAAGATATAGCCGGTTCTGCATATCAAACGCACTGTGGAATGTTGAAAACACCAGAAAGCTTGTTTTTTCGCATTAAATAGCTCGAAACGGGTGATCTAGATGATTCTAAATCCTGTTGACTGAAGTCTCACCAATATTATCGCAGAAAATGCATATCTCAGCTAGAAACCTCACGAAAATCAAGATGTCGCCGGTTCTGCATATCACACCAACTGTGGAGTGGTGAAAACACCAGATGACGTGTTTCTCGCATTAAATAGCTCGAAAAGTGCGATCTCGATGATTCTGCATACTTCGGACAGAAGTCTCACCAAGATTATCGCAGAAAATGCATATCTCAGCTTGAAACCCCACGAAAACCAAGATATCTCCGGTTCTGCATATCAAACCAACTGTGGAGTGGTGAAAACACCAGATAACGTGTTTCTCGCATTAAATAGCTCGAAACGAGCGATCTAGATGATTCTGCATACTTCTGACAGAACACTCACCAAGATTATCGCAGAAAATGCATATGTCAGCTGGAAACACCACGAAAATCAAGATATCGCCGGTTCTGCATATCAAACGCACTGTGGAATGTTGAAAACACCAGAAAACTGGATTATTCGCATTAAATAGCTCAAAAAGAGCGATCTAGATGATCCTGCATACTTCTGACAGAGGTCTCACCAATATTATCGTAGAAAATGCATATCTCAGCTTGAAACCCGACCGAAACGAAGATATCTCCGGTTCTGCATGTCTAACGTACTGTGGAGTGGTGAATTCACCAGAAAACGTGTTTCTCGCATTCAATAGCTCGAAAAGAGCGATCTCGATGATTCTGCATACTTCGGACAGAAGTCTCACCAAGGCTATCGCAGAAAACGCATATCTCAGCTTGAAACCCCACGAAAACCAAGATATCTCCGGTTGTGCATATCAAACGCACTGTGGAGTGGTGAAAACACCAAATAACGTGTTTCTCGCATAAAATAGCTCGAAAAGAGCGATCTAGATGATTCTGCATACTTCTGGCAGAAGACTCACCAAGCTTATCGCAGAAAATGCATATCTCAGCTGGAAACACCACGAAAATCAAGATATAGCCGGTTCAGCATATCAAACGCACTGTGGAATGTTGAAAACACGAGAAAACTTGTTTTTTCGCATTAAACAGCTCGAAAAGTGCGATCTCGATGATCATGCATACTTCTGTCTGAAGTCTCTCCAATATTATCGCAGAAAATGCATATCTGAGCTTGAAACCCCACGAAAACCAGGTTATCGTCGGTTCTGCACATCATACGCACTGTGGAGTGGAGAAAACACCAGATAACGTGTTTCTCGCATTAAATAGCTCGAAACGAGCGATCTCGATGATTAAGCATACTTCGGACAGAAGTCTCACCAAGATTATCGCAGAAAATGCATATCTCAGCTTGAAACCCCACGAAAACCCGGATATCGTCGGTTCTGCACATCATACGCACTCTGGAGTGGAGAAAGCACCAGATAACGTGTTTCTCGCATTCAATAGCTCGAAAAGAGCGATCTCGATGATTCTGCATACTTCGGACAGAAGTCTCACCAAGGCTATCGCAGAAAACGCATATCTCAGCTTGAAACCCCACGAAAACCAAGATATCTCCGGTTGTGCATATCAAACGCACTGTGGAGTGGTGAAAACACCAGTTAACGTGTTTCTCGCATTAGATAGCTCGAAAAAAGCGATCCCGATGATTCTGCATACTTCTGACAGAAGTCTCACCAAGATTATCGTAGAAAATGCATATCTCAGCTTGAATCCCGACGAAATCCAAGATGTCGCCGGTTCTGCATATCAAACGCACTGTGGAGTGGTGAGAACACCAGTTAACGTGTTTCTCGCATTAAATAGCTCGAAAAGAGGGATCCCGGTGATTCTGCATACTTCTGTCTGAAGTCTCACCAATATTATCGCAGAAAATGCATATGTGAGCTGGAAACCCCACGAAAACCAGGATATCGTCGGTTCTGCACATCATACGCACTGTGGAGTGGAGAAAACACCAGATAACGTGCTTCTCGCATTAAATAGCTCGAAAGGAGCGATCTCGATGATTAAGCATACTTCGGACAGAAGTCTCACCAAGATTATCGCAGGAATTGCATATCTCAGCTTGAAACCCCACGAAAACCAAGATATCGCCGGTTGTGCATATCAAACGCACTGTGGAGTGGTGAAAACACCAAATAACGTGTTTCTCGCATAAAATAGCTCGAAAAGTGCGATCTCGATGATTCTGCATGCTTCGGACAGGAGTCTCACCAAGATTATTGCAGAAAATGCATATCTGAGCTTGAAACCCCACGAAAACCAGGATATCGTCGCTTCTGCACATTATACGCACTGTGGAGTGGGGAAAACACCAGATAACGTGTTTCTCGCATTAAATAGCTCGAAAAGTGCGAACTGGATGATTCTGCATACTTCGGACAGAAGTCTCACCAAGATTATCGTAGAAAATGCACACCTCAGCTTGAACCCCGACGAAATCCAAGATGTCGCCGGTTCTGCATATCAAACGCACTGTGGAGTGGTGAGAACACCAGTTAACGTGTTTCTCGCATAAAATAGCTCGAAAAGTGCGATCTCGATGATTCTGCATGCTTCGGACAGGAGTCTCACCAAGATAATTGCAGAAAATGCACATCTGAGCTTGAAACCCCACGAAAACCAAAATATTGCTGGTTCTGCATATCAAACGCACTGTGGAGTGGTGAAAACACCAGTTAACGTGTTTCTCGCATTAGATAGCTCGAAAAAAGCGATCCCGATGATTCTGCATACTTCTGACAGAAGTCTCACCAAGATTATCGTAGAAAATGCATATCTCAGCTTGAACCCCGACGAAATCCAAGATGTAGCCGGTTCTGCATATCAAACGCACTGTGGAGTGGTGAGAACACCAGTTAACGTGTTTCTCGCATAAAATAGCTCGAAAAGTGCGATCTCGATGATTCTGCATGCTTCGGACAGGAGTCTCACCAAGATTATTGCAGAAAATGCATAATCTGAGCTTGAAACCCCACGAAAACCAAGATGTCGCCGGTTCTGCATATCAAACGCACTGTGGAGTGGTGAAAACACCAGTTAACGTGTTTCTCGCATTAGATAGCTCGAAAAAAGCGATCCCGATGATTCTGCATACTTCTGACAGAAGTCTCACCAAGATTATCGTAGAAAATGCATATCTCAGCTTGAACCCCGACGAAATCCAAGATGTCGCCGGTTCTGCATATCAAACGCACTGTGGAGTGGTGAGAACACCAGTTAACGTGTTTCTCGCATAAAATAGATCGAAAAGTGCGATCTCGATGATTCTGCATGCTTCGGACAGGAGTCTCACCAAGATTATTGCAGAAAATGCACATCTGAGCTTGAAACCCCACGAAAACCAAAATATTGCTGGTTCTGCATATCAAACGCCCTGTGGAGTGCTGAAAACAGCAGATAACGTGTTTCTCGCATTAAATAGCTCGAAAAGACCGATCTCGATGATTCTGCATACTTCGGACAGAAGTCTCGCCAAGATTATCGCAGAAAATGCATATCTCAGCTTGAAACCCCACGAAAACCAAGATATCGCCGGTTGTGCATATCAAACGCACTGTGGAGTGGTGAAAACACCAAATAACGTGTTTCTCGCATAAAATAGCTCGAAAAGTGCGATCTCGATGATTCTGCATGCTTCGGACAGGAGTCTCACCTAGATTATTGCAGAAAATGCATATCTGAGCTTGAAACCCCACGAAAACCAGGATATCGTCGCTTCTGCACATCATACGCACTGTGGAGTGGGGAAAACACCAGATAACGTGTTTCTCGCATTAAATAGCTCGAAAAGTGCGAACTGGATGATTCTGCATACTTCGGACAGAAGTCTCGCCAAGATTATCGTAGAAAATGCACACCTCAGCTTGAACCCCGACGAAATCCAAGATGTCGCCGGTTCTGCATATCAAACGCACTGTGGAGTGGTGAAAACACCAGTTAACGTGTTTCTCGCATTAAATAGCTCGAAAAGAGGGATCCCGATGATTCTGCATACTTCTGTCTGAAGTCTCACCAATATTATCGCAGAAAATGCATATCTGAGCTTGAAACCCCACGAAAACCAGGACATCGCTGGTTCTGCACATCAAACGCACTGTGGAATGTTGAAAACACCAGAAAACTTGTTTTTTCGCATTAAATAGCTCGAAAAGAGCGATCTAGATGATTCTGCATACTTCGGACAGAAGTCTCACCAAGATCATCGCAGAAAATGAATATCTCAGCTTGAAAGCCCACGAAATCCAAGATATCTGCGGTTCTGCATATCCAACGCACTGTGGAGTGCTGAAAACACCAGATAACGTGTTTCTCGCATTAAATAGCTCGAAAAGTGCGATCTCGATGATTCTGCATCCTTCGGACAGAAGTCTCACCAATATTATCGCAGGAAATGCACATCTGAGCTTGAAACCACACTAAGACCAGGATATCGTCGGTTCTGCACATCATACGCACTGTGGAGTGGAGAAAACACCAGATAACGTGTTTCTCGCATTAAGTAGCTCGAAACGAGCGATCTCGATGATTAAGCATACTTCGGACAGAAGTCTCACCAAGATTATCGCAGGAATTGCATATCTGAGCTTGAAACCCCACGAAAACCAGGATATCGACGGTTCTGCACATCATACGCACTGTGGAGTGGTGAAAACACCAGATAACGTGTTTCTCGCATTAAGTAGCTCGAAAAGAGTGATCCCGATGATTCTGCATACTTCGGACAGAAGTCTCACCAAGATTATCGCAGAAAATGTATATCTCAGCTTGAAACCCCACGAAAACCAAGATATCTCCGGTTCTGCATATCCAACGAACTGTGGTGTGGTGAAAACCCTAGAAAACGTGTTTCTCGCATTAAATCGCTCGAAAAGAGCGCTCTCGATGTTTCTGCATAATTCGGACAGAAGTCTCACCAAGATTATCGCAGAAAATGCATATCTCAGCTTGAAACCCCACGAAAGCCAAGATATCTCCGGTTCTGCATATCAAACGCACTGTGGAATGTTGCAAACACCAGAAAACTTGTTTTTTCGCATTAAATAGCTCGAAAAGAGCGATGTTGATGATTCTGCATACTTCTGTCTGACGTCTCACCAATATAATCGCAGAAAATGCATATCTGAGCTTGAAACCCCACGAAAACCAGGACATCGCTGGTTCTGCATATCAAACGCACTGTGGAATGTTGCAAACACCAGAAAACTTGTTTTTTCGCATTAAATAGCTCGAAAAGAGCGATGTTGATGATTCTGCATACTTCTGTCTGACGTCTCACCAATATAATCGCAGAAAATGCATATCTGAGCTTGAAACCCCACGAAAACCAGGACATCGCTGGTTCTGCATATCAAACGCACTGTGGAGTGTTGAAAACAACCAGATAACGAGTTTCTCGCATTAAATAGCTCGAAAAGAGCGGTTTAGATGATTCTGCATGCTTCGGACAGAGGTCTCACCAAGATTGCCGCAGAAGATGCATATCTCAGCTTGAAACCTCATGAAAACCAAGATATCTCCGGTTCTGCACATCAAACGTACTGTGGAGTGGCGAAAACACCAGAATACGTGTTTCTCGTATTAAGTTGCTCGAAAAGAACGTTCTCGATGATTCTGCATACTTCTCATAGATGAAACACCAAGATTATCGCCGAAAATGAATGTCTCAGCTTGAAACCAGACGAAAACCAAGATATCGCCGGTTCTGCATATCAAACGCACTGTGGAGTCGTCAATACACAAGATAACGTGTTTCTCGCATTAAATAGCCCGAAAAGAACGATCTCGATGATTCTGCATACTTCTGACACGCGTCGCACCAAGATTATCGCAGAAAATGCATAAGTCAGGATGAAAACCGACGAAAACCAAGATTTCGCCATTTCTGCATATCAAACGAACTGTGGAGTGTTCAAAACACCAGATAACGTGTTTCTCGCATTAAGTAGCTCGAAAAGAGCGATCTGGATGATTCAGCATACTTCTGACAGAAGATTCACCAAGATTATCACATAAAATGAATATTTCAGCTGGAAACCCCACGAAAACCAAGTTTTCAGCGGCTCTACATATCAAACGCACTGTGGAGTGGTCAAAACACCAGAAAACTGGTTTTTTTGTATTAAATAGCTCGAAACGAGCGATCCAGATGATTCTGCATACTTCTGACTGAAGTCTCATTAATATTATCGCAGAAAATGCATATCTCAGCTAGAAACATCACGAAAATCAAGATGTCGCCGGTTCTGCATATCAAACGCACTGTGGAGTGGTGAAAACAACCAGATAACGCGTTTCTCGCATTAAATAGCTCGAATAGAGCGATCTCGATGATTCTGCATACATCTGACAGAAGACTCACCAAGATTATCGCAGAAAATGTATATCTCAGCTGGAAACCCCACGAAAACCAAGATGTCGCCGGTTCTGTATATCAAACGCACTGTGGAGTGGTGAAAACAACCAGAGAACGTGTTTCTCGCATTAAATGGCTCGAAAAGAGAGATCCCGATGATTCTGCATACTTCTGACAGAAGTCTCACCAAGATTATCGTAGAAAATGCATATCTCAGCTTGATACCCGACGAAAGCCAAGATGTCGCCGGGTCTGCATATCAAAAGCACTGTGGAGTGGTGAAAACACCAGATAACGTGTTTCTCGCATTAAATAGCTCAGAAAGAGCGCTCTCGATGTTTCTGCATACTTCGGACAGAAGTCTCACCAAGATTATCGCAGAAAATGCATATCTCAGCTTGAAACCCCACGAAAACCCAGATATCGCTGGTTCTGCATATCAAACGCACTGTGGAGTGCTGAAAACACCAGATAACGTGTTTCTCGCATTAAATAGCTCGAAAAGTGCGATCTCGATGATTCTGCATACGTCGGACAGAAGTCTCACAAGATTATCGCAGAAAATGCATATCTCAGCTTGAAACCCCACGAAAACCAGGATATCGTCGGTTCTGCACATCACACGCACTGTGGAGTGGTGAAAACACCAGATAACGTGTTTCTCGCATAAGGTAGCTCGAAAAGAGCGCTCTCGATGTTTCTGCATACTTCGGACAGAAGTCTCACCAAGATTATCGCAGAAAATGCATATCTGAGCTTGAAACCCCACGAAAACCAGGATATCGTCGGTTCTGCACATCATACGCACTGTGGAGTGGTGAGAACACCAGTTAACGTGTTTCTCGCATTAAATAGCTCGAAAAGAGGGATCCCGGTGATTCTGCATACTTCTGTCTGAAGTCTCACCAATATTATCGCAGAAAATGCATATCTGAGCTGGAAACCCCACGAAAACCAGGATATCGTCGGTTCTGCACATCATACGCACTGTGGAGTGGAGAAAACACCAGATAACGTGCTTCTCGCATTAAATAGCTCGAAAGGAGCGATCTCGATGATTAAGCATACTTCGGACAGAAGTCTCACCAAGATTATCGCAGGAATTGCATATCTCAGCTTGAAACCCCACGAAAACCAAGATATCGCCGGTTGTGCATATCAAACGCACTGTGGAGTGGTGAAAACACCAAATAACGTGTTTCTCGCATAAAATAGCTCGAAAAGTGCGATCTCGATGATTCTGCATGCTTCGGACAGGAGTCTCACCAAGATTATTGCAGAAAATGCATATCTGAGCTTGAAACCCCACGAAAACCAGGATATCGTCGCTTCTGCACATCATACGCACTGTGGAGTGGGGAAAACACCAGATAACGTGTTTCTCGCATTAAATAGCTCGAAAAGTGCGAACTGGATGATTCTGCATACTTCGGACAGAAGTCTCACCAAGATTATCGTAGAAAATGCACACCTCAGCTTGAACCCCGACGAAATCCAAGATGTCGCCGGTTCTGCATATCAAACGCACTGTGGAGTGGTGAGAACACCAGTTAACGTGTTTCTCGCATAAAATAGCTCGAAAAGTGCGATCTCGATGATTCTGCATGCTTCGGACAGGAGTCTCACCAAGATTATTGCAGAAAATGCACATCTGAGCTTGAAACCCCACGAAAACCAAAATATTGCTGGTTCTGCATATCAAACGCACTGTGGAGTGGTGAAAACACCAGTTAACGTGTTTCTCGCATTAGATAGCTCGAAAAAAGCGATCCCGATGATTCTGCATACTTCTGACAGAAGTCTCACCAAGATTATCGTAGAAAATGCATATCTCAGCTTGAACCCCGACGAAATCCAAGATGTCGCCGGTTCTGCATATCAAACGCACTGTGGAGTGGTGAGAATACCAGTTAACGTGTTTCTCGCATAAAATAGCTCGAAAAGTGCGATCTCGATGATTCTGCATGCTTCGGACAGGAGTCTCACCAAGATTATTGCAGAAAATGCATAATCTGAGCTTGAAACCCCACGAAAACCAAGATGTCGCCGGTTCTGCATATCAAACGCACTGTGGAGTGGTGAAAACACCAGTTAACGTGTTTCTCGCATTAGATAGCTCGAAAAAAGCGATCCCGATGATTCTGCATACTTCTGACAGAAGTCTCACCAAGATTATTGCAGAAAATGCACATCTGAGCTTGATACCCCACGAAAACCAAAATATTGCTGGTTCTGCATATCAAACGCCCTGTGGAGTGCTGAAAACACCAGATAACGTGTTTCTCGCATTAAATAGCTCGAAAAGACCGATCTCGATGTTTCTGCATACTTCGGACAGAAGTCTCA
>CATORF010000558.1:0-38226 GCA_951804975.1 Anthophora plumipes | reverse complement strand
ATTACCACTTTTATTGCTTTATAACACGGAGCATTCTTCGCGAAAAAAGAACTATTCTACCGCTGGGACAATTTTATATCCAAAAAATTTAGCTACATTTTACACAATTCATAAACTTCTTTTATTTAAATATAGTATTTGTTACATTTCAGATTTTTCACAATTAAAGACACAATATTGCTTCAATGTTAAATTTCAAGCAAACCATTAAAATAATTTTTTAGTTCATAATATCTCTGAAAAACTATAAACAAAACCATGTTCTAAAAAACGCGCGATTATGAAAATCAACGGTTAAATAATCTAACCTAAAAGAACAATAGATTTCTTATTTCTTTATATACATAATCGACGTCACGTTCTGGGAGTTTATCGTGCAACAGCGCAATAACGCCGAAACACTAACGTGGAAATGTCGAAAAGAGAGAAACGAAAAAATAAAAAAAAAAGGTTATATACGAAGCAACGCTCGAACGTTGCTTTAACCGCGTTGTTTAACTGCGATATTTCACACAGTTTACGCGCGACATTACAGAGAAGTTTAAAAATCACGATAGCGCGCGTTTCGACGAAGTATATATACAATGTGTATATACGTTCGAAAATGCACGACAATCCATCAGGAACAGATGCAATACAACAATTCCTCGAAATATATTTACCCACCGTGTCGGTGTCTCATTGTGGTAGAGTGACGTACAATTGTTTCTAAAAACATGCATCGACACTAGCTAGTGGCTAAGTATACGCCGCTTTTCCGTTAAGATTTACACGTACAACGTGTTAGGAAATATATATACATAGATATACGGTTCCAAAGTATTCGACCAACATAAGAATCTGTGAATCGCGTCTAACTACATGTATTAACGAACGGGCGCACGGGTTTTTTAAAACGGCGAATCCATCAAAAAGAATTCAACACACTCACCATTACGTTAAAGATGCGACGTCCCTCATGCTTCGGCGCCCGATACAAGCATTCCTTTCCAGCCGGGCGACGTCTCCGCTGAATGGACGACAGCCTGCACTTTGCACCAATTTATAGTCGACGCACTTTCCTGAATTGCTCCTTTTTACTCGTCGTCGTTCACAAAAATTTCTTTAAAATAGACCGGCATGCAAGCAGCGGGACTGAGAATTTTCAAACCCCAACAGAATCCCGTGGACCTGATTTACAGACCGATTTTGTTTTATACACACGCGATATCGTATATATTTATATATATATATACTTTCACACACTTGTTTGTTCACTTTGAATAGGTTAAAACTGCACGAAACGTAGAACGGACACACTAGACATCGACGCAAACGGACACTATACTACTATTCGTTACAAGATCCTTTTTAAAACGAGCAGGAAACGATGATTTAAAAAACCGAACGTCGTAACAATTCACACGACGCACTTGTCTGTCACGCTTTCGGCATGTTCGAAGATATGATTGGCCGGTGACATGACGTCATCCGTAAAACCGTTAAAACTGTTGTGGAACCGTTTGAACTTGTACTTAGCATCGACGCGAAACGATAAAAACGACGACACGAGACGTACCGACGATTTCAGACGCGATGAAATTTCACGGAACGTGTTTAAGCCACGCGAAACAGGGTGGTACGGACCAATAGGGTGCAACACACACGAATCTCCAGCGGCAGTTGGCGCGACACTAGAGAAAACCGGAGTCTGCTTGCCGCCACCAAACGGCAGACGCCTGCGCCCTTCGCCGCCGCCTACACGAGACACGAGATTTTGTACGACCGGCGCAACGCTCCAGTCTAACTCACGACAATTTCGCAAACGGATGTACCGCTTCCCCCGTCGAACATCATTAGCTTCTTTGTTTTCCAGAGGAACATCTCGCAACAGTCGATAAGACCTCGCGTTCGGGTTAGAAAACTATATACATTGAAATTCGAATTCAGGATCGTTTCAGTGGGTTACATCGGAAGACGCAGTTTTCACTCATACGAATTCATCAACGCAAGCCTTTACCGAGAACAGGAATAACCGGCAATAATGTAACCTATTATTCGGCAATAGTTATGGTATTTGTCGATTGAATAATGTATATAACTTTTGGAGTAGTATAATCATTTTCTTGTAAATGTAGTAACCATATTTCTTGTATAATTATAACAGTATCATTCTATTTGTGTAATTAACTATTGTACAATTAAATATCATTGAGGTAGAATTGATGGAAGAAGAAACATAGGCTGATGCTATATGTATGCAAGGTACCATTGGTCTGTATTAGTGTCGGTTAAAACAGTGTCGGTCAAGGTAGGGTTAGTGCATTCCTGTCAGTGCAAACAGTATCAGTGAATGAAACCCTAACCTCCTTAACGTTTACTGAACTAAAGATTCTCGTTTGTCAAGATATCCTAAAATATTTTTATTATTGTATAAAAATTTATCGAGAACGACGCCGATTGGTGTTCTGATTTTATCATGTTTCTTAATATGCGTTCTACACGTTGGTGGAAGAACAAGTATTGTCTTAGATAGTTCGGAAAAGGTTCAGTGCAGATGGAACTAAACTTAAGCATTTGATATTATAACTGAATAATATCTACACGACATTATTGAGAGTTCTAAAAGACACTAAGGAATATATTTCGTATTAATGTATCACTTGGGTGGGCAAAAATATTTTGATGAAGTTCGTTTTACAGGTATTACTACACTGCAGAGTTTTATGCATTTATAGGAAATTTAAAGTGCACAGGATGGACATAATATGAAAAAATATGCAGAATATAGAAATTATAGTGTTTTTTATGATACCTGGTACGTAAAATAATTTTCTGCCGAGTTTCCACTCTTTTTTTTACTATATTCTCAAAAATATGAATTTGCGTAGAAATCTATATAATTGTTACCTTTCGTTTTTTACCTACAAACTTTGTAAACTCATTCAAAAAGCATTTTTTTATTATCAGTATAAAGTTACTTGTATAAGCAAAAATATTCATAATATTTTTAATATTGCGAATGTTTATAATACGAATATTACGCTATGAATATCTAGAATATTCATTTTTGCTAAGTATTTGAATATAATTTCAATCAATTTCTGTTACAATGTTACACACAAAAACGCACACATGAAAATGCAAATATTTATGAGAAATTCTTCATATTGAGCCATAATATATGCATAACTGTTGTGAACGACGTGAAATTGATATTGTTGGTTCATGTTCAACACTTTCACTTACAGCAGCAATATTTTCATTTGTACGTACATCAATTTTGATCCACTTTTTGGTTTATGAATAACGCAATCAGTTTCTTCAAACTTTTTCACTAATTTTTGAATGGAAGACCGATTTGACCGATTATTCACACAACAAATTCACGAATTTTACGATGGATATTTTTCAAAGAACGTTCATATTCATTATATGTTTGAATAATATAAATGCGTTGCTGTATATGGGTGTCCATGATTAAGATTGTAATATCTTCTACTAAAACGAAATGACTTACATAATTAAAAAAAAAAAATGACCTGTAAATATAATATAGTGTTGACATTTAGGCGTCACATTTGGATGACTCTATAGTATCCAAATAATTTTTGGGAATAACTGTATAGAACCTAACATACATAAGTAAGCGCTGTTACGCTTCCTTGATACTAACTGGATACTACTTGATACTACTTCAAAGTTCAATTTTACCCTCGTTGTATCAAGTTGTCGTCACTTTGACGCTCACACATACACGTTGTAAAAAGATTAGAGACTGTCTAACAAAATACTCAGTGTGTTACCCATAGAAGAAGAAATGTAGTAACCGTGAAGCGACGAAACCTTTGTCTACGAGTGGAACCTGCGGGTATACTTTGGATGAATTTGTAAGCAAAACCGTTCACTAGTTAACGAGCGTTCCCGTAGATACATGATAATATTCACAAAGTAGTATAATCACGGGATTACTGTTAGATACAGGCTTCCCGTAACGAGCAAGGGTTAGTCAGGTCGAGCTCAGCACAGATGCAGATAATGGAATCGTAATGCTATCGGCTGATCGATGATAATTCTACATCGTTCAATGGAAAGCTTGTGGTCTGCGAAGTATAATGAGCACACGAGAAACAGTAAGCTTTTGTGATTAACAAGCTTGGCACGCTACTGTTCTCGATGCAATGGTAATTTTGCACTGATCGCTCGAAATCGTATGGTCCGCGAAATAATCCCGCTATAGTGAGAACTATTTGAGCTTTGTGCACCAGTTATATCGCTGTAACAGCAATCATAACTTTACCCTTTTTCTTCTTTTCCCATTCTTTTTTTCTTTTTGACGAGAATGGTATGTTCTGTTACAAATGAATATTAAATGGCTTTGCACCAATGATTAGTTTAAATTCATTTGCATACCATAATTGTAAAAAGCGCCAATCGTGCAATCCATGCGAAGGATGGCACTGGGACGATCGCGGTCGATGCTCGATTGTTCGAGCTTCTTCCGTTCTACAGTTGCGTAATTATGGCAACGAAATTGTGTGGCAAACTACTTCTAATAAATTTTTTTGTTTCGGGTTAATAGATATAGTTGAGTATTTAATCCCTTGCCCTATAGCAACGTGTCAGACTCGTGACACAGATTCTGGCTGAGATTCGACAAAAGCAGTTGTATTAGTAACAAATGTTAATTTTAATTCTAACTTTCCTTTTAGTTTATAAGATCGAGGATTGTCAATTGTAATTAATGTATAATACATTAGCGTTTTGTGTACAAAATGGTATTTAAACAATGTGTAGCTTGTGTTTAGATGTATAGTCAGGAAAAGAAATCATAGGTTAAGAGGTTAACACGTTGAATGCCATGGGGGTCACCGATGATCGGCACTAAGTTTGTAACTGGCGAAGCCAAAATTAGTAGAAATACATAATTCGAGTAAATTTCAATATTTTTAAATTTCTCGCGTTATCTTAAAGTTCGTACAATTTTTGTTAAGGTACCGTTGAGGTATCTAAAGGTATTTCGTGTTTCAATTTAAAAAGACAATTTTCATTCCTCCATGAAAAATCCAACATTTCATATTACACGATCTAATAGAATCTTCGCTTGCTCGCCGCGTTTCTGATTTCCATTTGTTCCCTCGTCCTGCTTTGATCGAAACTAAATAGTCGAGGAGAACCTCAGGTTCGATATTTGCAAGATCGACATAGGTCGATAGAAACGATGTAATTAAAAATCTCTCAGTCACCACATTACGAACAAAACAAAAGTGGAAGTTGAAAAATGAATATTTTTAAATCTTTAAATTAAAACTATCAAAAAACTACGTAGAATTCGAAATGATTATTTTCCATGAAAATTGAAATGATCAAAAAACAGACATAAATTAATTATTCTTCATTCCCTTGTTAATTGTATTCAGTGTTTTACTGCTTCTTTCGCAAAATCGAATTAACATTCATTAGCCTATTGCGCTGTTTTGAATTATGTTAGCACTGTTCTTCTCTGACATAATATAACAGTATTACACGAAATACCTGCTTACATTTAAAGGATTTTAACTGCTCTTCGACTATGCTTTGATCCGATTACAGAAGTCAACATCCGTACGCAAGGTTTTAAGCTAATACTCCCTGAGAATGTTTTTGCTTTCAAAGTGTAAACAAACTTATCGTTAAATCCAGTATTTTTCTGGATAAAACTTCTCGTATTCAATACGTCAGAATTACCATTAAATTGTATTTAACTTTTCAACTTATAATTCCTCTTGTTGACTGTGCATCTCAGCGATTTTGCTGTTTTGCAAGTTTCGGCTGAAGTAAAATACTTTACGAGTGAAAATTATCAATACTGAATCGTCTGCCATGATCTTTGCTAGATTTTTATTTGTGGAGTCACGTTAAATGTATTGTCTGTAGTAACGGAATAACGAGCATTGAACAATTATGACTAAAAATTATAGCATTTAATAAAGATAGCAGAGTTATGTATGCGAGAACGTGGAGTTAATTTCCAGGAATTTATGAATTAACGTGCATTTTCAAATTAATTTTTCTCAAACACAAAGCTTCAAATGAAAAAATCTTTTTCTACATTTCCGACTCAATTTTTCACGCGGAATCAACCTTTTTCGTTTGTACCACCAATTACGGGATAGCCTGTATGTAAAAGAAGAGTGAAACTATGGATTTCAACAATAAAAGCACAATGCAATCCAAATGGAAGAACTGAAAAAAATCTTGCGACCTCTGCATCCGGTTATGGTATTTCATGTACAAACATGTGGCGACGAGTTATGTTAATTGAAGTAGTACCTAAATAAACAATTAATATTGAGAATAAACAACACTATTTTGTTTGTTGTAAACTGATTCTACGTTGAACAATCGATGTTTGTTAAGCACTCGTTACAATAGACAACGCTCCAATACCTGCAGCTCAAACTTAATCAATCAACTTTCAATTGAATCACTGTAAGCAAAAGCACAAATCAAAGTGTACACACTTTCGACCGACCACATTTACGCCGCATCGGTCTTTCCAACGTGAATATTGATTTCCATGCGTTACCGTGTTTCACCGTACAAACAATAACGTGCATTTTCAAAATCTAAAAATTCCGACCGCGGAAAAAAAAGAAGGAAAAAGACAAAAAAAGCAACAACAAAAAATAGGAAAAAAGGGAAGCTCGCATCACACGCTGCATGGAAGGGAAATTTGATGGCTTTGGTATTTGGTACACATAACCTGATTTCACATTTATGCGAATGCAATGGCGGCCAGCTGCAATATTCAACGATACACCGTTGCTGGTCACATTCATCGTCTTGTTTATTTTGTATTCTCCGTGCAATGTCGCGAGAGAAGCCACAATTCGTTCACGCGTCGTTTATTTCGACGATTGCTATTGCCAGTTGCAAAAAACAGAAAAAAAAGCAGGGAAAAGGAAGGGAATATCAATAGGTTGGAATCACAGGGAAATTAAGAGGCAATAGCGATGAAACGTTCAAACATCCGTTTTGTATTTATAATACAATTATTTCCAGCCTGTCATCGATAAACAGTCAAATTTACGTTCCACGGTTATGTGATTAGTCTGATACAGAAATGATTACGACTGCTTGAAACTGTTAGCAATAAAGCGAACTTCTACTTTAATTGGACGTAACCTCACGAACCGTTGACTAGAAGTAGCGTTTCGTCATTTCGTGAGCTATGGAATAATAATGGCTCCTCGATTATCGTACGAGAATAAGTTTAACAATAATCAAACACGGTCATTGTTTCTCCCATGCTGCAACAGTTTTTAACTTCCTGAAACGGTTTTAGTGAATTTTTTTTTTTTTAAGGATCTAATTTTGTCTTTGATTTCTCTCTTCAGGGACGGTATCTCTGAGGATTTATTTTTTTATGTAATTATATATCAAAAGTGTTGCAACGCGGGAGAAACAATGGCCCTGTACAATTGGTTCGTCCGCGTTGCAACACTTTTTAACTTCCTGAAACGCTCTTGGTGGATTTTTCTTTTAGCTTACTCAGAGACGATTTTTCTAGTGTTAGAGAAAAATTTTTTTATACGATCAATCCGATTATCGACTTCAGCATAGCTTTGCAATGGGATTTTTGAAACGAAAAGTGTTATTCGGAAATAAAAAGATTAAATATATTTTTGAATTTAAATGTTTTTATTTATTTTGTTAGTTTGCTTTATTTTAATATAAATAAGATTTGTATGGAGTAATGGTTCATGTTGTAAATTGTCCCATAACGGCGTCTGATTATTTCAATTTTTTCAAACCATTTCAAATTCCCAAAATAACAAAAGTCAGTTATAGAATAAAACGGTACACATTTTATAGAACGAAAAAATCGTTGTTTTAAAATCTGAAAGTTACTTATGTGTCTTAAAAATCGGCACGAATTTTCCGAACAACCGAATTGAAGCAAACAATAATAAATCATTAACATTAGAACTATCAAGTCTACCAAATAACGGACTTCATATATTTTTCTTTAAAATTACTAACATTGTTGTGTATCTATTATTCTACCTTCTTACTTTTCGCATATTCACTGTTGAATTTTCTTCCACACGCAGAAGAAGTATTAGTTCTCAGTGAAAAGAGCGAACCACTATGAAAAATTACTCACACGAAGTGTCGATGTTTAAAAAAATGACGATGACATTTGATCGACGAAAAATGCAAATATCCATAAAAATAAGTTTTATCGCATTAACAAAATTCTCTCATATTCTCGCGCGCTATCCTCGTTGAAAAAGGCGATACAGCTCGTGGCAGTCGTGAAACGCATTGAGCGCTTGTACAGAGTTAAGATCACGGCGAAAAGTTACTTTAAATATTAGACGTTCCTATCTTTCCGCCTCTTGCAGGGTTTCTGCAAAGTTTATTACGAGCCGTAATCCCTTTTCCCTTTTACGACAAAGTTCGGCTAACGGAGAACGATGGCGCCGTTTAAGCCGGCAAAGCGCAGTATCACACAATGGTTTTAAGCGGAAAATTAGCTTTCTTAACGATTCTCCATTTAACAAAGCCGCCGGTTTCTGCGTGTGGCCGCGTAAAATCCTCTGACTGAAATAATTATGGTGAAACGTTCAGAGGAAAGAAGGGAAAATAGTGTTCATTGGCAGACCGCGGAACATCCTACAACAAGCAAACAGTTTCAAGAAAAAGAGAGGAAAATAAAAAAGAAAAAGAAAATATTCAACTCGGGTAATAATAAACAACGATGCGGCTTCCAGACTGACATGTTCGCTTTATTCGTACTCATTACCGTCGAGGAAATCTGAAGTGAAAAAGAGACCATGAAACAACCTGACGTAGATATAGAAGAAAAAGAAAGAGGAGAGAAACGAAATTAGCAACGGGAAAGCTCGTTGTACGTTCGTTTGTATGCAAAATACCACACTCGTCATCAATTGTAATGGAAAAGCACGTGCACTTGAAATCCCGCGTATCCTATGGATATGCACGCTTCGTTTATGCATATAACGATGGAAAAGTACTTGCTTACTTTCCCTTCTTTCCTCTCTTTCTTTATTTTCGTTATATTTTTTTGTTTTAGACGATTTCACTTTTACACAGTTTTCAAAATAACGAATTTTCAAAAATAGAAACTGTTAATCCTTTGCACTCGAATGCTTTTTCGCTAAAGGAAAACAGGAACTCGAGGCTTTCGAGCTAAAGTTGAATTTTTCAGTAATCTCTCGCCCTCCAGTTTCCTTTTAGCGTAATTGTTTCAACCTGCTGGTGAAAAATAATTCGAAAGATCTAATGATTCGGTCATCTTAATTTACAGCTACCTGAGATTCTATAGTTTCTTCGTCGTTTCTAAACTACATTCTTCCTGGTCTTTCTTCAGAGTCTGTAGCACCAATTTTAACCTTAAGAATTAGTTTCACTTTCGCTTTCTATTTTAATTGTCGATCTTGCTGAAAAAATTACTTAATTCAAATCTGTCGTTTATGAAATTGTTGATTCGGTCTCTAAACAACCTAAAATCGAACCTGTTTCCACTGTTAATAATTTGATCATTTTGCTCGAGCTTCGTAAGACAGACTATTGTATGAAATAATAATTTTAATTTAATACAATAAATAAAAAAGTAATTAAAAATATTAATTTTCTACAAAATAACTCTAATGTTAAACAAACTGTCCAGTTCTAGCGAGATATTAATCAATATTTAGCTTCTAATCAAAAACCAAATATAACTGTTAATTACAGATTACATTACCAAGTCTCTCCGATCTGAAATTTTATTGCTAATTCATCAATCATCGAAATAGAATCGCCTCAAATACTATCGACTAATGAAAGTGAAATCTCACCAATCAGAAAGATTAATAATTTACAATAGTGACGAAAATTTTTTATAAATTTTATATTTCTAGTTTCAATAAAATTAATTACACATAGCTTTATACATTTGTTATTTTACAAAGCACTCATTTTAGTAGTTCCTTCGATTTACACTATTTTCCATACAAAAAGCTATAATTTCGATTTACGGGGATTCTGAGAAACCAATTTTCCGTGTCAATCGTGGGATAGCTGTACATCACAATTATCACATAAGTTTATCATTATTAACGCCTTCGAGATTTGCTTGTACTCTTCTGTTACCGCCCTTTCACCTTAATTCGATCATTTGTGCACTTTAAAAAACCATTAAATTTTCAAACTTTTCAAAATAATTTAACAATGTTTGCGACTTTTTCCACGCACGTTAGTGCTTAAAATCTTCCGCAACGATAGGGTTGAACACATTAGAATAATAACCACACGACGAGTCCTAACCATTTACACAAAGATGTAAGAAAAGAACTAGTATTCTCATAATGCAGAAAAGGGGGGGAAAATCGGGCCATCAGATTACACGTTCCGCGATATTTCCAGAAGATATCCACAAGATACACTTGGCAAAAAGACGGCTGATGTACAACTTATTGATTGACCTTGGGTCCTCGTCGCCTTTCTTCCGAACTCCGGCCACGTTCCGCCAGACTTTGCGACACATCCGCAAATCGTAGATTCCGAAATAGGGACAAACCTTCCTCCTGGCCCCATTCCAAAGTCCTTTTATCACAGATCGTAATGCAGGTACAAACGGCGGGCACACCAGTTTACATTCAACACCCACGTTTTCTCCTCTCTGTACAACTCTAGCATTTCCCTGGATTGTTGGCCAGGTACACTCTAATTTCCTCTATCACCTCTGTAATACGCGTCTGATACGACTTTCTGCTGCGGCATTGGCTCTTCACTAAATCGCTTCGTTGGTCACCGTACATAACGTACTCCAACTGATCAGTTGAACCGATGAAATATTTATCAACTGCCTGTTTCGTCAATAACATTATTTGCATATTAGCGATCGAATATATCAAAGCTGCACCTTTCACATCGTTACAAGAAGCAACGAATTCCTCCCGTGGTAAACACTTCTGAACGTCTAAACCCTCTGCAGCTAGTTCTTTTTTCATGGTGCCGCAGTAAAGATCGATAAGCTGATCGTACAATCCACGTCTGATAGCACAATCGGTGACCAATAGTAGACAGATCATGAAATCGATCGCCGGTGGGCTGTATCGTAAAAATTGGAAGTCTATCAGGTAGCAACCGACCGGCTTACCCGTCCTAGTGTCCCTTTTGAACATGATATTATTTGGCCATATATCCCGATGGCACATCACGTTTCTGTATTTGTCCGACGACTCCAATAGGGCGGGCAGCTTCGGTACCCACGTAGCTATCCAATACTTCATCATGGTTGCCTCATCCTCGTTCAAACCCTCGATGAGATCTACCATGGTGCATGCACCTTTGACACACGAAGAGAGATATTTCCTAGCGGCCACATCGTCCGCGACGAAAGCCAGTTCTTCCAGCACGTGTCCGTAAAGATCCAGGATCGTTTGACCAGTGCTTTGCCGGAGCTTCTCGTCCAAGATCAAGGACCTCGAGTGGAAAGTTGAAATAGCTTTTACCACTGAAATGCAATGCTCCTCGTCGAACGCTATATACTTGTCCGGTGTAACGTAACCCTCTTGCGTCGCATCAGCTAGTACTAGTATGACGTTACTCTTGCTTAGATAGTAATCAGGTACCCACTTGGCGCCGGTTCCTATACCCATGGTAGGGATTAATTCACTATAGACGAGGATCTCTTTGTTGAATGTATTGTAACGAATGAGAAAGTCATATTGAGGGCTTGTCGTTGGCGGCGGTGTTTTCGCGAAGAATCTCAAATGCTTCGATTTATTGTCGATTTTCACGGTGACAGAGAGAGTGTAGTACTGGCCCAAGTAACCATTCATCTCCTCTAAGTTATCCAAACTCCAATGCAAAACGCAGAAGTTATTGGAGCGTAATTTCCGCTCGACGATCTTATTGACGTCGGAATCGAGGAGAAGCGCCGTTTGCTTCTCTTTTGGAGTACAAAGTTGCGACTTGGTCGTCGTGTCGGTTAAACAACATGCTGGATCCGCACTGATCGCCGCCATGTTAAGAATGCGCGTCGTACTCGTCCCGACTGGCGATATACGAAATTTATATACGAATCTTGTTCACACATTTTCCACTCGAGCGATCATAAATAAGCATCTTGAGTGTCTGGTGAGATTTTAGAACAACTGGGAAATGACTCGTTGACAAATACGATGTACACGTTTATCGGTGATACGTGAAAAATGTAACCAGAGGAGGATTCACCGCGGTTTGTGGAGAAAGATGAGAATATACATGTAAATGATTAGATAGAGCATCGGTTTCTAATAAACATCCCGGTTGCGATAATTTATGCGTACCGTAAATCTGTCGGATACATCACCTTCTAGACGAGAAGACGAACGAACGTGATTTATATCGTTTTACGCGCGGAGAACGTTTAAGCACAGTGTCACGTGCGTAATAGACGTCGCTCGGATTACCAGTAAAATCTTTTACCGCGATAAAGGAAACTGGTGAAAGTTTCGAGTGCAAATATTAATAAAACGGTATTTTTAACTTTGGATGTTTAGGTCGCCGCATGCACGAGGAATTGGAAACATCATTTTGCAACAGCTACCCTGGAAATTCACTTCCAGGAATCTTAGAATAATTTATAACTCAGAAAACTTAAATACAATTATATTTCACAACAATCACGGAAACATACATCATCTTTAGCAGAAGGGAGGGGGGAAGTTAAGGAAAAATGCAAATAAAGTGATAATCTCACGTTCTAATTACGTTTGTACGACCTATAATACAACTGTATCTGACCAAATGATCTAAATACAAGCTGCAAAGCTGTTTCCAAATATTCGCTATTGAAAAGTAAAAAGTAGAGTTTGAATTAGTCGAATTTTTTGTTAAGAGACGACAACGTCTTCTTCGTGTATAGTTGGCTACACTAATTCATGTAGTCGCGATAGCATGAGACTTAAGTCGTCTGACGTTTGAGCAAATATTAGGAAAATATATTTCTGAAGGCAATTAACGGTGTAATTCAATGTTTGAGATCGAAGAAAGCTTGGTTTGACATTATCGCCAGGCATAAACTTGACGTGAGATTTTTTGAATCATTGATGTAACTTGTAAAACATTCGGATATTTTGACGAAATCTTTTTTCTTGGTACAAAAGGTTTTTTTTTAATATATAGAACTAAAAGTAAAAAATACGAATAAAATGGTGATAAATTGTTCGAAGCGGTTTCACAGAATCAAGGATAGAAAGAATGCTCTCTTTAATCGTCGAGTATATAAAACAACTTTACGTTCGGTTATGTGAGAGAAATCGCGAGATGTGAGAGTGTTGTTAAAACGGTATGTTCTGTTCTCACAACAGAATGCAGCTTTTCCAGATCTTTTTTCTACGGATTTTCAACGAAACGCATTGAAAAGCGCAATTTATGGTTCATGTATCATACAAATATTGACAATCAACATGTCTAGCTGCCGTTTGTAAATGTTTATACATTTATAAGCACGTGAAACGCATTTCCAGTAAATCGAAGGTTTTCAAATACATACATTTTCATTGTTATCATATATATTCACGAAAACGTATGAAAATTACTTAACAAAGAAGAATTTCGAAAAGTGTCAACTGTAAAGTGACACAACTGAAACAAATACTGTAAAAAAGAACACGACACACCGAAGCAATAAAAACAGAAGGAAAATCCGTAATAATAAACAAGCCTTTCATACATATTTTTTATTTATTCTCTAATAAAAGTGTACACATATGTTTCCGAACCATAAAAAAAGAAAAACATAATTGATGATATAGCGAGTTGTAAGCATAAACATTCATAAAAGTATTTATCATATCTTTTCGCATTGTGTTCAGGAATACGAAGGAAATATTTGAAAAATAATTAACCAATTAATTATTCGGAATCACTGTTAAATATTTGACAATACAATATTATAACTTGAGAAAAATTAATTTGCATATTACCGTTCGCTGTTTTGGGTATGAAAAGTTCAGGTTACTACAATAATAATAAATTTTGTCATTTTAATAAATATGGAATATGAATATTGAATACAAATTAATTACCGCATGTTTAATCATTTGTTTATATTTATTACGTGTCCAACTGCGTCACGTTGTGAATAGTATAATTTATTATGCTTGATAAAATAGTTAAAGATTAATTCAAAGTCACGTTTTCACTTGAAACTTTCAGATGGATAAAAACCATACGGCAACTGATTTCTTTTGGGAATGCTGATCCTTGAGGGATTAATATTGGATACGTTTCTAGCATACGAATATGTGAATCGTAAAAAACGATACACAGAACTGCGTAGTATTATAAAATTGAACATGTACAAATTTGATCAGATGCATATTTAACTTTGACGATGCACAACGTTGCGAAAAAATGATTTACGGTTCCCACTTGTTATGACGCTACAAAAACCAGGAAAACATTACAGATCAATTTATTATTCTCGTGTGATATCATAAAATGAAATTTTTAAACAATATTATAAAAATAGTACTATTTTATCAAGATTATATCCGAATCCTATATTAATCTCTTAATTATTGAAATGAATTTATTTGCAAAAATGAAAGGATAATTCCTCTTTTCGTTTAAATTCGTTCTTTTAATATATGAAATTATTATCTATAGCTTTTTTTAATAGTTTTTTCTTTAAAAAAATTAAATTCATCAGCGGTAAAAATTTGTATTCTGACGTATTGAAGACACAGACAATTCGTACATAATTATGTCAATAAATCGAGTTTGTTAAGCAGTTCTCACGTGATAACTTATCTTTATGACACATATCTACTGTTCATTCTTACATCACCTTCTATTTTAGGTAATTCATTTAGATATCATGTGACATAGTATATTTCGGTAGTGCAAACTGTACATGCAACATCTGAAATTACCTATAAAATCATTATAATTCATTAAAATTATATTTTAATGTTAACATTCAAACTGTAAGTACAACAATTGATACACTGATTAGCAACATGCTGTTTGAATTAATTCAAAAATTTTGGATTTAGAAAAATGAATTAAATATCAGATTCTGGAAAAATGAAGTATCATACACGCTTACGTTTACACTTAAAATTTGTATTAAATATATAATTTTTATAGTATAAACATTTCTTGAAATATATGTCGTATAAATAGCAAAAATATTTGTCAATATATTTTGAATATATATTTTGCATAAATACTATAAATAATTTTTAGACATAATTCAAGTTCTACTAGTGAGAAAAGTATTGCATGTACATACATAATACCATAATACCATAAAATTTTCGTCAAACAATACTCGATATAATTTTAAATGTGTACTTTTGCAATTATCTCAGATGACAGTTCCTTTTGAAGTTTGAATAATACAGCAAAATGCAATAATTGAAATTACAGAACTTAACGTTTCTTTAAAGAAGAACACGAAGTGCATATCAAACAGAAGTATTAACATTACCAAACTAGGTCTTTAAATATGAAATCTAATTATTTTTACGTATTTTACATGTATTTATTTTCCTACTTTTTTTTTATTACCACTGGCATACAAAAGAGCAAACAAATACTTTTTGAAGAGATGCGCATGAAATGTGCGTCAATATCTGGGAATGGGAAAAACGAGAAAAAGAATGTTTCTTTCAATCAAGTGACCTAATTAAATACCGCAACAGTATACAGTAAGCATCGTTTTATTTGTATTCGAGAAATTCAAGGGAATTTAATTGAGCACCATATGGAAGCACTCGAAGTTATTAAAACGCAATATTCACATTTCAAAACAATTTACTTCTATACTGGAATCGTTCGTTAGTGCACCGAACAGCAGAATTGTTACACGTTTCTGTTTAAAATGATAAAATATAAAAATTACAAATCGTGCATACATAGCATAGAATAAGTAACCTTCAATTTTGAAAGATTTAACAAATGATTAATCACGAAGAACAAATTATCACACATCGGAATTGGTTACATACTTAAAAAGGCAGATGTCCTAATTTGTGACATCTACAAAACTGCATTAAATTTTCGGTCGAAAGAAAAAACTCCGAAATGGACTCCAATATGCATGAAAATTTTACCGACTCAAAGAAAATATAACAGTCATTGAGATTCCTAAAAAAATACTAATTTTTTTTCTGAATTGTAAATAGAGTCGTCAATAATGCAATTTGTAAGAGATGATCCTCGACTCGAATATTAAAAAAATAAAACTATAAGAATATGTTAACCTCTTTTACTGTTACTATAGACTAAGTCGTCAATAATCTAATTTATAAAGAATAGTTAGAAACTCAAAAAATTATGAAACTATGAGGATATGTAAACCTCTTCTACTATTACTATAGACTAATTAATAATCTTATTTATAAAGGATAATCCTAACCCGTAAACTCAAAACATTATGAAACTATGCAGATATGTAAAGTTATTTAGTAATAGAACACTCTAAGAAGTTGAAATTCTTGAAACTCATGAAAATTCACCTATTTATACATTTTATTTTGTAACATTTTTTCTAATTGCTTAAAACTGTTATCAAGTATATCTAATTAAAAGAAGTAACTTTTGCCTTAAAGCTCTTTTTCTGTCTCTTACAAATTGCCAATTAAAAAGTAAAATTGAAAAGTAGTTAAATTTTCAGATGCTCGTTGTAACCTTTTAGAGTGAATTTGGGCAGCGAAAAGAAATGATGTAATACATATTTATATTTACTCTATTTATCCTTAAAATTTCATAATTTTTTGAAATTTTCGGCTTGAGGATCGTTCCTTATTAGAGGTTGATACTCCGTGTTAACTCTTAATATACATATGTTAAAGTCTATTATCGACCACAGTCGTTCAGACTTAGTCTAGAACACAAATCCTATTTGCACTGTTCATACAACAAAGTGAGACTCTGAAACTAGGGGAATTTCGTGTCAAATTCGAAGTCTATACTAGTTGTTTCTATCCATATATAGTATGAAATCTCAAGCTAATCTACCGAAGTTCTCTTGGTCCTCGACAACGGAGATTTCGAATGTTCTTGATATCATGACACGCTCTCACGATAAAATTAATATACGCGAGAGCTCAATACACAAGTATGTATATTTTTAATTTCGCATTCAAATATAACCGTATAATAGACAAGTATAACAAAATACACAATAAACTGACGACAGAAAATTGTATTTACGTTCTAACAATCATTCTGCTCAAAATACGCAAGTGTCCAATGATTTATGGACGGGAGTGTACGTGACTGTAAGTCAAGCAAGAAGAGAGGCATAAAGCGAAGTGTGCAAGGAACGTGTAATCCTGATCAAGAGAAAGAGCAAACGGAAGACAAAGAAAGGGGGGGGAGGATGGAGAGAGGGACAACGTGGAGGAGTGAGAAAGAAAGAGTATATATAGAGAGTGTTCAAATCCACGGGGTGCTGTAAAACAATTCCAAAGAAACTTCTCGTGGCTCTTGTAGCCGGTAAAATTTATTTGTGCCCACCAAGAACGCATCTAACTTCTTGGAAGAGCAACGTATTAATGAGGTCACACTCTAGATACCCCTTTCGGCTTCGTTACTTTACGCTACACCAAAGGTAATTTGATTAAATGCGTTCCGGAGGTGGGCACGAAGGGGCGGCGGCGAACTTACTAATATTGCTCGATGTACATGGCGGCGTAATTATTTGCTGATTGAGTTTTCGCTGGCGGCGTTCACTCATAATTCCGGGGCGAGCCGTGCGCAGGGATTTTAATCGCTTCTTGTTGTTCGGTACTGTAAAAGAAGATGTGAAAAAAGAGTGCCGGGGACTCCTCTAAATTAACGCAGTGATTAAATCGTAATTAGTCCGCGTGGACGAGTATGCTTTATTCGGTGGATTAAAAGTGAAAAAAACGATTAAACATTATTATAGCGGAATAGTGTTTAATTAGAATTGATGCGGTGACTTTCTTTTTAAAATGAAAAGTTCATTTCGGCGTAACGTTTCGATATACACTCCCGAAGAAAAGTTTTCGATCACTTTTCTGCATTTCTTTCTTTTCTTTTTTTAAATACTGTAATGCAATAAGAAATGATCCGAAACATGCGGCAAAACTTTGTCGTGGCTCTGTACAGCGGAAAGAACAGGGAGAATTGCTAAATAATGCGAGATAGCCACCACAATTATCGGCTTTAAGAGGGATTCTCATGTAATTCTCAAAAAATCGATTTTTATATATATATATATATATATATATATATATATTAGGTTGTCAAGTATGAAATGGAGCAAACTTCATGTTATTTATTTCAATTGCACATAACCTCATTTAGACGCCGTATATTGGCATAATTTGTTTTTCGTGTGAAAGTTACATCTTTTCTTCTTTTTAACACATATTTCAGTTTGAAAAAGATTTGCAATTTTTTTGTAAAGGCGATTAAGTGAGACCATGGAAATCAGCGAAATTCGTGTGTTGATGAAGTATGAGTTCCACCGTGGAGCCACAACACGGCAGGCAGTTTTCAATATCAATAGCGTGTTCGGCATTCAAGTGGCTACAAACGCGACTGTAGCCCGTTGGTTTAAGAAATTTCGTTCGGGAGATTTCGACCTGTCTAATGAACCACGTGGTCGACCCAAGACTCAGGTGGATAATGACGTCCTGAAAGCCACTGTGGAAGCGAATTCCAGCCAAAGTGCACGTGAATTATCGTTAATGTACAATGTATCAAAGCAAACAATCTTGACTCATTTGGCACAAATCGGTAAAGTGAAAAAGCTGGACAAGTGGATACCGCATGAATTGACTGATGCACAGAAGGAACGAAGACTCGACGCATGTCTTTCTCTTCTTTCTCGCAACAAAGCCGAACCATTTCTCAAACAAATCGTTACGTGCGATGAGAAATGGATCATGTATGATAATCGTAAGCGTTCATCGCAATGGTTGGATAAAGACGAATCACCAAAACACTGTCCGAAACTAGACATCCACCAGAAGAAGCTGATGGTCACTGTTTGGTGGTCTGCCTCAGGTGTCATCCACCACAGCTTTATGGAACCTGGCCAATCGATCACGGCGGATGTCTACTGTTATCAACTAGACGAAATGATGAGAAATCTTGCGATTAAACAGCCAAAATTAGTTAATCGGATGACTCCAATTCTCCTGCACGACAACGCTCGGCCACATGCCGCACGAATGACCGTATCAAAGCTACAGGAGTTGAAGTTGGAAACTCTCCGTCACCCACCGTACTCGCCGGACCTTGCCCCCACTGACTATTATTTCTTTCGAAATTTAAACAACTTCTTATCTGGAAAAAAATTCAATTCCGCGCAGGCTGTCAAAATGGCGTTTCAAGAGTTCATCGACTCCCGTGATCCAGGCTTCTACAGCAAAGGAATAAATGAGTTACCTTTAAAATGGCAAAAGTGTATCGATAATATGGGTGCATACTTTGATTAAAAATAAAAAGTTTTTATTGGAAAAAAATCGAATTCAATTATGTGCATTTTTGCTCCATTTCATACTTGACAACCTAATATATATATATATATATATATGGTGAGATTGTAGTGACTAGTGAGATGCGTGATAGTTAAAAAAAAATGGGTGGCACAAAGATTCTTAAAACATTCATAAATTCGCAACCGTATGGTAAAAATATGAAAATTTTCACTTTTTTAAAGAAAAAGATGAGAAAAAGAGCTAACGCCAGCATACATGTTCACGCGAACCCGGAAACATCACCGGTGATCGTTACCGACGAATTTAGATTGGCGAAATGTGACTTTTTTCAAGTAATTCACTTCGCACTAACTCCATTCGACTGTCATTATACAACAAATACTCTAGCCGAGACGACTTTTTAATTGGTCGTTCCGTCACACAGGCAGCAACAGGCCAATAGGCAACTGCCAGTTATCGTACAATGTTCTCCTCTTTTTTTTTTATTTCTTTCCTTCCTGTTTCTTTTTTTTTACCAATCCACGGTACGAAGAGGAACTACGGGAACAGGTAGAAACAGAATTCTGATTAATTGACGTGGCTTTAATTAAACTTTTAATTAACGAGACCAAAACAAAGAGCAATTCGTGGAGGTTAGGTGTTAGAACGGCCGTGATTCAGGACGATTAACTAGAAACGATAGAAAAGATCTTGAATGTGACAAGACTGATGTCAATGACCGAGTTTATGCACATAAATTTGCACGAAATCTTCACCGTTTAACTGCCATCTTTACGCATTCTCTTCTAGCTAGTCCTTCTCATCCTTTTCCCGTTTCAAAATCTGAATTGTCGACGTTTCACGAATAAAAACAACAAAACGAAGTCACGAGCAAAAAGGAAAAGAAAGATTGATGTCACGCGTATTGTACGATCGACGATGAAACTGCGAGCAAAGTTTTTTTTTTTTTTTTTAATTAATATTTTCCAAGCGGTGTAAAAGGAAAGCGCAATGGTCCTTCGAACAATGCTCTCTCCGCTGTTCTATTCAGCGTAACTTTGTTCGGTGAAATAAAAATTGATTTCGGTATTAACTTCGTAATGATAAAATGGCGAATTAGTAGAGATGAATTTTTATGGAAACAATAAACGAATTATTAGCGTTGAAGAATAGGTAACCTGATATTTTAATTACTAGTTCAAATAATTCTTCACTCGAAGGAATAATTTTTTTTTAATATTTATTACATAGTTACGAAAATTGAAAAGGTTTCAAGTAAACATTTTACACATCTGTTTTATGAAATTTTCAGGTCGTTTCGAAAGTTTCCCCGTATTTCCTTTCGTATTTTGCGTTTGTCCTTTGTTCACACCGTATTAGCGAGAATTCCTTCGATCGAATCAAACTGTGGCGGTAAATTTCTACTCAGAACAATTGGATCGTTTAAATGTTGTTCTAACTCGTAAACTGATCATCTTCAGCAAATTGAAAATGCATAATTTTGCAACACGAAACGCTAGATCACATGTCGCGAAAGTCACTGCCAAAAAATTGAAAAAACTTATCGTGTAAAAGTTTCACCTGATATAGCCCGTTTTGATTATTACTTATTTAGAGGTTTTATATTTACTTCTAAACACTTATTTCTACATGGAAAAAATTTAACAATGACAAGGCAACAAAAACTGCAGTCCATACATTTTTAATTCAAAATTCACCAAATTTTTGGTAAGATGTCGTTATTTCTTTGTACATTTTTTTCGCAATGAAATTGATACAAAAAGTGCGCAAACACTTTCGAAATAACCTAACACATTCGCAAAATTGTAAAACGAATAAATAAATAATGTTATTCAATAAGAATGAAAACAGATCAATCATCAAAATAATTTCCATTATAGTCGATGATTTTTTGCCATCTTTCTGCCAGTTTGCGAATATTTCTATATAAATCACTGTAACGATTATGTGACTCCAATCCGAAAAAATGTATTTCTGCACTTAATATCGAAATTTAAGAAAAATGTGTGCATGGAAAAATTAAGCATGCTTCCTGCTTACTTGCACGATTCTCTATCATTTTTATCCGTAACTGCTTTGGAAAGAAGAAAAAGGCAACGTTTAAACGAAATGAAATTGCTGTTTAAGGATTGATGTATTCATAGAACGATTTCAAGCAAAATACACTCGTATATTGATCCCATTATTTATTCACCAGTTGCATATGCATCACTTATAACGAGCACAATTGCATGACGCATAACTGACGATCAGAATAAAAAAACTTTGTTAAAATATTCGTGATACGTTTTAGACGAATAACGTAACTGTGTGCTGGTTATTTATGCTTTGTTGAGATATTAAAATTCATGCGAAAATATTCGTGTACATTCGATAAAGTATAATTAACAAACCTTTCTTGCTATCGAACACTGAAATTGCTTTATTTTCTTTCACTGTTAAGCGTGTTATTTTTTAAGCTTCGTTGATTTTTAATTTCTTTACAAAGAAATTATCTTTTACGTATATATTTAGTATATTTTTACATACTATATAAACATTGACTTTACTTTATAAAATAGCCTTCGAATTTCTGTATTTCATGCATTTGAAGTAAGTTTCAATTCAACTTTCGGGGTACCATCAACTTCATCTACATTTGCTATAAATAATTGTGCGTTTATGATATTTTAAGGTTTATAGAATGATGTAAAATTTTCGTTAAAATTTTGGGTGCCTGAAAGGGCAAGTTTGACACTTTCTGACATCGTCATTTGAACTTTACGTTTAAATAAACACAGTTAAATATCTATTATTAACCCTTTGCGCTCGAGAGGCGATTCTCAAGCGCCACGGCGTTTTGAGTGGCAAGTGAGAGGCGACAGTCTGTTTATACTAAATTTCGTTACCATCTAACTGATAAAAACGGAGTATTGTTGCAGTTGAGAGATTTGCAGGTGTATTCCAGGAATGCTTCGTAAATTATCATACGAAAAAGAAACACAGAACTAAAAATTATAAAATTATACTTTTAAAGGTCTAAATATAAATAAAATATTAAAACAATATTTTTGTAAATTCACTTGTATAAGACACTCGTTACAAATGTCCAAAGTCCTCTCGAGTTACTACAATACTTTGCCCAGCTGAAAAAGTCATCGATCGCAAAGGGTTGAATCAAAAGATTACGTGCTCCGAATATAGTCTCTTGCACTAATTTAGTATATAAAAAAAAAGAACAACTTAACAGTCGCATCGATAGACATAAATAGCAATGACAATTCTATACATAAAAGTATATCGAAACATAAAATTGCAGAGTGTACTGGAACACCTGTTGTCAATTGAATTGCATCTCTTACCAGAAACGTTCATGTAGTACAATAATAGTAAGCGTAAAACGCGACACTCGAGAGAAACAACAAGTAAAATCTGTATCTATTAATCGATGAATTCGTCGTAAAAGTATATTACACACAACCATAGTACAGCGTTATGTACATGTGTTATACGTTACGTAAAGCCCGAACGATTCCTATAGATACTTTCTATACCATCCTTTTGAGTAGTCTCAGAGATCTCTCGATGCCTTGCACGAAACTTCAAGCTAACTCAGTGCAGCTAGAAGCGGAAGTATATAACCCTGTATATGGATCCGTGTCTATGTACATAAATGCACAGGCCTCTTTTCGTGGTGTTTCTAGCCTCGTATTCGGAAGTAGCAATCCCAGTATCAAGGAACCTTTCGTGCCAGGATATGGGAGCAGATACAGAAATGCATAGAGGAGGGGAATACGCTCGATTCTGGCCCGCGTATGTTTCAAGATAGCGGATGAAATTATTTGGAGTGTTACACGAGATATATTCAAGTATAGTGTAATTTATTATTAGGTCATGGATATATGAAATTACGATATTCGCGGGCTGACACTGTTCGTCTTGTCGAGAAGAAAGTTTAACTTTCAGTTGGCATTTGGTTCGATACAGCAACTCGAATGACAATTAAGGGGTGGTTAAACATTAAAAATATTCCACGGGAAAGAATATACAATTTTGCTACATCTTCCTTTATTTAGTAGACTTTTCTCCAACGGATTACCATTTCTTCGAACATTTAAACAATTTTCTGACAAATAAATTATTCCGAAATGAAGACAAAAGCAGCGTTCGAAGAATTTTTTTATTCGAAATCTAATGATTTTTATAAATTTGGAATAATGAAAGTGGTTAATCGTAGAGAAAAGTGTATAGAGGAGTTTTCATTAAATACATATTTTTTTGAAGGAATACAATGTATCTAAGGTTTCATTTCGAAAAGTGACGTTTCGTGTGCAACAACTTAATATACATCAAGGATTTCGTTCGTTAGATTCATCGATCGAAATTATGATCGGAATGTATCACTTATTGTTAGTTGTTGCACGAGGAACAATAAGTGAAGTTAGCAACGTTTGACAGAGATTATTGCTTAATCCTATCTCTATTCCTGAGAAGAAACATTAGAATTGATTATAGCTTTACATTTTAGTATATTATTTTATTATACAATAGTGCAACTTTACATTTTAATATATTATTTAAATTTTCATGCTTTTATTACTGTTGGCGCCTATAGACGCTTTGGAAATGTGCTTTTGCTCTTCCTAATCTTTAATTTTATTCTTCGCACGCTTCCATTTTAATCTAAAGGAACAAATTTTAAATTTTTACCAATTCAAAACCTTATAACTTAAATTTTTCAAAACAATTTGACAAACTTTTACGGTTAGGAATTGAACATGCACCTTTCGCAACACACATTTTGTACTAAAATCTGTCATAGTGAAAGGAAATAAATTACTAATAATATAATAGTACAGCAGTGAACAAGTAAAATGAAAGATATAAAATGTATCGGATGTATAAATTAATTCAGTGCCTTTTTTTTTTATGAAGTCGAGACAACTTTATTGACTGAAAGCCGCCATACTTTTTTAGAGAACTAATTTCTCAGTTACCGAATAAATTGCAGAGTGATAAAAAAGAATAGAAATTATTCTGAAGATTAAAATTTATGTTTGAGTTTTTTAAAATTAGTAATGAAATTTATGAGAAAAAAGATACCTAATTAAATACGTGATATGTAAGTAACTTCTAAGTCACATGGTGTTACAGACGGTTAACTTATTCGATGACTTTATTGACGAGAAAAATTCGTAACAATAATTTTCAAAGAAAATCCACAACAATAGTCACGAATTTTCGATATGTACGTTCGACGAGACTTTCGAACTAGAGCCAGTTCAAATTGAATATATGGGAAAACCTTCTGTGCTCACCTACAACAATCCCGTGTTCACGATCTCTCGTTGATCTGTCTGACAACGTAGTCACCGTATCTAAATCTGTATCCAGCTCAGGTACATCGTAACAGAAAAAGAATTGTCGCATGGTTAACAAAAAATATCTATACTACGAGGACGTGGATTGAAAATATCGAAACTAGAAGTAAATTTGAGAAATGTTCAGATTTCTTGAAATAAAGTTAAATAGAAGGTATTATTAATTTATCGAGGAAAGTGTAAAGTATCTGAAACGATATTTTACAGAAATTTTAATATTGAATATTTCTAAATGAGAAATTTGTTCAAAAGAAGAAAAGCTTGCTCAGAATTCAGAGGATAGTATTGTCTTAGAATTTAATTTTCATAGATTGGAAAGCGAGTCCTGTGATTTTTGTAATTTTCAAAATTTTAAAGTAATTATTCTAAACAATATCAGAAAATTTGTAAAGTATATCTTTTCTATCATCTTGCGTGTGTTTAATTTACTTCTTCTTTTATTAATATATATTTTCTTAATACTGAAGGCACTAATTTTATATATTCCTTTTTTGTAATAATTTAAGTAACTTGTATAATCTCCCAGGTATTATGTAGTTTAGTTTATTCCCCTTTTTTTTCGTTAATATATTTCTACTTAATATGTCAGTCACTGAACTTCTATATGATTTTCTCTTGTAGTAACTAAAGTAATTAATATATTAAAAAATATATATATAATATAAAACTACCTAGAATTAAATTTTTATTCTAAAATAAGTTTCACAGAAATTTTTTGTGAACTATTAATAACGATATCAAAAAAGTGTATCGGATAAAAATTTAATAATTTGCTATGCATTGAACAAATATACAAAAACAATGCCATTTTTGTGCACCGTTGTATTATCCTTACGAAGCTTGAAGAGATTGGAAAATAATTAAAAACACGATTTAACCGACACTTGCTAGATTTATTACCAAACGTGAACAATTAGGATGTGATTTAACGTAAACTGTCAACATCCAGTAATTTATACGCGAAAATGTGAAGATAGAAGCACTGGAAGCATTTTTTTTTTCTAGGATCAACTCTGTTACCTTTACACAAATATCGCTATGCTTATTGAACAATTACGTCAATCAAAGCAACGAGCTCTTTAATCAATACATGGATTACAAGAGGAACGCAGAAAATGTAAAACTGTGTCGGCACGTCGATCTTATTTATTGCCGTCGGTGATATGTAACGAATGGAAATTAGCATTGAACTCCGTGCTGTTGAAGAATATAAATTGCACGGCTCGGCACGAAGTTACCTTTTTCCTCATGCTCCGCACAGTTCTGTTCGCAAACAGTTGGTTTTGCTCTGGTTTTCTCAAATGACGTCTAATCGGACAATAAAGAAAATCATGAACAACAAAGAAAATAAATAAAATAAATAAAGTAAAAAAAATAAAGAAAATTAAGAACATGAATAACACGAAGAATGTGCAGAAAATTGAGAAAATTAAGAAAATGAAGAGTATGCAGAAAATTGAGAAAATTAAGAAAATGAAGAGTATGCAGAAAATTAAGAAAATGAACAAAATAAAGAATATGCAGATAATTGAGAAAATTAAAGAAATGAACAAGACGAAGAAAACGAAGAAAACGAAGAAAACGATAAAAATGTATTCAATAGGATTGCATTCTACCAATTTTCAGAAAGAAATTAACGTAGAGAAAGATATAATAATTTTCACACAATGCAAATTCGTTCTAATGTCCAGAATTTGTACATGTTCATTCTTTCTCAGTAATAAATAAAAATTCGTCATAAACATCAATACAATATATTTATAAATATAACTGTATTATAAATACATGCAATATCAATTAAAATCTTAAAAAATAGTCCTTCGAACATTTTAAAAAGTATATAAAACACCTAACAAATGTTTTATGAATAACAATTTTTCTTTTTCTATTTCGTGTTACATATTTAATTTGACAAAGAGAAATACTTTCGATAGACAGTCATTAATCAGAGAGACAAAGAAAAAATTCCCTTATATACAGATCTGTTCTTCGTCCTCGTCGTTGATTAAATAAATACGAGAGCGACTATAGAACTCTCCCATTTTGCTCGATCGATTGAACTTCTTCTCAGGAAAATCAACTTGAACTCTGTTCGGTCGACCGTACCAGAGATTAGTAGTCATCGGGACCTTGTGACCTTTATTCTCCTTAGAGATTTCCAACCAATAGAGGCTTGGCTTAGTGCGATCGCATCGTGGTTTACCAGGATCGAAACCCTCTATGCGGTGAAAACGTTCGTATGCCGATTTCGCGCTGTCCTCTTTGCGATTGTTAAAATACGTGATCGAATGCCGTGGAGCGAATGGTTCTAACTGAAATCAATTCTCTCTACGAGTATGTATGCACAAGGTGTTTTCTTAACACTTTAACAACTGGCTCATTCTATCCAATACTGACTTGGTTTCTGCTATCTCGCTTATTCTTACTATTTAAAAAATGTTTAATCGAAACTCGTGAGAGAGCTTACTACATATCGTTCACTTTTTCTTATTATAGTATAACTCATTAGTTTGTGGCAGCAGAAAACCGATTAATAGGCTTCCAGTCGGTAAAGTGTTAAGTGCGTATCAATACTTCCGGTGATGAACACAAGACTACAATTAGAATGAGAAATGTACGAAGTTAAACTATCAAAAATTAAATTTTAATATTACTATTAATAATAATGAATTTAATATTTTTAACGAAAACTTGCTATTTGAATTAGCTACGAACACAATTATTTCTGAGATATTGTGCACCAGCACAATTTCGTGAATTTTTTCGATTTTTGTAAACATTTTTCACGTGAAAGAGATACGTGCGTCTTTTTATTTTCAAAAATCATAGATTTGCTTTTTAATAACAGCCTTACTCGTTATTTAGTTTCCACCTCTGACTTTTTTATTATTGAAGTCATATTACACATATAATCAGAAACTATAGTATAACAATTACTTTCTCGGCTTAAACATTTTGGTTGCGAATATCTAATACAAATGATTTACATTTTTCTCTTTATAACATATCTGATAAGACATATCGATGATGAAATTAAATTACAGAAATTTTGTTTATTTTCTAGCACTTTTCCTAAAGTTACAACCGAAAATCTCAGAGACATATATCCTATGAATCATAATCCGAAATATTGACACACACTTAAAAATTCACACATACAGTTGCAAATTAATTTAGTATTTAACACTTTGTCAGTCGCTGTCACATTTGCGTGATTTTATTCAACTACCATTTTTCAGCCAGTATTACACACATTTGTAATTTCATTCACACAATCAGATGAACAAAAGACAAATTGATTCTCGTGTAAATAACGAATAATAAAATGCAAATCTAAAAATAAAAGATGATCAAGAACACATTTACATTATCTGTTTCTTTTTCTTAATTCGTTTGGTTTTTTGCCTTCCAACATTTTTCTTCAAAATTGTGAAAAATATTGGCGACAAGATTCTCTGATTATTCACTCCATCTTTTTTGTCTTCAAATTTACGAAAAGTACAAATTTAAAAATCAAAGATAGTCAAAGAAGTATTCATTCTATCTTTTTCTTATTTGTTCGATTTTTTGTCTTCAAGCATATGGTCTTGTTTACATAAGATTTGCAAACTTATGGAAAATACCGACAACATGTGTAAGTTTTTGCAAGATATAAGGACGGCTGTCAAAGTGTTAACGCGAGAGAAGCTACACAGATCATTGTCCCAGATTAGTTGTATGCATATGCCGAAACAGTGAAAAAGAAAATCCTTATCCTGAATAGTAAATTTCTCGACCGCGGTGGAGAATTGTTTTTTTTTTTTTCGTAACTCACAGAGGGCCAGAGTCTTGGTTTCACCGTGAAAGTACCACTTTCAGAATGGAGCGGTCAATGAGCGCAGTTCTCTCGACATTAATTATTAAGCTCCCCCTTTTTCCCGTTTCGAGAGTCCTCTTACCACGGGATATTGCTTGGACGCCTTCCGCATGTGCTGCTCCGCCGCCCGCATCCGGACCCACGGAATGATGTATTCCGTCTGATACATTTTCTTATCTTTCTTATCTTTATCATGAGGAACGATTTACGATCGTGGGAATTAACTAGGAATTTCCGGGTGTGTTTCGAGGCAGAAGGCGTGCTTTCGACGAACGTCGCCGTTGGAATAAACTCTGAAGGGTGTCGCGATCTCGTGAAACAAAGGAGAACGGGAAAGAAAATGAAACTCGCCTTCCTCGGCAAGTGTATATAGCTAGCGAAGCATTTAAAAGGATTGGAAGTATTGTTGGAGAATAAAATTGTATCGTTGCGGGAATGCGTGCAGTCGCAAGGAAAAGATTGATTTAGAAATTTCATTCTTCTTTTTCTCTTTCTTCTTTGACAATATTATAGTTTTACAATTTATCTGTTACAAGAGTAATTTCGTATAATACTTCGTTAACATTGTGGATTATTTTAATAATCTCAAGCGATTAATCAATATTTCTGTTCTCTGATTTGTTATTCCGTTTAGTTTGGAAGATTATTATCAGTTACATTCACCTAGCTTTAATTTAAAAACTAACTTACTAACTTACTTTAATTTCTCTGTGTTTATGAGAAGAAAAATTACACTTGGTTACTATTTTACGTTTTGGTAAATTGTTGAAAAACAATAATTAATCATTAGTACAAAGCAATTGACTAGAAAAAACGTAATAATATAACGATGCAATAGTATAGTTATAAACAAACAAAATGTGATCTATAAAATATAGATAAAAGTTAAATATACTTTTATTTATATTTTACACGTCACTCGTGTGTGAAAGAGGAAAAAATTTATAAAATTCATCATTTATGTACTACTACTTACGTAAGATGTACTAAAAATGAGTAATCATTGCAATAAAATATCAGACAAGTCATTTTGATCACCTTGATAGATCCAGTGTTAAACTTTAATTAACAAAATCTTTGGATTGAACATAATTTCTTAAATTCGCCACTCTAAATCGTAAAAGAGAGAACATACTCTTTGACTTTTTTTTTACACCATCAGTATTTCAGGAAATGTATGACACAAAATTTCATAAGGTGATTGGTCTATTCTGTACCTCATCTGTGGTTGCAATCAACCCCCAAAGTGAGCTTTCGGTTGTTCTATCGTTGTTTAACGAGTACCATGTCGCGCCATCTCACGAAGTGTACAACAAGTTCTCTCAAGTAAATCATTAGTTCGACGATTTTATGCTGTGCGGCGCTGCTTGTATAATTCCCACTAATTTTCACGGCGGCGAATATAATCGAAATTAAATTAATCAAGTACGGCACTTAATTAATTAGATTCGAAAATGACCGGTAAGCTGCAGCACGGTTTTCTCTTCCGGTTCCGGCTTTCGGTCAACTTTCATTAATTCTGTCGCGAGCTTCATTGGATTAGTGTCTCACTCGATCAACATTGTATCTAGTGTTTCCCTCCTAATGTTATTTCTTTTCTAACCGTTCGAATGCTCGTCAAACATTCGCAAGAAACATTCAACTGTTTATTTACCTCTCACGTGTAGTATTTTTTAATGTAATTTAAGATCTCGAATATTTAGATTTACAAACTTGGTATTGTTTTATAATATTCTGAAATGTATTATTTTCCTCTTTTATGGAATATCAGTTAACCTCAAAAAGTAACAAATCATCCTACGGGAAAGGTGTCATTTCGACTAATAGGTTAGGAATGAACAGAAAATCTTTCCGAGTTTATTTTCTTTTAACAATAACAAGTTTGGTAAGAGATTTAATGTTTTCCTTGTACGTCTATCAATGAGATAGCATCTCCTATTTAACTCGAGGACCGTTAAGTGTAGAAATAAGGAACCATAAACGGAAAGCAGGAAAGAACAATTTCTCGCAATATCAATTCCCTTCGAAGTGTAATAATTGTATACAATAAATATGAATTACACCATGAGTGTTGTTATAGAAATTTGTTGAACGTATCTGAAGTAATCTGTGCAAAATAGAATCGAATCCATTAAGAAGGAAACTACAATAACAAGACTATTTTCAAGGATTTATTTTTAGCGACATTAATTATTTTTTCTAACAATTTTTAACGCCTTCAGAAAGTACATTTCTGAAACTACTTTCTCCGAAAATTTTATATAAAAATATTAATTATTGTAATAATAATAGTAATCAGCGTGAGAGGCCTCCAAAAATTTGTGGAAAGCGGGCTAAAATTTTCCACTAGAAATTCCGCAATGAAAAATTATGCGATTTTCTTAAATTGTGAAATAACAGCACAGTGTTATTAACGTTTCTGTCTGAACGATCATCTTTTCACGTATTATACGCGCAACGTATAGTAACAATGTTATGCAATGACCAAGTCCCACGGTTCATCGAGGACAATGTCGCATGCATCCAACACTATTACAGCAAAGGGCAGAAGTATTCCCGGCGGGGACTTTTTCATTCGCTCCCATTTCCGAGCAAAATATCGCCTGCAGTAGCATCTGCAAGTAACAATGTACAGAGTGTGTCAGAAAAAAAAAAAAGACTCGTATCTATATTATCCGTAAGAGTAAGATAAAAAGATTCGCTAAATTCTAATGGTTTCGGGGTATCAATGTGTAATCTTCTTTTACACAAATGTATTCTACTCTGCAACGTGTACTTTTTAGGTTTCTTAGGGAATTTTTTTGCGGAGAAACTATAACACTCTTTGCAGTCAAAATTTGAGGGTGTATTTGTACATGTTTTAGTAACATTTACAAATTTTTTTGTCGAAAAAGAATGAAAATTGCGTTTACACTACATGCTCTTAAACATGATCGTTTAAAAACAAATCTCTTGATCATGATGAGTTCGACTATAGTCGAAAATATTCACAATTCAGAAAACTGATAATTATATCCATCACAAAAGTACCTAATGTCTAATATATGACCTGAACCAGACACCACAAGTCTCACTGATATTCATCTCATTCATTTCCCAAGACATTCATGTTTGGTCTGAAATTGTGACCACGAATCTAACTCGGGACGTTCACGAGTCAGACTTGTCAAAGTACGACCAAGATTTAAGGAGAACAAGATAAAAATTGATGAACAAAAAATAGCAATGTTATCACAAAATTTTCTAAGAATTCTAATTGAAATTTGTATATAAATTAGATATTAGATACCATTTATAGAAACTGTAAAAAATACCATTCTACCACTAAAATTTTGATACTCAGCGTATTTAGAGATATTATCTTTAACTGTGAATTATCTTCACTTCTACACAGTCTATCTACGGGTTTTTCAAGAAGATGCTTGTTTTAAAATAAAAATCTGTTTCTTAAACGCTCCATAGGGAATTTATGCGACGAAAATAATATTCTAAATACACCGTACCTACGTTCAATTTGTGGATCAACATTTAAGGAAGGATGACTTGGGAACTGCTATGAAAGCTTCCATAAACTGTACCGACGCATTTGCGTAATTTTCATTTACATCGAGCGGCCGCCGCTTCGTCGAGTTCGTTACGGCACACATCGCGCCGTGGCGAGTCTAATCAAACTGAACCGAACGCGGGACGCGGTTAATCGTGTAATGAAATTAGTAGAAACGGACGTCGGAGATTGGCCAGGATTTCTGACCCATTCTCATCACTCACGTTCTTCCTGTTTACCAAACGTACCCGGTGATTTCTGCGATAGTTCATTTTATTTATCTACCTTCGTTCATCTGTATTTAAAAAAAAGAAAACATTTTTCCTGCGGCTTGATTGGCGCCAGTTGCAGGTTAATTTTTACCAATGTGCAGATTGTATACTTTTTATAATTCGCGACGATAAAACGTAGACATTGGATTTGAACCGAGTGAAACCTTCTAATTGTTCATCGTAATGGACTGTATTGAGCTGTAAATAACTTACACACCATGTTCAAATAGGATGCATAATTTCTCTTATAAAGAATTAAACAAAATACAAAAATTCAATTGAACGCTTTCCAGATAAATCGAGACCCGGGGGAAAAAATTGAAAATATAATTTATATACAATGTAAACATTTTATTTGGCAATAATAGCAATTTCTTGTAATAAGGGTAACTTTTTGTACAATATATACATTTGTGCTCTTTTTCATTTTTGCTAATTTTGCATTAATAAGTGCTTTGTCGCGGCAACGTTTCATCATCAATAATGTTTCGTTTAGTGTGTCGTTGTATTCTAAATATTGAAGAGCGTCACTGAAGATGGAAGTACCTTCTTGACTAATTCTTTTTATTTTTAACATCTTCATTGTATAAGTAGCCTTGGGCAGCAACGATTATGTCTACATTATTTTCATGTAACCATCTTTCCATATTCCATTCGTTTACATCTACCCATCCTTGCACGCTATGAACAAGTTATAAAATGTCTCGCTGCGTTTCGCCCGATGTCGGCCCTATATGTCTGAAATAGGAATTTCGTGTTTCCAGAGGAACCATAATTTTGTAATGGTATTCCGCTGAACTTAATCCCACGTGTCAACTGAAACGCGTTTACCTCAACACCTAACAAACTTCATGACCTCGCTATATCGTCCCTCAGACTCTACATAATTTCCCTCCCCTGATTTCATGCAACACCTTGAATCACACCCAAAATGATCAAATTCGACGGACAAGTGTAAAAATACCATACAGCATAGAGAAAGCATTGGAGTGAAAAAGTCGGTCCTCCAAGATCCCATAGAAAAGTGTAGCAACGCGTCCCCTAATCTCACTTGAACCATCTCACGGAGTAACGAATCGGGAAGAGGCATTTGGCCAACTCTAACGTATTTCTACTACGTGGAGATCGCGGGCAGGCACGGATATGGTATCGGTGATCCTGTAACTCTTCTCCCGCCTTACTGAACGGCACGAGAACGGTCGAAGCGGTCCAAGTAGAGGGAAAAAGGGGAGATCGTGTTGAAAGGAGAAAGAACGAGAAAAGAAGGTACATGGTAAGGAAAGAAAGATGACGAACAAGAGGGAAAGAGAAAGAGAGAAACATCGAGATCGAGATCGTAAGAGAGAAAGAGAGAAACATCGAGATCGAGATCGAAAGAGAGAAAGAGAGAGAGAGAGAGAGAGTTGGATCATAGAACGAATGCAGAGAAGGAGAAGAGGAGAGGACATGAGTGAAGACACTGCAGGAAGGGGGCAAACGGGAAGTGGGAGGTGGAGGTGGTGAAGGTTAAGGCAGGGGGAGTGAAGGGGTATGTCATACGACACACAGGGCAGAGTTTAATCAGGTTCGACTAGTTAGTTGGCAGGTGCGAGCATCGCGCGCGCGCAGAAAGGAAAACCAAGGCGGCCTCCAAGAAGCAGCGTGGCTCCTGCGTGCTGCTACCTCTAAGCAAGAAATGTAGCTCCGGACTGATGCCACCGGACGCACAATACCACAGAGAAGAGAGGTCTATCTTCGTCCCCTCGCGTTCTCCTCTAGCATTTCTTTTCTGTCCTTGCGACTCTTTATCTCCGGATTCGTTCTTTCAATGGGTCTCGTGCGCGTCGACATTCTACGCTGTGTTCTCACAGTCATTAAATGGTTATAATTTTAACTGCCGTCCTTTACGGAGAATTTCTTCCACCCCTTTTATGTAGGAAAGACACCGATGATACTCTACTGGGAATATTTGTTACGTCACTGTGGAAGTTGATAGGATCTTTTAGAACAATGTGATAAGACGCGTTCGCGTTCAAGTTGTTTTTGGCGAAGATAGTGAGTTGAGTATTTGTTTTGATTAATTTTTAGCAATGGCGTGGATGAACTAGTGGTTTTATTCTAATTGAGGTACTTTGTTTGAAAGGGGATACGTGTAAGTTTTAATATGTTTATTTGGGAAGATGAGAAAATTTGTAATTGTATCCATTAATATTTAAAATATATTTTATTTATTGAGAAACTCAGTTTCAATTGTGTTTTTGTATCTATATTTAACGTGGAATATATGAGACTTGCATTTACAAGATCGATCAGTATTTAAAATATTATATTTCATTTGTTGAGAAGATCCTCAGTTTTAATTGTATTAAAAGTAAAATATATGAGATTTGCATTTACAAAAAGCAAAGTAACTAACTGTACATTGAAGAGATTAAATTTCCAACTAAAGAACAAACCTAGTTAAGAGGTTAAACATTGTTGAAAAAATATTACAATGAATTTCCAAGTGCCGTGTTATTACAATAAGCGAAATGAAATTTGTTACAAATTTCTCTCCTCATAAACCGTAAAATTGTATAAAATTTAATAATGTGTGTACGTAATTTTAAGGTTCATAATAATCGCCTATTTATGGTAAATAAAAAATTGTGAGAATAAAATTCATAATGATCAAATTCAGAATATTTGTAAAAAATATGAACAATTTAAATTCCAAAATTCAAGAATTTTCGTTAATAATATTTCCCTATTGAATGGGAAAATTTATTTCTTGATAATTTGTTGATTATTCGAACCATATAATGAATATTTCTTGTTACTACACGTCAAACAGTTCAGTTAAAAGTCTAAATGATTTACGATCATAAAAATTACGCGATTACCGTCACGAAAATTGACGTCTTTTTTTTGCTTTCTTCAAAAAGGAATCGTTTTAATTGTAAGGAAACGTGGGAATTTATTACCTAGTATTTTCAAGCAATTTCTTGTTAGGAATTAGACGAACGCACTAAAGTAATAATAACCAAAGCACTACTTTGTTAAAACAATTCACATCCAATTACGTACGAGAAGTATACCACTTTATCCGTTTAATTCTCGTACAGGAAACTAAATCTCGTTAACCACTGGTATTACCTCATCTCTAATAAACGCAACACGCAATTTAAAAAAAAATAAATTACACCGATTACTGCCGTTACCGAGGAAAAAGAGAAAATCCTCCTAAACGTTCAATGAAGTTTATAACGCGTTACGATGTTAAATAAATTCCATATTTTCCAACGCAATTAGTTTTTCATGGTGTTTAACGCAATTGTTAAGAAAAAAATAATTAATTTCGCCAGAAGCAAATCCCTGAATATAATTTTTATATTCAATTGTCACCGTCGTTTTTTTATTTTTTGAAAAGAGACGCAAGTCGAGACTTTGTAGTTTTCGAACGTAGGAGACGGAAGACTCTAAATTGTTATTATGTGAATAATAATCGTTAACTTTACATGATTTTGTATTCGCTATATAAACCTTTAATACAGTTTCGAAAAATTAATCAAAAATAGAGAATCAATGTGAAGAATAGAGTCTTCCAATAAGAGCGATAAAACTTTGAATCGAAATGAAACGAAAAGTGCAGAAGATAATCCAGTACTCATTGCTTTATTTTAAAGTACATTCGATCGCATTATACAATCGAAACACAAGAAACGAAATCGTGGTGGTCATTTATATAATATTGTATTCCATGTATAATGCCATTGAATGTACTTTAATATAGAGTAATAACTACTAGATTATGTTCCAAACTTTTCGTTTCATTTCAATTCAAAATTCTATCGCTCTTGTTGAAAGAGCCTATATTTGTCAATTTTAACCCTCCACTGACATAATGTTTTTCGCAAACGTAACTGGTATATCAGGATCATGACAAATCTCAAATAAAACGTGCAGAAGAATATATTAATCTGATTCTAGATAAACCTCCACGAATACTTTGTTCTTAGATAGTATATAAAATAATAAAGCCTTGTAAAATTAAAAACTTTTATTCTAAAATAAACTAAAAATACAGTTTTCAAAATTAGAACGTTTTGTAACGGACTATGCGTCCTTGGGGTCACTCGTGACCCTATTATACCAATCAAGGGTTAAATAAAAGCTTCTGTTTAATAGAACAGTTCCATTGTTTTAAATAGCTGTTATTATTTTTCATCCAGTTCAAAAAATATACGGAAACTGTGATAAGATCCATTTCACAGTATACACCATCTGAACAACGTGTTAAGTCTCGGCTTTCGAAATGGCACACGCGGTGGCCGCCTCTTTCCAAGAAACACGGCATTTCTCGCAGGCACGAACAGAAGTGTCAAAATCAAGCTCGGAATGGTGAATTGGCCGGACGGAATGGAGAGTTCACAAGCGAAATGCAAATAAACCGTTCTTTTACTGTTATTCGGAACATGTCTCCGTCTGACAAATTTTTACCGCGACTATACCTGGCTGCGCCTATATTTACCGAGACGGTCATGCCTCGTCCTTTTTCTTTTTCTTTCTTTTTTTTTTCTTTTCTTTTGCCCACGTGTCGTGAGGCGTGACCTCTCGCGATCGCGTACTCTCCTAGGTTTCCTCACCGGTTAACGAGGGATCGGCGTCGTATCGTCGGGGCGTTCGCGTTAATGGCGACGTGTCTCTTGTATACCGTTAAAGTCCTCCCCGATACCTGGCCGGTGTACCTAATTAATGGCACGTCTATGGCGTGGATACCACTACGCCTACGGTGGGTTCACCGGATAGCGCTGACGCGCACGTGCGACGTCATGCCCAACATCCGTCTTACTTGCTGTCACGCTATTAACCATCGTGTTTCAACTACTCTGTAAATATGCATACCTATAGGCTTGCGCGGAAGATTGCAACCGTCAAGGACAGCCGGCACGTGCGTTTTCTTAGAGGCGTTCAGACGCGGGCACGCGTATCAACGTATAATTAGCTCGCAGTTATCGCGGATCTAAACTTGTTCGCGTAATCGAGATATCTTAACTGATTTGTCGGTTGAATCTATCGGGTGTTTCGTGATATATGGGACCCACTTCAGGAATGGACAGGGAACATGGAAACAATGAAAAAGGTTTCATAGGAACATGTGTTCTATTTGATCTTGTTTCGAAACTAACGGACACTTCTGCGTTCCGATAATCCGCGAGTGGTTATACCTTCACACGAGTATTCTGTGCAATTTTGCACCTTTAAATTCCCTATGAATTCAGTAAAATCCGCAATTTAATTGCGAAAGAGGAAATGTTAGGTCAGTGCTCGTTTCCAATAGATGATACTAAATTATTTGTTTGAAAGTAATACTTGTTACAATGTTGTATACCACACTTATCTCTCCTATTAGTTTTAAATTATCCGATCTTTGCTTTTTTAAACAGTAAACAATTCACATCGTACTTTAACAGTATTCACACCTAAACCTAGAGCTCCACATCATCCTTTGCTGTTACTCATTGCTGAACCTAGACCTCATTGCCTTCTAAGCCCAAAATAACCCCTATTCTCCTAACTATCGAACTTACATCTACGAACCGTTTTCTATTGAAAAAGAGAGATTTTGTCGAGCAGTCTTTGCATAAAAAACGTCGTTAAACTGTAGAATAAAAATTGATTATACGACAGACTGCCTAGTTACTTCGCCTAAGCTTCGTCAGCTCTTCTACCGCATAATTATTAAACACAATAAGTCGAACGCTAAGAATACGACAGCAAGTGCAAATTT
>CATORF010000557.1:0-37000 GCA_951804975.1 Anthophora plumipes | reverse complement strand
CAAGATTATCGCAGAAAATGCATATTTCAGCTGAAAACCCCACGAAAACCAAGTTATCGGCGGCTCTACATATCAAACGCACTGTGGAGTGGTCAAAACACCAGACAACGTGTTTCTCGCATTAAATAGCTCGAAAAGAGCGATATCGATGATTCTGCATACTTCGGACAGAAGTCTCACCAATATTATCGCAGAAAATGCATATCTCAGCTTGAAACCCGACGAAAACCACGATGTCGCCGGTTCTGCATATCAAACGCACTGTGGGGTGGTGAAAACACCAGAAAACGTGTTTCTCGCATTAAGTAGCTCGAAAAGAGCGTTCTCGAAGGTTCTGCATATTTCTGACAGAGGTCTCACCAATATTGTCGTAGAAAATGCATACCTCATCTTGAAACCCGACCGAAACGAAGATACCTCCGGTTCTGCATGTCTAACGTACTGTGGAGTGGTGAATACACCACATAACGTGTTGCTCGCATTAAATAGCTCTAAAAGAGCGATATCGATGATTCTGCATACTTCGGACAGAAGTCTCACCAATATTATCGCAGAAAATGCATATCTCAGCTTGAAACCTCACGAACATCAAGATGTCGCCGGTTCTGCATATCAAACGCACTGTGGAGTGCTGAAAACACCAGATAACGTGTTTCTCGCATTAAATAGCTCGATAAGAGCGATCGCGATGATTCTGCATACTACGGACAGAAGTCTCACCAAGATTATCGCAGAAAATGCATATCTCAGCTTGAAACCCCACGAAAACCAAATTATCTCCGGTTCTGCATATCAAACCAACTGTGGAGTAGTGAAAACCCCAGATGACGTGTTTCTCGCATTAAATAGCTCGAAAAGTGTGATCTCGATGATTCTGCATACTTCTGTCTGAAGTCTCCCCAATATTATCGCACAAAATGCATATCTGAGCTTGAAACCCCACGAAAAGCAGGATATCGTTGGTTCTGCACATCATACGCACTGTGGAGTGGAGAAAACACCAGATAACGTGTTTCTCGCATTAAATAGCTCGAAACGAGCGATCTCGATGATTCAGCATACTTCGGACAGAAGTCTCACCAAGATTATCGCAGGAATTGCATATCTCAGCTTGAACCCCGACGAAATCCAAGATGTCGCCGGTTCTGCATATCAATCGCACTGTGGAGTGGTGAAAACACCAGAAAACTTGTTTTTTCGCATTAAATAGCTCGAAAAGAGCGATCTTGATGATTCTGCATACTTCGGACAGATGTTTCACCAAGATTATCGTAGAAAATGCATATCTCAACTTGAAACCCGACGAAAACCAAACATCGCCGGTTCTGCATATCAAACCAACTGTGGAGTGGTGAAAACCCCAGAAAACGTGTTTCTCGCATTAAATAGCTCGAAAAGTACGATCTCGATGACTCTGCATACTTCGGACAGAAGACTCACCAATATTTTCGCAGAAAATGCATATCTCAGCTAGAAACCCCACGAAAATCAAGATGTCGCCGGTTCTGCATATCAAACGCACTGTGGAGTGGTGAAAACAACCAGATAACGTGTTTCTCGCATTAAATAGCTCGAATAGAGCGATCTCGAAGATTCTGCATACTTCTGACAGAAGACTCACCAAGATTATCGCAGAAAATGTATGTCTCAGCTGGAAACCCCACGAAAACCAAGATATCGCCGGTTCTGCATATCAGACGCACTGTGGAGTGGTGAAAACACCAGAAAACTTGTTTTTTCGCATTAAATATCTCGAAACGAGCGATCTAGATGATTCTGCAAACTTCTGACAGAAGTCTCACCAAGATTATCGTAGAAAATGCATATCTCAGCTTGAAACCCGACGAAATCCAAGATGTTGCCAGTTCTGCATATCAAACCCACTGTGGAGTGGTGAAAACACCGGATAACGTGTTTCTCGCATTAAATAGCTCGAAAAGAGTGATCTAGATGATTCTGCATACTTCTGTCTGAAGTCTCACCAATATTATCGCAGAAAATGCATATCTGAGCTTGAAACCCCACGAAAACCAGGATATCGTCGGTTCTGCACATCATACGCACTGTGGAGTGGTGAAAACACCAGTTAACGTGTCTCTCGCATTAAATAGCTCGAAAAGAGCGATCTCGATGATTCTGCCTACATCGGACAGAAGTCTCACCAAGATTATCGCAGAAAATGCATATTTCAGCTTGAAACCCCACGAAAACCAAGATATCTCCGGTTCTGCATATCCAACGAACAGTGGTGTGGTGAAAACCCCAGAAAACGTGTTTCTCGCATTAAATAGCTCGAAAAGAGCGCTCTCGATTTTTCTGCATACTTCGGACAGAAGTCTCACCAATATTATCGCAGAAAATGCATATCTCAGCTTGAAACCTCACGAACATCAATGTGTCGCCGGTTCTGCATATCAAACGCACTGTGGAGTGCTGAAAACACCAGATAACGTGTTTCTCGCATTAAATAGCTCGAAAAGTGTGATCTCGATGATTCTGCATACTTCTGTCTGAAGTCTCCCCAATATTATCGCACAAAATGCATATTTCAGCTGGAAACCCCACGAAAACCAAGATATCGGCGGATCTACATATCAAACGCACTGTGGAGTGGTGAAAACGCCAGAAAACGTGTTCCTCGCATTAAATAGCTCGAAAAGAGCGATCCCGATGATTCTGCATACTTCGGACAGAAGTCTCACCAAGATTATCGCAGAAAATGCATATCTCAGCTTGAAACCCCAGGAAAACCAAGATATCTCCGGTTCTGCATATCCAACGAACAGAGGTGTGGTGAAAACCCCAGAAAACGTGTTTCTCGCATTAAATAGCTCGAAAAGAGCGCTCTCGATTTTTCTGCATACTTCTGACTGAAGTCTGACCAAGATTATCGCAGAAAATGCATATCCCAGCTGGAAACACCACGAAAATCAAGATGTCGCCGGTTCTGCATATCAAACGCACTGTGGAGTGGTGAAAACACCAGATAACGTGTTTCTCGCATTAAATAGCTCCAAACGAGCGATCTAGATGATTCTGCATACTTCGGACAGAAGTCTCACCAATATTATCGCAGAAAATGCATATCTCAGCTTGAAACCTCACGAACATCAAGATGTCGCCGGTTCTGCATATCAAACGCACTGTGGAGTGCTGAAAACACCAGATAACGTGTTTCTCGCATTAAATAGCTCGATAAGAGCGATCGCGATGATTCTGCATACTACGGACAGAAGTCTCACCAAGATTATCGCAGAAAATGCATATTTCAGCTTGAAACCCCACGAAAACCAAGATATCGGCGGATCTACATATCAAACGCACTGTGGAGTGGTGAAAACGCCAGAAAACGTGTTCCTCGCATTAAATAGCTCGAAAAGAGCGATCCCGATGATTCTGCATACTTCGGACAGAAGTCTCACCAAGATTATCGCAGAAAATGCATATCTCAGCTTGAAACCCCAGGAAAACCAAGATATCTCCGGTTCTGCATATCCAACGAACAGAGGTGTGGTGAAAACCCCAGAAAACGTGTTTCTCGCATTAAATAGCTCGAAAAGAGCGCTCTCGATTTTTCTGCATACTTCTGACTGAAGTCTGACCAAGATTATCGCAGAAAATGCATATCTCAGCTTGAAACCCCACGAAAACCAAATTATCTCCGGTTCTGCATATCAAACCAACTGTGGAGTAGTGAAAACACCAGATAACGTGTTTCTCGCATTAAATAGCTCGAATAGAGCGATCTCGAAGATTCTGCATACTTCTGACAGAAGACTCACCAAGATTATCGCAGAAAATGTATGTCTCAGCTGGAAACCCCACGAAAACCAATATATCGCCGGTTCTGCATATCAGACGCACTGTGGAGTGGTGAAAACACCAGAAAACTTGTTTTTCGCATTAAAGATCTCGAAACGAGCGATCTAGATGATTCTGCAAACTTCTGACAGAAGTCTCACCAAGATTATCGCAGAAAATGCATATCTCAGCTTGAAACCTCACGAACATCAAGATGTCGCCGGTTCTGCATATCAAACGCACTGTGGAGTGGTGAAAACACCGGATAACGTGTTTCTCGCATTAAATAGCTCGAAAAGAGTGATCTAGATGATTCTGCATACTTCTGTCTGAAGTCTCACCAATATTATCGCAGAAAATGCATATCTGAGCTTGAAACCCCACGAAAACCAGGATATCGTCGGTTCTGCACATCATACGCACTGTGGAGTGGTGAAAACACCAGTTAACGTGTCTCTCGCATTAAATAGCTCGAAAAGAGCGATCTCGATGATTCTGCCTACATCGGACAGAAGTCTCACCAAGATTATCGCAGAAAATGCATATTTCAGCTTGAAACCCCACGAAAACCAAGATATCTCCGGTTCTGCATATCCAACGAACAGTGGTGTGGTGAAAACCCCAGAAAACGTGTTTCTCGCATTAAATAGCTCGAAAAGAGCGCTCTCGATTTTTCTGCATACTTCGGACAGAAGTCTCAACAAGATTATTGCAGAAAATGCATATCTCAGCTTGAAACCCCACGAAAATCAAGACGTCGCCGGTTCTGCATATCAAACCCACTGTGGAGTGGTGAAAACACCGGATAACGTGTTTCTCGCATTAAATAGCTCGAAAAGATCGATCTCGATTTTTCTGCATACTTCGGACAGAAGTCTCAACAAGATTATTGCAGAAAATGCATATCTCAGCTTGAAACCCCACGAAAACCAAGATATCTCCGGTTCTGCATATCCAACGAACTGTGGTGTGGTGAAAACCCCAGAAAACGTGTTTCTCGCATTAAATAGCTCGAAAAGAGCGCTCTCGATGTTTCTGCATACTTCGGACAGAAGTCTCACCAAGATTATCGCAGAAAATGCATATCTCAGCTTGAAACCCCACGAAAACCCAGATATCGCTGGTTCTACATATCAAACGCACTGCGGAGTGGTGAAAACACCAGATAACGTGTTTCTCGCATTAGATATCTCGAAAAAAGCGATCCCGATGATTCTGCATACTTCTGACAGAAGTCTCACCAAGATTATTGCAGAAAATGCATATCTCAGCTTGAAACCCCACGAAAACCAAGATATCTCCGGTTCTGCATATCCAACGAACTGTGGTGTGGTGAAAACCCCAGAAAACGTGTTTCTCGCATTAAATAGCTCGAAAAGAGCGCTCTCGATGTTTCTGCATACTTCGGACAGAAGTCTCACCAAGATTATCGCAGAAAATGCATATCTCAGCTTGAAACCCCACGAAAACCCAGATATCGCTGGTTCTACATATCAAACGCACTGCGGAGTGGTGAAAACACCAGATAACGTGTTTCTCGCATTAGATATCTCGAAAAAAGCGATCCCGATGATTCTGCATACTTCTGACAGAAGTCTCACCAAGATTATCGTAGAAAATGCATATCTCAGCTTGAACCCCGACGAAATCCAAGATGTCGCCGGTTCTGCATATCAAACGCACGGTGGAGTGGTGGAAACACCAGATAACGTGTTTCTCGCATTAAATAGCTGGAAACGAGCGATCTCGATGATTAAGCATACTTCGGACAGATTTCTCACCAAGAATATCGCAGAAAATGCACATCTGAGCTTGAAACCCCACGAAAACCAGGATATCGTCGGTTCTGCATATCACACGCACTGTGGAGTGGTGAAAACACCAGATAACGTGTTTCTCGCATTAAATAGCTGGAAACGAGCGATCTCGATGATTAAGCATACTTCGGACAGATTTCTCACCAAGATTATCGCAGGAATTGCATATCTCAGCTTGAACCCCGACGAAATCCAAGATGTCGCCGGTTCTGCGTATCAAACGCACTGTGGAGTGGTGAAAACACCAGAAAACTTGTTTTTTCGCATTAAATAGCTCGAAAAGAGCGATCTTGATGATTCTGCATACTTCGGACAGATGTTTCTCCAAGATTATCGTAGAAAATGCATATCTCAACTTGAAACCCGACGAAAACCAAACATCGCCGGTTCTGCATATCAAACCAACTGTGGAGTGGTGAAAACCCCAGAAAACGTGTTTCTCGCATTAAATAGCTCGAAAAGTACGATCTCGATGACTCTGCATACTTCGGACAGAAGTCTCACCAATATTTTCGCAGAAAATGCTTATCTCAGCTTGAAACCTCACGAACATCAAGATGTCGCCGGTTCTGCATATCAAACGCACTGTGGAGTGCTGAAAACACCAGATAACGTGTTTCTCGCATTAAATCGCTCGATAAGAGCGATCGCGATGATTCTGCATACTACGGACAGAAGTCTCACCAATATTATCGCAGAAAATGCATATCTCAGCTTGAAACCTCACGAACATCAAGATGTCGCCGGTTCTGCATATCAAACGCACTGTGGAGTGCTGAAAACACCAGATAACGTGTTTCTCGCATTAAATAGCTCGATAAGAGCGATCGCGATGATTCTGCATACTTCGGACAGAAGTCTCACCAAGATTATCGCAGAAAATGCATATCTGAGCTTGAAACACCACGAAAACCAAGATATCGTCGGTTCTGCATATCATACGCACTGTGGAGTGGTGAAAACACCAGATAACATGTTTCTCGCATTAAATAGCTCGAAAAGTACGATCTCGATGACTCTGCATACTTCGGACTGAAGTCTCACCAAGATTATCGTAAAAAATGCATATCTCAGCTTGAAACCCCACGAAAACCAAGGTTTCGCTGGTTCTGCATATCCAACGAACTGTGGAGTGGTGAAATCCCCAGAAAACGTGTTTCTCGCATTAAATAGCTCGAAAAGTACGATCTCGATGACTCTGCATACTTCGGACAGAAGTCTCACCAAGATTATCGCAGAAAATGCATATCTCTGCTAGAAACCCCACGAAAACCAAGATATCTCCTGTTCTGCATATCCAACGAACTGTGGAGTGGTGAAAACCCCAGAAAACGTGTTTGTCGCATTAAATAGCTCGAAAAGTACGATCTCGATGACTCTGCATACTTCGGACAGAAGTCTCACCAAGATTATCGGAGAAAATGCATATCTGAGCTTGAAACACCACGAAAACCAAGATATCGTCGGTTCTGCATATCATACGCACTGTGGAGTGGTGAAAACACCAGATAACATGTTTCTCGCATTAAATAGCTCGAAAAGTACGATCTCGATGACTCTGCATACTTCGGACTGAAGTCTCACCAAGATTATCGTAAAAAATGCATATCTCAGCTTGAAACCCCACGAAAACCAAGGTTTCGCTGGTTCTGCATATCCAACGAACTGTGGAGTGGTGAAATCCCCAGAAAACGTGTTTCTCGCATTAAATAGCTCGAAAAGTACGATCTCGATGACTCTGCATACTTCGGACAGAAGTCTCACCAAGATTATCGCAGAAAATGCATATCTCTGCTAGAAACCCCACGAAAACCAAGATATCTCCTGTTCTGCATATCCAACGAACTGTGGAGTGGTGAAAACCCCAGAAAACGTGTTTGTCGCATTAAATAGCTCGAAAAGTACGATCTCGATGACTCTGCATACTTCGGACAGAAGTCTCACCAAGATTATCGGAGAAAATGCATATCTGAGCTTGAAACACCACGAAAACCAAGATATCGTCGGTTCTGCATATCATACGCACTGTGGAGTGGTGAAAACACCAGATAACATGTTTCTCGCATTAAATAGCTCGAAAAGTACGATCTCGATGACTCTGCATACTTCGGACTGAAGTCTCACCAAGATTATCGCAGAAAATGCATATCTGAGCTTGAACCCCACGAAAACCAAGATATCGCTGGTTCTGCATATCAAACGCACTGTGGAGTGCTGAAAACACCAGATAACGTGTTTCTCGCATTAAATAGCTCGAATATAGCGATCTCGATGATTAAGCATACTTCGGACAGAAGTCTCACCTAGATTATCGCAGAAATTGCATATCTCAGCTTGAATCCCCACGAAAACCAAGATATCGCTGGTTCTGCATATCAAACGCACTGTGGAGTGCTGAAAACACCAGATAACGTGTTCCTGGCATTAAATAGCTCGAAAAGAGCGCTCTTGATGTTTCTGCATACTTCGGACAGACGTTTCACCAAGATTATCGTAGAAAATGCATATCTCAGCTTGAAAAACGACGAAAACCAAACATCGCCGGTTCTGCATATCAAACCAACTCTGGAGTGGTGAAAACACCAGACAACGTGTTTCTCGCATTAAATAGCTCGAATAGAGCGATCTCGATGATTAAGCATACTTCGGACAGAAGTCTCACCAAGATTAACGCAGAAGTTGCATATCTCAGCTTGAAACCCCACGAAAACCAAGATATCGTCGGTTCTGCATATCATTCGCACTGTGGAGTGGTGAAAACACCAGATAACATGTTTCTCGCATTAAATAGCTCGAAACGAGCGAACTCGATGGTTAAGCATACTTCGGACAGAAGTCTCACCTAGATTATCGGAGAAAATGCATATCTGAGCTTGAAACACCACGAAAACCAAGATATCGTCGGTTCTGCATATCATACGCACTGTGGAGTGGTGAAAACACCAGATAACATGTTTCTCGCATTAAATAGCTCGAAAAGTACGATCTCGATGACTCTGCATACTTCGGACTGAAGTCTCACCAAGATTATCGCAGAAAATGCATATCTGAGCTTGAACCCCACGAAAACCAAGATATCGCTGGTTCTGCATATCAAACGCACTGTGGAGTGCTGAAAACACCACATAACGTGTTCCTCGCATTAAATAGCTCGAAAAGAGTGCTCTTGATGTTTCTGCATACTTCGGACAGAAGTCTCACCAAGATTATCGCAGAAAATGCATATCTGAGCTTGAAACCCCACGAAAACCAAGATATCGTCGGTTCTGCATATCAAACGCACTGCGGAGTGGTGAAAACACCAGATAACGTGTTTCTCGCATTAAATAGGTCGAAAAGAGCGATCTCGATGTTTCTGCATACTTCGGACAGAGGTCTCACCAAGATTATCGCAGAAAATGCATATCTCTGCTAGAAACCCCACGAAAACCAAGATATCTCCTGTTCTGCATATCCAACGAACTGTGGAGTGGTGAAAACCCCAGAAAACGTGTTTGTCGCATTAAATAGCTCGAAAAGTACGATCTCGATGACTCTGCATACTTCGGACAGAAGTCTCACCAAGATTATCGGAGAAAATGCATATCTGAGCTTGAAACACCACGAAAACCAAGATATCGTCGGTTCTGCATATCATACGCACTGTGGAGTGGTGAAAACACCAGATAACATGTTTCTCGCATTAAATAGCTCGAAAAGTACGATCTCGATGACTCTGCATACTTCGGACTGAAGTCTCACCAAGATTATCGGAGAAAATGCATATCTGAGCTTGAAACACCACGAAAACCAAGATATCGTCGGTTCTGCATATCATACGCACTGTGGAGTGGTGAAAACACCAGATAACATGTTTCTCGCATTAAATAGCTCGAAAAGTACGATCTCGATGACTCTGCATACTTCGGACTGAAGTCTCACCAAGATTATCGCAGAAAATGCATATCTGAGCTTGAACCCCACGAAAACCAAGATATCGCTGGTTCTGCATATCAAACGCACTGTGGAGTGCTGAAAACACCAGATAACGTGTTTCTCGCATTAAATAGCTCGAATAGAGCGATCTCGATGATTAAGCATACTTCGGACAGAAGTCTCACCTAGATTATCGCAGAAATTGCATATCTCAGCTTGAATCCCCACGAAAACCAAGATATCGTCGGTTCTGCATATCATTCGCACTGTGGAGTGGTGAAAACACCAGATAACATGTTTCTCGCATTAAATAGCTCGAAACGAGCGAACTCGATGGTTAAGCATACTTCGGACAGAAGTCTCACCTAGATTATCGCAGAAATTGCATATCTGAGCTTGAAACCCCACGAAAACCAAGATATCTCCGGTTCTGCATATCCAACGAACTGTGGAGTGGTGAAAACACCAGATAACGTGTTTGTCGCATTAAATAGCTCGAAAAGTGCGATCTCGATGATTCTGCATACTTCGGACAGAAGTCTCACCATGATTATCGTAAAAAATGCATATCTCAGCTTGAAACCCAACGAAAACCAAGATTTCGCTGGTTCTGCATATCAAACGCACTGTGGAGTGGTGATAACACCAGATAACGTGTTTCTCGCATTAAATAGGTCGAAAAGAGCGATCTCGATGTTTCTGCATACTTCGGACAGAGGTCTCACCAAGATTATCGCAGAAAATGCATATCTCTGCTAGAAACCCCACGAAAACCAAGACATCTCCTGTTCTGCATATCAAACGCACTGTGGAGTGGTGAAAACACCAGATAACGTGTTTCTCGCATTAAATAGGTCGAAAAGAGCGATCTCGATGTTTCTGCATACTTCGGACAGAGGTCTCACCAAGATTATCGCAGAAAATGCATATCTCTGCTAGAAACCCCACGAAAACCAAGACATCTCCTGTTCTGCATATCCAACGAACTGTGGAGTGGTGAAAACCCCAGAAAACGTGTTTGTCGCATTAAATAGCTCGAAAAGTACGATCTCGATGACTCTGCATACTTCGGACAGAAGTCTCACCAAGATTATCGCAGAAAATGCATATCTGAGCTTGAAACCCCACGAAAACCAAGATATCGCTGGTTCTGCATATCAAACGCACTGTGGAGTGCTGAAAACACCGGATAACGTGTTTGTCGCATTAAATAGCTCGAAAAGTGCGATCTCGATGATTCTGCATACTTCGGACAGAAGTCTCACCAAGATTATCGCAGAAAATGCATATCTCTGCTAGAAACCCCACGAAAACCAAGATATCTCCTGTTCTGCATATCAAACACACTGTGGAGTGCTGAAAACACCAGATAACGTGTTTGTCGCATTAAATAGCTCGAAAAGTGCGATCTCGATGATTAAGCATACTTCGGACAGAAGTCTCACCTAGATTATCGCAGAAATTGCATATCTCAGCTTGAATCCCCACGAAAACCAAGATATCGCTGGTTCTGCATATCAAACGCACTGTGGAGTGCTGAAAACACCAGATAACGTGTTCCTCGCATTAAATAGCTCGAAAAGAGCGCTCTTGATGTTTCTGCATACTTCGGACAGACGTTTCACCAAGATTATCGCAGAAAATGCATATCTGAGCTTGAAACCCCACGAAAACCAAGATATCGTCGGTTCTGCGTATCAAACGCACTGCGGAGTGGTGAAAACACCAGATAACTTGTTTCTCGCATTAAATAGCTCGAAAAGAGCGATCTCGATGACTCTGCATACTTCGGACAGAAGTCTCACCAAGATTATCGCAGAAAATGCATATCTGAGCTTGAAACCCCACGAAAACCAAGATATCGTCGGTTCTGCATATCAAACGCACTGCGGAGTGGTGAAAACACCAGATAACGTGTTTCTCGCATTAAATAGGTCGAAAAGAGCGATCTCGATGTTTCTGCATACTTCAGACAGAGGTCTCACCAAGATTATCGCAGAAAATGCATATCTCTGCTAGAAACCCCACGAAAACCAAGATATCTCCTGTTCTGCATATCCAACGAACTGTTTAGTGGTGAAAACCCCAGAAAACGTGTTTGTCGCATTAAATAGCTCGAAAAGTACGATCTCGATGACTCTGCATACTTCGGACAGAAGTCTCACCAAGATTATCGCAGAAAATGCATATCTGAGCTTGAAACCCCACGAAAACCAAGATATCGTCGGTTCTGCATATCATACGCACTGTGGAGTGGTGAAAACACCAGATAACGTGTTTCTCGCATTAAATATCTCGAATAGAGCAATCTCGATGATTAAGCATACTTCGGACAGAAGTCTCACCAAGATTATCGTAAAAAAATTCATATCTCAGCTTGAAACCCCACGAAAACCAAGATTTCGCTGGTTCTGCATATCAAACGCACTGAGGAGTGCTGAAAACACCAGATAACGTGTTTGTCGCATTAAATAGCTCGAAAAGTGCGATCTCGATGATTCTGCATACTTCGGACAGAAGTCTCACCAAGATTATCGTAAAAAATGCATATCTCAGCTTGAAACCCCACGAAAACCCAGATATCGCTGGTTCTGCATATCAAACGCAATGTGGAGTGCTGAAAACACCGGATAACGTGTTTGTCGCATTAAATAGCTCGAAAAGTGCGATCTCGATGATTCTGCATACTTCGGACAGAAGTCTCACCATGATTATCGTAAAAAATGCATATCTCAGCTTGAAACCCAACGAAAACCAAGATTTCGCTGGTTCTGCATATCAAACGCACTGTGGAGTGGTGATAACACCAGATAACGTGTTTCTCGCATTAAATAGGTCGAAAAGAGCGATCTCGATGTTTCTGCATACTTCGGACAGAGGTCTCACCAAGATTATCGCAGAAAATGCATATCTCTGCTAGAAACCCCACGAAAACCAAGATATCTCCTGTTCTGCATATCCAACGAACTGTGGAGTGGTGAAAACCCCAGAAAACGTTTTTCTCGCATAGAATAGCTCGAAAAGTACGATCTCGATGACTCTGCATACTTCGGACAGAAGTCTCACCAAGATTATCGCAGAAAATGCATATCTGAGCTTGAAACCCCACGAAAACCAAGATATCGTCGGTTCTGCATATCATACGCACTGTGGAGTGGTGAAAACACCCGATAACGTGTTTCTCGCATTAAATATCTCGAATAGAGCGATCTCGATGATTAAGCATACTTCGGACAGAAGTCTCACCAAGATTATCGTAAAAAATGCATATCTCAGCTTGAAACCCCACGAAAACCAAGATATCGCCGGTTCTGCATATCCAACGAACTGTGGAGTGGTGAAAACCCCAGAAAACGTGTTTGTCGCATTAAATAGCTCGAAAAGTACGATCTCGATGACTCTGCACACTTCGGACAGAAGTCTCACCAAGATTATCGCAGACAATGCATATCTCTGCTAGAAACCCCACGAAAACCAAGATATCTCCTGTTCTGCATATCCAACGAACTGTGGAGTGGTGAAAACCCCAGAAAACGTTTTTCTCGCATAGAATAGCTCGAAAAGTACGATCTCGATGACTCTGCATACTTCGGACAGAAGTCTCACCAAGATTATCGCAGAAAATGCATATCTGAGCTTGAAACCCCACGAAAACCAAGATATCGTCGGTTCTGCATATCATACGCACTGTGGAGTGGTGAAAACACCAGATAACGTGTTTCTCGCATTAAATATCTCGAATAGAGCGATCTCGATGATTAAGCATACTTCGGACAGAAGTCTCACCAAGATTATCGTAAAAAATGCATATCTCAGCTTGAAACCCCACGAAAACCAAGATATCTCCTGTCCTGCATATCCAACGAACTGTGGAGTGGTGAAAACCCCAGAAAACGTGTTTGTCGCATTAAATAGCTCGAAAAGTACGATCTCGATGACTCTGCACACTTCGGACAGAAGTCTCACCAAGATTATCGCAGACAATGCATATCTCTGCTAGAAACCCCACGAAAACCAAGATATCTCCTGTTCTGCATATCCAACGAACTGTGGAGTGGTGAAAACTCCAGAAAACGTTTTTCTCGCATAGAATAGCTCGAAAAGTACGATCTCGATGACTCTGCATACTTCGGACAGAAGTCTCACCAAGATTATCGCAGAAAATGCATATCTGAGCTTGAAACCCCACAAAAACCAAGATATCGCTGGTTCTGCATATCAAACGCACTGTGGAGTGGTGAAAACCCGAGAAAACGTGTTTCTCGCATTGAATAGCTCGAAAAGTACGATCTCGATGACTCTGCATACTTCGGACAGAAGTCTCACCAAGATTATCGCAGAAAATGCATATCTGAGCTTGAAACCCCACGAAAACCAAGATATCGTCGGTTCTGCATATCATACGCACTGTGGAGTAGTGAAAACACCAGATAACGTGTTTCTCGCATTAAATATCTCGAATTGAGCGATCTCGATGATTAAGCATACCGCAGACAGAAGTCTCACCAAGATTATCGTAAAAAATGCATATCTCAGCTTGAAACCCCGCGAAAACCAAGATTTCGCTGGTTCTGCATATCAAACGCACTGTGGAGTGCTGAAAACACCAGATAACGTGTTTGTCGCATTAAATAGCTCGAAAGGTGCGATCTCGATGATTCTGCATACTTCGGACAGAAGTCTCACCAAGATTATCGTAAAAAATGCATATCTCAGCTTGAAACCCCACGAAAACCCAGATATCGCTGGTTCTGCATATCAAACGCACTGTGGAGTGGTGAAAACACCGGATAACGTGTTTGTCGCATTAAATAGCTCGAAAATTGCGATCTCGATGATTCTGCATACTTCGGACTGAAGTCTCACCATGATTATCGTAAAAAATGCATATCTCAGCTTGAAACCCAACGAAAACCAAGATTTCGCTGGTTCTGCATATCATACGCACTGTGGAGTGGTGAAAACACCAGATAACGTTTTTCTCGCATAGAATAGCTCGAAAAGTACGATCTCGATGACTCTGCATACTTCGGACAGAAGTCTCACCAAGATTATCGCAGAAAATGCATATCTGAGCTTGAAACCCCACAAAAACCAAGATATCGCTGGTTCTGCATATCAAACGCACTGTGGAGTGGTGAAAACCCGAGAAAACGTGTTTCTCGCATTGAATAGCTCGAAAAGTACGATCTCGATGACTCTGCATACTTCGGACAGAAGTCTCACCAAGATTATCGCAGAAAATGCATATCTCTGCTAGAAACCCCACGAAAACCAAGATATCTCCTGTTATGCATATCCAACGAACTGTGGAGTGGTGAAAACCCCAGAAAACGTTTTTCTCGCATAGAATAGCTCGAAAAGTACGATCTCGATGACTCTGCATACTTCGGACAGAAGTCTCACCAAGATTATCGCAGAAAATGCATATCTGAGCTTGAAACCCCACAAAAACCAAGATATCGCTGGTTCTGCATATCAAACGCACTGTGGAGTGGTGAAAACCCGAGAAAACGTGTTTCTCGCATTGAATAGCTCGAAAAGTACGATCTCGATGACTCTGCATACTTCGGACAGAAGTCTCACCAAGATTATCGCAGAAAATGCATATCTGAGCTTGAAACCCCACGAAAACCAAGATATCGTCGGTTCTGCATATCATACGCACTGTGGAGTGGTGAAAACACCAGATAACGTGTTTCTCGCATTAAATATCTCGAATAGAGCGATCTCGATGATTAAGCATACTTCGGACAGAAGTCTCACCAAGATTATCGTAAAAAATGCATATCTCAGCTTGAAACCCCACGAAAACCAAGATATCTCCTGTTCTGCATATCCAACGAACTGTGGAGTGGTGAAAACCCCAGAAAACGTGTTTGTCGCATTAAATAGCTCGAAAAGTACGATCTCGATGACTCTGCACACTTCGGACAGAAATCTCACCAAGATTATCGCAGACAGTGCATATCTCTGCTAGAAACCCCACGAAAACCAAGATATCTCCTGTTCTGCATATCAAACGCACTGTGGAGTGCTGAAAACACCGGATAACGTGTTTGTCGCATTAAATAGCTCGAAAAGTGCGATCTCGATGATTCTGCATACTTCGGACAGAAGTCTCACCATGATTATCGTAAAAAATGCATATCTCAGCTTGAAACCCAACGAAAACCAAGATTTCGCTGGTTCTGCATATCATACGCACTGTGGAGTGGCGAAAACACCAGATAACGTGTTTCTCGCATTAAATATCTCGAATAGAGCGATCTCGATGATTAAGCATACTTCGGACAGAAGTCTCACCAAGATTATCGTAAAAAATGCATATCTCAGCTTGAAACCCCACGAAAACCAAGATATCTCCTGTTCTGCATATCCAACGAACTGTGGAGTGGTGAAAACCCCAGAAAACGTGTTTGTCGCATTAAATAGCTCGAAAAGTACGATCTCGATGACTCTGCACACTTCGGACAGAAGTCTCACCAAGATTATCGCAGACAATGCATATCTCTGCTAGAAACCCCACGAAAACCAAGATATCTCCTGTTCTGCATATCCAACGCACTGTGGAGTGGTGAAAACCCCAGAAAACGTTTTTCTCGCATAGAATAGCTCGAAAAGTACGATCTCGATGACTCTGCATACTTCGGACAGAAGTCTCACCAAGATTATCGCAGAAAATGCATATCTGAGCATGAAACCCCACAAAAACCAAGATATCGCTGGTTCTGCATATCAAACGCACTGTGGAGTGGTGAAAACCCGAGAAAACGTGTTTCTCGCATTGAATAGCTCGAAAAGTACGATCTCGATGACTCTGCATACTTCGGACAGAAGTCTCACCAAGATTATCGCAGAAAATGCATATCTGAGCTTGAAACCCCACGAAAACCAAGATATCGTCGGATCTGCATATCATACGCACTGTGGAGTAGTGAAAACACCAGATAACGTGTTTCTCGCATTAAATATCTCGAATTGAGCGATCTCGATGATTAAGCATACTTCAGACAGAAGTCTCACCAAGATTATCGTAAAAAATGCATATCTCAGCTTGAAACCCCGCGAAAACCAAGATTTCGCTGGTTCTGCATATCAAACGCACTGTGGAGTGCTGAAAACACCAGATAACGTGTTTGTCGCATTAAATAGCTCGAAAGGTGCGATCTCGATGATTCTGCATACTTCGGACAGAAGTCTCACCAAGATTATCGTAAGAAATGCATATCTCAGCTTGAAACCCCACGAAAACCCAGATATCGCTGGTTCTGCATATCAAACGCACTGTGGAGTGCTGAAAACACCGGATAACGTGTTTGTCGCATTAAATAGCTCGAAAAGTGCGATCTCGATGATTCTGCATACTTCGGACAGAAGTCTCACCATGATTATCGTAAAAAATGCATATCTCAGCTTGAAACCCAACGAAAACCAAGATTTCGCTGGTTGTGCATATCAAACGCACTGTGGAGTGGTGATAACACCAGATAACGTGTTTCTCGCATTAAATAGGTCGAAAAGAGCGATCTCGATGTTTCTGCATACTTCGGACAGACGTCTCACCAAGATTATCGCAGAAAATGCATATCTCTGCTAGAAACCCCACGAAAACCAAGATATCTCCTGTTCTGCATATCCGACGAACTGTGGAGTGGTGAAAACCCCAGAAAACGTGTTTGTCGCATTAAATAGCTCGAAAAGTACGATCTCGATGACTCTGCATACTTCGGACAGAAGTCTCACCAAGATTATCGCAGAAAATGCATATCTGAGCTTGAAACCCCACGAAAACCAAGATTTCGCTGGTTCTGCATATCAAACGCACTGTGGAGTGGTGAAAACCCCAGAAAACGTGTTTCTCGCATTAAATAGCTTGAAAAGAGCGATCTCGATGATTCTGCATACTTCGGACAGAAGTCTCACCAAGATTATCGTAAGAAATGCATATCTCAGCTTGAAACCTCACGAAAACCCAGATATCGCTGGTTCTGCATATCAAACGCACTGTGGAGTGCTGAAAACACCAGATAACGTGTTTGTCGCATTAAATAGCTCGAAAAGTGCGATCTCGATGATTCTGCATACTTCGGACAGAAGTCTCACCAAGATTATCGCAGAAAATGCATATCTGAGCTTGAAACCCCACGAAAACCAAGATATCGTCGGTTCTGCATATCATACGCACTGTGGAGTGGTGAAAACACCAGATAACGTGTTTCTCGCATTAAATATCTCGAATAGAGCGATCTCGATGATTAAGCATACTTCGGACAGAAGTCTCACCAAGATTATCGTAAAAAATGCATATCTCAGCTTGAAACCCCACGAAAACCAAGATATCTCCTGTTCTGCATATCCAACGAACTGTGGAGTGGTGAAAACCCCAGAAAACGTGTTTGTCGCATTAAATAGCTCGAAAAGTACGATCTCGATGACTCTGCATACTTCGGACAGAAGTCTCACCAAGATTATCGCAGAAAATGCATATCTGAGCTTGAAACCCCACGAAAACCAAGATATCGTCGGTTCTGCATATCATACGCACTGTGGAGTGGTGAAAACACCAGATAACGTGTTTCTCGCATTAAATATCTCGAATAGAGCGATCTCGATGATTAAGCATACTTCGGACAGAAGTCTCACCAAGATTATCGTAAAAAATGCATATCTCAGCTTGAAACCCCACGAAAACCAAGATATCTCCTGTTCTGCATATCCAACGAACTGTGGAGTGGTGAAAACCCCAGAAAACGTGTTTGTCGCATTAAATAGCTCGAAAAGTACGATCTCGATGACTCTGCACACTTCGGACAGAAGTCTCACCAAGATTATCGCAGACAATGCATATCTCTGCTAGAAACCCCACGAAAACCAAGATATCTCCTGTTCTGCATATCCAACGATCTGTGGAGTGGTGAAAACCCCAGAAAACGTTTTTCTCGCATAGAATAGCTCGAAAAGTACGATCTCGATGACTCTGCATACTTCGGACAGAAGTCTCACCAAGATTATCGCAGAAAATGCATATCTGAGCTTGAAACCCCACAAAAACCAAGATATCGCTGGTTCTGCATATCAAACGCACTGTGGAGTGGTGAAATCCCGAGAAAACGTGTTTCTCGCATTGAATAGCTCGAAAAGTACGATCTCGATGACTCTGCATACTTCGGACAGAAGTCTCACCAAGATTATCGCAGAAAATGCATATCTGAGCTTGAAACCCCACGAAAACCAAGATATCGTCGGTTCTGCATATCATACGCACTGTGGAGTAGTGAAAACACCAGATAACGTGTTTCTCGCATTAAATATCTCGAATTGAGCGATCTCGATGATTAAGCATACTTCAGACAGAAGTCTCACCAAGATTATCGTAAAAAATGCATATCTCAGCTTGAAACCCCACGAAAACCAAGATTTCGCTGGTTCTGCATATCAAACGCACTGTGGAGTGCTGAAAACACCAGATAACGTGTTTGTCGCATTAAATAGCTCGAAAGGTGCGATCTCGATGATTCTGCATACTTCGGACAGAAGTCTCACCAAGATTATCGTAAAAAATGCATATCTCAGCTTGAAACCCCACGAAAACCCAGATATCGCTGGTTCTGCATATCAAACGCACTGTGGAGTGCTGAAAACACCGGATAACGTGTTTGTCGCATTAAATAGCTCGAAAAGTGCGATCTCGATGATTCTGCATACTTCGGACAGAAGTCTCACCATGATTATCGTAAAAAATGCATATCTCAGCTTGAAACCCAACGAAAACCAAGATTTCGCTGGTTGTGCATATCAAACGCACTGTGGAGTGGTGATAACACCAGATAACGTGTTTCTCGCATTAAATAGGTCGAAAAGAGCGATCTCGATGTTTCTGCATACTTCGGACAGAGGTCTCACCAAGATTATCGCAGAAAATGCATATCTCTGCTAGAAACCCCACGAAAACCAAGATATCTCCTGTTCTGCATATCCAACGAACTGTGGAGTGGTGAAAACCGCAGAAAACGTGTTTGTCGCATTAAATAGCTCGAAAAGTACGATCTCGATGACTCTGCATACTTCGGACAGAAGTCTCACCAAGATTATCGCAGAAAATGCATATCTGAGCTTGACACCCCACGAAAACCAAGATATCGTCGGTTCTGCATATCATACGCACTGTGGAGTGGTGAAAACACCAGATAACGTGTTTCTCGCATTAAATATCTCGAATAGAGCGATCTCGATGATTAAGCATACTTCCCACAGAAGTCTCACCAAGATTATCGTAAAAAATGCATATCTCAGCTTGAAACCCCACGAAAACCAAGATTTCGCTGGTTCTGCATATCAAACGCACTGTGGAGTGGTGAAAACCCCAGAAAACGTGTTTCTCGCATTAAATAGCTTGAAAAGAGCGATCTCGATGATTCTGCATACTTCGGACAGAAGTCTCACCAAGATTATCGTAAGAAATGCATATCTCAGCTTGAAACCTCACGAAAACCCAGATATCGCTGGTTCTGCATATCAAACGCACTGTGGAGTGCTGAAAACACCAGATAACGTGTTTGTCGCATTAAATAGCTCGAAAAGTGCGATCTCGATGATTCTGCATACTTCGGACAGAAGTCTCACCAAGATTATCGCAGAAAATGCATATCTCTGCTAGAAACCCCACGAAAACCAAGATATCTCCTGTTCTGCATATCCAACGAACTGTGGAGTGGTGAAAACCCCAGAAAACGTTTTTCTCGCATAGAATAGCTCGAAAAGTACGATCTCGATGACTCTGCATACTTCGGACAGAAGTCTCACCAAGATTATCGCAGAAAATGCATATCTGAGCTTGAAACCCCACGAAAACCAAGATATCGCTGGTTCTGCATATCAAACGCACTGTGGAGTGGTGAAAACCCGAGAAAACGTGTTTCTCGCATTGAATAGCTCTAAAAGTACGATCTGGATGACTCTGCATACTTCGGACAGAAGTCTCACCAAGATTATCGCAGAAAATGCATATCTGAGCTTGAAACCCCACGAAAACCAAGATATCGTCGGTTCTGCATATCATACGCACTGTGGAGTAGTGAAAACACCAGATAACGTGTTTCTCGCATTAAATATCTCGAATTGAGCGATCTCGATGATTAAGCATACTTCAGACAGAAGTCTCACCAAGATTATCGTAAAAAATGCATATATCAGCTTGAAACCCCACGAAAACCAAGATTTCGCTGGTTCTGCATATCAAACGCACTGTGGAGTGCTGAAAACACCGGATAACGTGTTTGTCGCATTAAATAGCTCGAAAAGTGCGATCTCGATGATTCTGCATACTTCGGACAGAAGTCTCACCATGATTATCGTAAAAAATGCATATCTCAGCTTGAAACCCAACGAAAACCAAGATTTCGATGGTTCTGCATATCAAACGCACTGTGGAGTGGTGATAACACCAGGTAACGTGTTTCTCGCATTAAATAGGTCGAAAAGAGCGATCTCGATGTTTCTGCATACTTCGGACAGAGGTCTCACCAAGATTATCGCAGAAAATGCATATCTCTGCTAGAAACCCCACGAAAACCAAGATATCTCCTGTTCTGCATATCCAACGAACTGTGGAGTGGTGAAAACCCCAGAAAACGTGTTTGTCGCATTAAATAGCTCGAAAAGTACGATCTCGATGACTCTGCATACTTCGGACAATTAACTATTTAAAGCTTTGATTTTCTATAGAAGGTATCAATTTCTATAATGCAATTAATTTTTATTATACAAAGATTAATCTATCTATAGTAAATCCAATCTTTATAATAGTTAACCCCCCAATTAACTATTTAAAGCTTTGATTTTCTATAGAAGGTATCAATTTCTATAGCGCAATTAATTTTTATTATACAAAGATTAATCTATCTATAGTAAATCCAATCTTTATAATAGTTAACCCCCCAATTAACTATTTAAAGCTTTGATTTTCTATAGAAGGTATCAATTTCTATAGCGCAATTAATTTTTATTATACAAAGATTAATCTATCTATAGTAAATCCAATCTTTATAATAGTTAACCCCCCAATTAACTATTTAAAGCTTTGATTTTCTATAGAAAATTATAAATAATAAAAAAATTAATTATAAATAATAAAAAAAATTAATTTTTATATAAAAAAATTATATAAAAATAAATTGTTATTATATAGCCTTAAAATATTATTAATTATATTAGATTAAAATTTTAAGACAAAATTTTTAATAATAAATCTATAATAGTAATATATATAAATAAGCATATAGATATATATATTGATTAATAAATTATTTATATATATATATACATCTTAATATTAATATATATATTTATTAATTAATAAATTATTTATATATATATATTTATTTATATATTATTACAAATAGATGGAGGCCAACTAATAAATATATATACATTTAATATATAACAATATATATATATAAATATTACAATATATTTAGAAGTCTCACCAAGATTATCGCAGAAAATGCATATCTGAGCTTAAAACCCCACGAAAACCAAGATTTCGTCGGTTCTGCATATCATACGCACTGTGGAGTGGTGAAAACACCAGATAACGTGTTTCTCGCATTAAATATCTCGAATAGAGCGATCTCGATGATTAAGCATACTTCGGACAGAAGTCTCACCAAGATTATCGTAAAAAATGCATATCTCAGCTTGAAACCCCACGAAAACCAAGATATCTCCTGTTCTGCATATCCAACGAACTGTGGAGTGGTGAAAACCCCAGAAAACGTGTTTGTCGCATTAAATAGCTCGAAAAGTACGATCTCGATGACTCTGCACACTTCGGACAGAAGTCTCACCAAGATTATCGCAGACAATGCATATCTCTGCTAGAAACCCCACGAAAACCAAGATATCTCCTGTTCTGCATATCCAACGAACTGTGGAGTGGTGAAAACCCCAGAAAACGTTTTTCTCGCATAGAATAGCTCGAAAAGTACGATCTCGATGACTCTGCATACTTCGGACAGAAGTCTCACCAAGATTATCGCAGAAAATGCATATCTGAGCTTGAAACCCCACGAAAACCAAGATATCGCTGGTTCTGCATATCAAACGCACTGTGGAGTGGTGAAAACCCGAGAAAACGTGTTTCTCGCATTGAATAGCTCGAAAAGTACGATCTCGATGACTCTGCATACTTCGGACAGAAGTCTCACCAAGATTATCGCAGAAAATGCATATCTGAGCTTGAAACCCCACGAAAACCAAGATATCGTCGGTTCTGCATATCATACGCACTGTGGAGTGGTGAAAACACCAGATAACGTGTTTCTCGCATTAAATATCTCGAATAGAGCGATCTCGATGATTAAGTATAATTCGGACAGAAGTCTCACCAAGATTATCGTAAAAAATGCATATCTCAGCTTGAAACCCCACGAAAACCAAGATTTCGCTGGTTCTGCATATCAAACGCACTGTGGAGTGGTGAAAACCCGAGAAAACGTGTTTCTCGCATTAAATAGCTTGAAAAGAGCGATCTCGATGATTCTGCACACTTCGGACAGAAGTCTCACCAAGATTATCGTAAGAAATGCATATCTCAGCTTGAAACCCCACGAAAACCCAGATATCGCTGGTTCTGCATATCAAACGCACTGTGGAGTGCTGAAAACACCAGATAACGTGTTTGTCGCATTAAATAGCTCGAAAAGTGCGATCTCGATGATTCTGCATACTTCGGACAGAAGTCTCACCAAGATTATCGCAGAAAATGCATATCTCTGCTAGACACCCCACGAAAACCAAGATATCTCCTGTTCTGCATATCCAACGAACTGTGGAGTGGTGAAAATCCCAGAAAACGTTTTTCTCGCATAGAATAGCTCGAAAAGTACGATCTCGATGACTCTGCATACTTCGGACAGAAGTCTCACCAAGATTATCGCAGAAAATGCATATCTGAGCTTGAAACCCCACGAAAACCAAGATATCGTCGGTTCTGCATATCATACGCACTGTGGAGTGGTGAAAACACCAGATAACGTGTTTCTCGCATTAAATATCTCGAATAGAGCGATCTCGATGATTAAGCATACTTCGGACAGAAGTCTCACCAAGATTATCGTAAAAAATGCATATCTCAGCTTGAAACCCCACGAAAACCAAGATATCTCCTGTTCTGCATATCCAACGAACTGTGGAGTGGTGAAAACCCCAGAAAACGTGTTTGTCGCATTAAATAGCTCGAAAAGTACGATCTCGATGACTCTGCACACTTCGGACAGAAGTCTCACCAAGATTATCGCAGACAATGCATATCTCTGCTAGAAACCCCACGAAAACCAAGATATCTCCTGTTCTGCATATCCAACGAACTGTGGAGTGGTGAAAACCCCAGAAAACGTTTTTCTCGCATAGAATAGCTCGAAAAGTACGATCTCGATGACTCTGCATACTTCGGACAGAAGTCTCACCAAGATTATCGCAGAAAATGCATATCTGAGCTTGAAACCCCACGAAAACCAAGATATCGCTGGTTCTGCATATCAAACGCACTGTGGAGTGGTGAAAACCCGAGAAAACGTGTTTCTCGCATTGAATAGCTCGAAAAGTACGATCTCGATGACTCTGCATACTTCGGATAGAAGTCTCACCAAGATTATCGCAGAAAATGCATATCTGAGCTTGAAACCCCACGAAAACCAAGATATCGTCGGTTCTGCATATCATACGCACTGTGGAGTGGTGAAAACACCAGATAACGTGTTTCTCGCATTAAATATCTCGAATAGAGCGATCTCGATGATTAAGTATAATTCGGACAGAAGTCTCACCAAGATTATCGTAAAAAATGCATATCTCAGCTTGAAACCCCACGAAAACCAAGATTTCGCTGGTTCTGCATATCAAACGCACTGTGGAGTGGTGAAAACCCGAGAAAACGTGTTTCTCGCATTAAATAGCTTGAAAAGAGCGATCTCGATGATTCTGCATACTTCGGACAGAAGTCTCACCAAGATTATCGTAAGAAATGCATATCTCAGCTTGAAACCCCACGAAAACCCAGATATCGCTGGTTCTGCATATCAAACGCACTGTGGAGTGCTGAAAACACCAGATAACGTGTTTGTCGCATTAAATAGCTCGAAAAGTGCGATCTCGATGATTCTGCATACTTCGGACAGAAGTCTCACCAAGATTATCGCAGAAAATGCATATCTCTGCTAGAAACCCCACGAAAACCAAGATATCTCCTGTTCTGCATATCCAACGAACTGTGGAGTGGTGAAAATCCCAGAAAACGTTTTTCTCGCATAGAATAGCTCGAAAAGTACGATCTCGATGACTCTGCATACTTCGGACAGAAGTCTCACCAAGATTATCGCAGAAAATGCATATCTGAGCTTGAAACCCCACGAAAACCAAGATATCGTCGGTTCTGCATATCATACGCACTGTGGAGTGGTGAAAACACCAGATAACGTGTTTCTCGCATTAAATATCTCGAATAGAGCGATCTCGATGATTAAGCATACTTCGGACAGAAGTCTCACCAAGATTATCGTAAAAAATGCATATCTCAGCTTGAAACCCCACGAAAACCAAGATATCTCCTGTTCTGCATATCCAACGAACTGTGGAGTGGTGAAAACCCCAGAAAACGTGTTTGTCGCATTAAATAGCTCGAAAAGTACGATCTCGATGACTCTGCACACTTCGGACAGAAGTCTCACCAAGATTATCGCAGACAATGCATATCTCTGCTAGAAACCCCACGAAAACCAAGATATCTCCTGTTCTGCATATCCAACGAACTGTGGAGTGGTGAAAACCCCAGAAAACGTTTTTCTCGCATAGAATAGCTCGAAAAGTACGATCTCGATGACTCTGCATACTTCGGACAGAAGTCTCACCAAGATTATCGCAGAAAATGCATATCTGAGTTTGAAACCCCACGAAAACCAAGATATCGCTGGTTCTGCATATCAAACGCACTGTGGAGTGGTGAAAACCCGAGAAAACGTGTTTCTCGCATTGAATAGCTCGAAAAGTACGATCTCGATGACTCTGCATACTTCGGACAGAAGTCTCACCAAGATTATCGCAGAAAATGCATATCTGAGCTTGAAACCCCACGAAAACCAAGATATCGTCGGTTCTGCATATCATACGCACTGTGGAGTGGTGAAAACACCAGATAACGTGTTTCTCGCATTAAATATCTCGAATAGAGCGATCTCGATGATTAAGCATACTTCGGACAGAAGTCTCACCAAGATTATCGTAAAAAATGCATATCTCAGCTTGAAACCCCACGAAAACCAAGATTTCGCTGGTTCTGCATATGAAACGCACTGTGGAGTGGTGAAAACCCCAGAAAACGTGTTTCTCGCATTAAATAGCTTGAAAAGAGCGATCTCGATGATTCTGCATACTTCGGACAGAAGTCTCACCATGATTATCGTAAAAAATGCATATCTCAGCTTGAAACCCAACGAAAACCAAGATTTCGCTGGTTGTGCATATCAAACGCACTGTGGAGTGGTGATAACACCAGATAACGTGTTTCTCGCATTAAATAGGTCGAAAAGAGCGATCTCGATGTTTCTGCATACTTCGGACAGAGGTCTCACCAAGATTATCGCAGAAAATGCATATCTCTGCTAGAAACCCCACGAAAACCAAGATATCTCCTGTTCTGCATATCCAACGAACTGTGGAGTGGTGAAAACCCCAGAAAACGTGTTTGTCGCATTAAATAGCTCGAAAAGTACGATCTCGATGACTCTGCATACTTCGGACAGAAGTCTCACCAAGATTATCTCAGAAAATGCATATCTGAGCTTGACACCCCACGAAAACCAAGATATCGTCGGTTCTGCATATCATACGCACTGTGGAGTGGTGAAAACACCAGATAACGTGTTTCTCGCATTAAATATCTCGAATAGAGCGATCTCGATGATTAAGCATACTTCGGACAGAAGTCTCACCAAGATTATCGTAAAAAATGCATATCTCAGCTTGAAACCCCACGAAAACCAAGATTTCGCTGGTTCTGCATATCAAACGCACTGTGGAGTGGTGAAAACCCCAGAAAACGTGTTTCTCGCATTAAATAGCTTGAAAGGAGCGATCTCGATGATTCTGCATACTTCGGACAGAAGTCTCAACAAGATTATCGTAAGAAATGCATATCTCTGCTTGAAACCTCACGAAAACCCAGATATCGCTGGTTCTGCATATCAAACGCACTGTGGAGTGCTGAAAACACCAGATAACGTGTTTGTCGCATTAAATAGCTCGAACAGTGCGATCTCGATGATTCTGCATACTTCGGACAGTAGTCTCACCAAGATTATCGCAGAAAATGCATATCTCTGCTAGAAACCCCACGAAAACCAAGATATCTCCTGTTCTGCATATCCAACGAACTGTGGAGTGGTGAAAACCCCAGAAAACGTTTTTCTCGCATAGAATAGCTCGAAAAGTACGATCTCGATGACTCTGCATACTTCGGACAGAAGTCTCACCAAGATTATCGCAGAAAATGCATATCTGAGCTTGAAACCCCACGAAAACCAAGATATCGCTGGTTCTGCATATCAAACGCACTGTGGAGTGGTGAAAACCCGAGAAAACGTGTTTCTCGCATTGAATAGCTCTAAAAGTACGATCTCGATGACTCTGCATACTTCGGACAGAAGTCTCACCAAGATTATCGCAGAAAATGCATATCTGAGCTTGAAACCCCACGAAAACCAAGATATCGTCGGTTCTGCATATCATACGCACTGTGGAGTAGTGAAAACACCAGATAACGTGTTTCTCGCATTAAATATCTCGAATTGAGCGATCTCGATGATTAAGCATACTTCAGACAGAAGTCTCACCAAGATTATCGTAAAAAATGCATATCTCAGCTTGAAACCCCACGAAAACCAAGATTTCGCTGGTTCTGCATATCAAACGCACTGTGGAGTGCTGAAAACACCGGATAACGTGTTTGTCGCATTAAATAGCTCGAAAAGTGCGATCTCGATGATTCTGCATACTTCGGACAGAAGTCTCACCATGATTATCGTAAAAAATGCATATCTCAGCTTGAAACCCAACGAAAACCAAGATTTCGATGGTTCTGCATATCAAACGCACTGTGGAGTGGTTATAACACCAGGTAACGTGTTTCTCGCATTAAATAGGTCGAAAAGAGCGATCTCGATGTTTCTGCATACTTCGGACAGAGGTCTCACCAAGATTATCGCAGAAAATGCATATCTCTGCTAGAAACCCCACGAAAACCAAGATATCTCCTGTTCTGCATATCCAACGAACTGTGGAGTGGTGAAAACCCCGGAAAACGTGTTTGTCGCATTAAATAGCTCGAAAAGTACGATCTCGATGACTCTGCATACTTCGGACAGAAGTCTCACCAAGATTATCGCAGAAAATGCATATCTGAGCTTGAAACCCCACGAAAACCAAGATATCGTCGGTTCTGCATATCATACGCACTGTGGAGTGGTGAAAACACCAGATAACGTGTTTCTCGCATTAAATATCTCGAATAGAGCGATCTCGATGATTAAGCATACTTCGGACAGAAGTCTCACCAAGATTATCGTAAAAAATGCATATCTCAGCTTGAAACCCCACGAAAACCAAGATATCTCCTGTTCTGCATATCCAACGAACTGTGGAGTGGTGAAAACCCCAGAAAACGTTTTTCTCGCATAGAATAGCCCGAAAAGTACGATCTCGATGACTCTGCATACTTCGGACAGAAGTCTCACCAAGATTATCGCAGAAAATGCATATCTGAGCTGGAAACCCCACGAAAACCAAGATATCGCTGGTTCTGCATATCAAACGCACTGTGGAGTGGTGAAAACCCGAGAAAACGTGTTTCTCGCATTGAATAGCTCGAAAAGTACGATCTCGATGACTCTGCATACTTCGGACAGAAGTCTCACCAAGATTATCGCAGAAAATGCATATCTGAGCTTGAAACCCCACGAAAACCAAGATATCGTCGGTTCTGCATATCATACGCACTGTGGAGTGGTGAAAACACCAGATAACGTGTTTCTCGCATTAAATATCTCGAATAGAGCGATCTCGATGATTAAGCATAATTCGGACAGAAGTCTCACCAAGATTATCGTAAAAAATGCATATCTCAGCTTGAAACCCCACGAAAACCAAGATTTCGCTGGTTCTGCATATCAAACGCACTGTGGAGTGGTGAAAAGCCGAGAAAACGTGTTTCTCGCATTAAATAGCTTGAAAAGAGCGATCTCGATGATTCTGCATACTTCGGACAGAAGTCTCACCAAGATTATCGTAAGAAATGCATATCTCAGCTTGAAACCCCACGAAAACCCAGATATCGCTGGTTCTGCATATCAAACGCACTGTGGAGTGCTGAAAACACCAGATAACGTGTTTGTCGCATTAAATAGCTCGAAAAGTGCGATCTCGATGATTCTGCATACTTCGGACAGAAGTCTCACCAAGATTATCGCAGAAAATGCATATCTCTGCTAGAAACCCCACGAAAACCAAGATATCTCCTGTTCTGCATATCCAACGAACTGTGGAGTGGTGAAAACCCCAGAAAACGTTTTTCTCGCATAGAATAGCTCGAAAAGTACGATCTCGATGACTCTGCATACTTCGGACAGAAGTCTCACCAAGATTATCGCAGAAAATGCATATCTGAGCTTGAAACCCCACGAAAACCAAGATATCGTCGGTTCTGCATATCATACGCACTGTGGAGTGGTGAAAACACCAGATAACGTGTTTCTCGCATTAAATATCTCGAATAGAGCGATCTCGATGATTAAGCATACTTCGGACAGAAGTCTCACCAAGATTATCGTAAAAAATGCATATCTCAGCTTGAAACCCCACGAAAACCAAGATATCTCCTGTTCTGCATATCCAACGAACTGTGGAGTGGTGAAAACCCCAGAAAACGTGTTTGTCGCATTAAATAGCTCGAAAAGTACGATCTCGATGACTCTGCACACTTCGGACAGAAGTCTCACCAAGATTATCGCAGACAATGCATATCTCTGCTAGAAACCCCACGAAAACCAAGATATCTCCTGTTCTGCATATCCAACGAACTGTGGAGTGGTGAAAACCCCAGAAAACGTTTTTCTCGCATAGAATAGCTCGAAAAGTACGATCTCGATGACTCTGCATACTTCGGACAGAAGTCTCACCAAGATTATCGCAGAAAATGCATATCTGAGCTTGAAACCCCACGAAAACCAAGATATCGCTGGTTCTGCATATCAAACGCACTGTGGAGTGGTGAAAACCCGAGAAAACGTGTTTCTCGCATTGAATAGCTCGAAAAGTACGATCTCGATGACTCTGCATACTTCGGACAGAAGTCTCACCAAGATTATCGCAGAAAATGCATATCTGAGCTTGAAACCCCACGAAAACCAAGATATCGTCGGTTCTGCATATCATACGCACTGTGGAGTGGTGAAAACACCAGATAACGTGTTTCTCGCATTAAATATCTCGAATAGAGCGATCTCGATGATTAAGCATACTTCGGACAGAAGTCTCACCAAGATTATCGTAAAAAATGCATATCTCAGCTTGAAACCCCACGAAAACCAAGATTTCGCTGGTTCTGCATATCAAACGCACTGTGGAGTGGTGAAAACCCCAGAAAACGTGTTTCTCGCATTAAATAGCTTGAAAAGAGCGATCTCGATGATTCTGCATACTTCGGACAGAAGTCTCACCAAGATTATCGTAAGAAATGCATATCTCAGCTTGAAACCCCACGAAAACCCAGATATCGCAGGTTCTGCATATCAAACGCACTGTGGAGTGCTGAAAACACCAGATAACGTGTTTGTCGCATTAAATAGCTCGAAAAGTGCGATCTCGATGATTCTGCATACTTCGGACAGAAGTCTCACCAAGATTATCGCAGAAAATGCATATCTCTGCTAGAAACCCCACGAAAACCAAGATATCTCCTGTTCTGCATATCCAACGAACTGTGGAGTGGTGAAAACCCCAGAAAACGTTTTTCTCGCATAGAATAGCTCGAAAAGTACAATCTCGATGACTCTGCATACTTCGGACAGAAGTCTCACCAAGATTATCGCAGAAAATGCATATCTGAGCTTGAAACCCCACGAAAACCAAGATATCGCTGGTTCTGCATATCAAACGCACTGTGGAGTGGTGAAAACCCGAGAAAACGTGTTTCTCGCATTGAATAGCTCGAAAAGTACGATCTCGATGACTCTGCATACTTCGGACAGAAGTCTCACCAAGATTATCGCAGAAAATGCATATCTGAGCTTGAAACCCCACGAAAACCAAGATATCGTCGGTTCTGCATATCATACGCACTGTGGAGTAGTGAAAACACCAGATAACGTGTTTCTCGCATTAAATATCTCGAATTGAGCGATCTCGATGATTAAGCATACTTCAGACAGAAGTCTCACCAAGATTATCGTAAAAAATGCATATCTCAGCTTGAAACCCCACGAAAACCAAGATTTCGCTGGTTCTGCATATCAAACGCACTGTGGAGTGGTGAAAACCCCAGAAAACGTGTTTCTCGCATTAAATAGCTTGAAAAGAGCGATCTCGATGATTCTGCATACTTCGGACAGAAGTCTCACCAAGATTATCGTAAGAAATGCATATCTCAGCTTGAAACCCCACGAAAACCCAGATATCGCTGGTTCTGCATATCAAACGCAGTGTGGAGTGCTGAAAACACCAGATAACGTGTTTGTCGCATTAAATAGCTCGAAAAGTGCGATCTCGATGATTCTGCATACTTCGGACAGAAGTTTCAACAAGATTATCGCAGAAAATGCATATCTCTGCTAGAAACCCCACGAAAACCAAGATATCTCCTGTTCTGCATATCCAACGAACTGTGGAGTGGTGAAAACCCCAGAAAACGTTTTTCTCGCATTGAATAGCTCGAAAAGTACGATCTCGATGACTCTGCATACTTCGGACACAAGTCTCACCAAGATTATCGCAGAAAATGCATATCTGAGCTTGAAACCCCACGAAAACCAAGATATCGCTGGTTCTGCATATCAAACGCACTGCGGAGTGGTGAAAATACCAGATAACTTGTTTCTCGCATTAAATAGCTCGAAAAGAGCGATCTCGATGACTCTGCATACTTCGGACAGAAGTCTCACCAAGATTATCGCAGAAAATGCATATCTCAGCTTGAAACCCCACGAAAACCCAGATTTCGCTGGTTCTGCATATCAAACGCACTGTGGAGTGCTGAAAACACCAGATAACGTGTTTGTCGCATTAAATAACTCGAAAAGTGCGATCTCGATGATTCTGCATACTTCGGACAGAAGTCTCACCATGATTATCGTAAAAAATGCATATCTCAGCTTGAAACCCAACGAAAACCAAGATTTCGCTGGTTCTGCATATCAAACGCACTGTGGAGTGGTGAAATCACCAGATAACGTGTTTCTCGCATTAAATAGGTCGAAAAGAGCGATCTCGATGTTTCTGCATACTTCGGACACAGGTCTCACCAAGATTATCGCAGAAAATGCATATCTCTGCTAGAAACCCCACGAAAACCAAGATATCTCCTGTTCTGCATATCCAACGAACTGTGGAGTGGTGAAAACCCCAGAAAACGTGTTTGTCGCATTAAATAGCTCGAAAAGTACGATCTCGATGACTCTGCATACTTCGGACAGAAGTCTCACCAAGATTATCGCAGAAAATGCATATCTGAGCTTGAAACCCCACGAAAACCAAGATATCGCTGGTTCTACATATCAAACGCACTGTGGAGTGGTGAAAACCCCAGAAAACGTGTTTCTCGCATTAAATAGCTTGAAAAGAGCGATCTCGATGATTCTGCATACTTCGGACAGAAGTCTCACCAAGATTATCGTAAGAAATGCATATCTCAGCTTGAAACCCCACGAAAACCCAGATATCGCTGGTTCTGCATATCAAACGCACTGTGGAGTGCTGAAAACACCAGATAACGTGTTTGTCGCATTAAATAGCTCGAAAAGTGCGATCTCGATTATTCTGCATACTTCGGACAGAAGTCTCACCAAGATTATCGCAGAAAATGCATATCTCGGCTAGAAACCCCACGAAAACCAAGATATCTCCTGTTCTGCATATCCAACGAACTGTGGAGTGGTGAAAACCCCAGAAAACGTTTTTCTCGCATTGAATAGCTCGAAAAGTACGATCTCGATGACTCTGCATACTTCGGACAGAAGTCTCACCAAGATTATCGCAGAAAATGCATATGTGAGCTTGAAACCCCACGAAAACCAAGATATCGTCGGTTCTGCATATCATGCGCACTGTGGAGTGGTGAAAACACCAGATTACGTGTTTCTCGCATTAAATATCTCCAATAGAGCGATCTCGATGATTAAGCATACTTCGGACAGAAGTCTCACCAAGATTATCGTAAAAAAATGCATATCTCAGCTTGAAACCCCACGAAAACCAAGATTTCGCTGGTTCTGCATATCAAACGCACTGTGGAGTGGTGAAACCCCCAGAAAACGTGTTTCTCGCATTAAATAGCTTGAAAAGAGCGATCTCGATGATTCTGCATACTTCGGACAGAAGTCTCACCAAGATTATCGTAAGAAATGCATATCTCAGCTTGAAACCCCACGAAAACCCAGATATCGCTGGTTCTGCATATCAAACGCACTGTGGAGTGCTGAAAACACCAGATAACGTGTTTGTCGCATTAAATAGCTCGAAAAGTGCGATCTCGATTATTCTGCATACTTCGGACAGAAGTCTCACCAAGATTATCGCAGAAAATGCATATCTCGACTAGAAACCCCACGAAAACCAAGATATCTCCTGTTCTGCATATCCAACGAACTGTGGAGTGGTGAAAACCCCAGAAAACGTTTTTCTCGCATTGAATAGCTCGAAAAGTACGATCTCGATGACTCTGCATACTTCGGACAGAAGTCTCACCAAGATTATCGCAGAAAATGCATATCTCAGCTTGAAACCCCACGAAAACCAAGATTTCGCTGGTTCTGCATATCAAACGCACTGTGGAGTGGTGAAAACCCCAGAAAACGTGTTTCTCGCATTAAATAGGTCGAAAAGAGCGATCTCGATGACTCTGCATACTTCGGACAGAAGTCTCACCAAGATTATCGCAGAAAATGCATATCTCAGCTTGAAACCCCACGAAAACCAAGATTTCGCTGGTTCTGCATATCAAACGCACTGTGGAGTGCTGAAAACACCAGATAACGTGTTTGTCGCATTAAATAGCTCGAAAAGTGCGATCTCGATGATTCTGCATACTGCGGACAGAAATCTCACCGTGATTATCGTAAAAAATGCATATCTCAGCTTGAAACCCAACGAAAACCAAGATATCGCTGGTTCTGCATATCAAACGCACTGTGGAGTGGTGAAAACACCAGATAACGTGTTTCTCGCATTAAATAGGTCGAAAAGAGCGATCTCGATGTTTCTGCATACTTTGGACACAGGTCTCACCAAGATTATCGCAGAAAATGCATATCTCTGCTAGAAACCCCACGAAAACCAAGATATCTCCTGTGCTGCATATCCAACGAACTGTGGAGTGGTGAAAACCCCAGAAAACGTGTTTGTCGCATTAAATAGCTCAAAAAGTACGATCTCGATGACTCTGCATACTTCGGACAGAAGTCTCACCAAGATTATCGCAGAAAATGCATATCTGAGCTTGAAACCCCACGGAAACAAAGATATCGTCGGTTCTGCATATCATACGCACTGTGGAGTGGTGAAAACACCAGATAACGTGTTTCTCGCATTAAATATCTCGAATAGAGCGATCTCGATGATTAAGCATACTTCGGACAGAAGTCTCACCAAGATTATCGTAAAAAAATGCATATCTCAGCTTGAAACCCCACGAAAACCAAGATTTCGCTGGTTCTGCATATCAAACGCACTGTGGAGTGCTGAAAACACCAGATAACGTGTTTGTCGCATTAAATAGCTCGAAAAGTGCGATCTCGATGATTCTGCATACTTCGGACAGAAGTCTCACCAAGATTATCGTAAAAAATGCATATCTCAGCTTGAAACCCCACGAAAACCCAGATATCGCTGGTTCTGCATATCGAACGCACTGTGGAGTGGTGAAAACCCCAGAAAACGTGTTTCTCGCATTGAATAGCTCGAAAAGTACGATCTCGATGACTCTGCATACTTCGGACAGAAGTCTCACCAAGATTATCGCAGAAAATGCATATCTGAGCTTGAAACCCCACGAAAACCAAGATATCGCTGGTTCTGCATATCAAACGCACTGCGGAGTGGTGATAACACCAGATAACTTGTTTCTCGCATTAAATAGCTCGAAAAGAGCGATCTCGATGACTCTGCATACTTCGGACAGAAGTCTCACCAAGATTATCGCAGAAAATGCATATCTGAGCTGGAAACCCCACGAAAACCAAGATATCTCCTGTTCTGCATATCCAACGAACTGTGGAGTGGTGAAAACCCCAGAAAACGTTTTTCTCGCATTGAATAGCTCGAAAAGTACGATCTCGATGACTCTGCATACTTCGGACAGAAGTCTCACCAAGATTATCGCAGAAAATGCATATCTCAGCTTGAAACCCCACGAAAACCAAGATTTCGCTGGTTCTGCATATCAAACGCACTGTGGAGTGGTGAAAACCCCAGAAAACGTGTTTCTCGCATTAAATAGCTTGAAAAGAGCGATCTCGATGATTCTGCATACTTCGGACAGAAGTCTCACCAAGATTATCGTAAGAAATGCATATCTCAGCTTGAAACCCCACGAAAACCCAGATATCTCCTGTTCTGCATATCCAACGAACTGTGGAGTGGTGAAAACCCCAGAAAACGTTTTTCCCGCATTGAATAGCTCGAAAAGTACGATCTCGATGACTCTGCATACTTCGGACAGAAGTCTCACCAAGATTATCGCAGAAAATGCATATGTGAGCTTGAAACCCCACGAAAACCAAGATATCGTCGGTTCTGCATATCATGCGCACTGTGGAGTGGTGAAAACACCAGATAACGTGTTTCTCGCATTAAATATCTCCAATAGAGCGATCTCGATGATTAAGCATACTTCGGACAGAAGTCTCACCAAGATTATCGTAAAAAATGCATATCTCAGCTTGAAACCCCACGAAAACCAAGATTTCGCTGGTTCTGCATATCAAACGCACTGTGGAGTGGTGAAAACCCCAGAAAACGTGTTTCTCGCATTAAATAGCTTGAAAAGAGCGATCTCGATGATTCTGCATACTTCGGACAGAAGTCTCACCAAGATTATCGTAAGAAATGCATATCTCAGCTTGAAACCCCACGAAAACCCAGATATCGCTGGTTCTGCATATCAAACGCACTGTGGAGTGCTGAAAACACCAGATAACGTGTTTGTCGCATTAAATAGCTCGAAAAGTGCGATCTCGATGATTCTGCATACTTCGGACAGAAGTCTCACCAAGATTATCGCAGAAAATGCATATCTCAGCTTGAAACCCCACGAAAACCAAGATTTCGCTGGTTCTGCATATCAAACGCACTGTGGAGTGCTGAAAACACCAGATAACGTGTTTGTCGCATTAAATAGCTCGAAAAGTGCGATCTCGATGATTCTGCATACTTCGGACAGAAGTCTCACCATGATTATCGTAAAAAATGCATATCTCAGCTTGAAACCCAACGAAAACCAAGATATCGCTGGTTCTGCATATCAAACGCACTGTGGAGTGGTGAAAACACCAGATAACGTGTTTCTCGCATTAAATAGGTCGAAAAGAGCGATCTCGATGTTTCTGCATACTTTGGACACAGGTCTCACCAAGATTATCGCAGAAAATGCATATCTCTGCTAGAAACCCCACGAAAACCAAGATATCTCCTGTTCTGCATATCCAACGAACTGTGGAGTGGTGAAAACCCCAGAAAACGTGTTTGTCGCATTAAATAGCTCAAAAAGTACGATCTCGATGACTCTGCATACTTCGGACAGAAGTCTCACCAAGACTATCGCAGAAAATGCATATCTGAGCATGAAACCCCACGGAAACCAAGATATCGTCGTTTCTGCATATCATACGCACTGTGGAGTGGTGAAAACACCAGATAACGTGTTTCTCGCATTAAATATCTCGAATAGAGCGATCTCGATGATTAAGCATACTTCGGACAGAAGTCTCACCAAGATTATCGTAAAAAAATGCATATCTCAGCTTGAAACCCCACGAAAACCAAGATTTCGCTGGTTCTGCATATCAAACGCACTGTGGAGTGCTGAAAACACCAGATAACATGTTTGTCGCATTAAATAGCTCGAAAAGTGCGATCTCGATGATTCTGCATACTTCGGACAGAAGTCTCACCAAGATTATCGTAAAAAATGCATATCTCAGCTTGAA
>CATORF010000556.1:0-24025 GCA_951804975.1 Anthophora plumipes | reverse complement strand
GCGATCTCGATGATTAAGCATACTTGGGACAGAAGTCTCACCAAGATTATCGTAAAAAATGCATATCTCAGCTTGAAACCCCACGAAAACCAAGATATCGCTGGTACTGCATATCAAACGCACTGTGGAGTGGTGAAAACACCAGATAACGTGTTTCTTGCATTAAATAGCTCGAAACGAGCGATCTCGATGATTAAGCATACTCCGGACAGAAGTCTCACCAAGATTATCGTAAAAAATGCATATCTCAGCTAGAAACCCGACGAAAACCAAAATATCTCCGGTTCTGCATATCCAACGCACTGTGGAGTGGTGAAAACACCAGATAACGTGTTTCTCGCATTAAATAGCTCGAAACGAGCGATCTCGATGATTCTGCATACTTCGGACAGAAGTCTTACCAAGATTATCGTAGAAAATGCATATCTCAGCTTGAAAGCCCACGAAAACCAAGATATCGCCGGTTCTGCATATCAAACGCACTGTGGAGTGGTGAAAACACCAGATAACGTGTTTCTCGCATTAAATAGCTCGAAAAGTGCGATCTCGATGATTCTGCATACTTCTAACAGAAGTCTCACCAAGATTATCGCAGAAAATGCATATCTCTGCTTGAAACCCCACGCAAACCAAGATATCTCCTGTTCTGCATATCCAAAGAACTGTGGAGTGGTGAAAACCCCAGAAAACGTGTTTCTCGCATTAAATAGCTCGAAAAGAGCGCTCTCGATGTTTCTGCATACTTCGGACAGATGTCTCACCAACCTTATCGTACAAAATGCATATCTCAGCTTGAAACCCGACGAAAACCAAAATATCTCCGGTTCTGCATGTCCAACGCACTGTGGAGTGGTGAAAACACCAGATAACGTGTTTCTCGCATTAAATAGCTCGAAACGAGCGATCTCGATGATTCTGCATACTTCGGACAGAAGTCTCAACAAGATTATCGCAGAAAATGCATATCTCAGCTTGAAACCCCACGAAATCCAAGATATCTACTGTTCTGCATATCAAACGCACTGTGGAGTGGTGAAGACACCAGATAACGTGTTTCTCGCATTAACTAGCTCGAAAAGAGCGATCTCGATGTTTCAGCATACTTCGGACAGATGTTTCACCAAGCTTATCGTAGAAAATGCATATCTCAGCTTGAAACCCGATGAAAACCAAAATATCTCCGGTTCTGCACATTAAACGTACCGTGGAGTGGCCAAAACACCAGAAAACGTGTTTCGCGCATTAAATAGATCGAAAAGAGCGCTCTCGATGTTTCTGCATACTTCGGACAGATGTTTCACCAAGATTATCGTAGAAAATGCATATCTCAGCTTGAAACCCGACGAAAACCAAAATATCGCCGGTTCTGCATATCAAACCAATTGTGGAGTGGTGAAAACACCAGATAACGTGTTTCTCGCATTAAATAGCTCGAAAAGTGCGATCTCGATGCATCTGCATACTTCTAACAGAAGTCTCACCAAGATTATCGCAGAAAATGCATATCTCAGCTTGAAACCCCACGAAAACCAAGATATCGCCGGTTCTGCATATCAAACGAACTGTGGAGTGGTGAAAACCCCAGAAAACGAGTTTCTCGCATTAAATAGCTCGAAAAGAGCGCTCTCGATGTTTCTGCATACTTCGGACAGATGTTTCACCAAGATTATCGTAGAAAATGCATATCTCAGCTTGAAACCCGACGAAAACCAAAATATCGCCGGTTCTGCATATCAAACCAACTGTGGAGTGGTGAAAACACCAGATAACGTGTTTCTCGCATTAACTAGCTCGAAAAGTGCGATCTCGATGCATCTGCATACTTCTAACAGAAGTCTCACCAAGATTATCGCAGAAAATGCATATCTCAGCTTGAAACCTCACGAAAACCAAGATATCGCCGGTTCTGCATATCAAACCAACTGTGGAGTGGTGAAAACACCAGATAACGTGTTTCTCGCATTAAATAGCTCGAAAAGTGCGATCTCGAAGATTCTGCATACTTCTGACAGAAGTCTCACCAGGATTATCGTAGAAAATGCATATCTCAGCTGGAAACACCACGAAAATCAAGATATCGCCTGTTCTGCATATCGAACGCACTGTGGAGTAGTGAAAACAACCAGAGAACGTGTTTCTCGCATTAAATAGCTCGAGAAGAGCGCTCTCGATGCTTCTGCATACTTCGGACAGATGTTTCACCAAGATTATCGTAGAAAATGCATATCTCAGCTTGAAACCCGACCGAAACCAAGATATCTCCGGTTCTGCATGTCAAACGTACCGTGGAGTGGTGAAAACACCAGAAAACGTGTTTCTCGCATTAAGTAGCTCGAAAAGATCGTTCTCGAAGATTCTGCATACTTCTGACAGAAGTCTCACCAGGATTATCGTAGAAAATGCATATCTCAGCTGGAAACACCACGAAAATCAAGATATCGCCTGTTCTGCATATCGAACGCACTGTGGAGTAGTGAAAACAACCAGAGAACGTGTTTCTCGCATTAAATAGCTCGAGAAGAGCGCTCTCGATGCTTCTGCATACTTCGGACAGATGTTTCACCAAGATTATCGTAGAAAATGCATATCTCAGCTTGAAACCCGACCGAAACCAAGATATCTCCGGTTCTGCATGTCAAACCAACTGTGGAGTGGTGAAAACACCAGATAACGTGTGTCTCGCATTAAATAGCTCGAAAAGCGCGATCTCGATGATTCTGCATACTTCTGACAGATGTCTCACAAAGATTATCGCAGAAAATGCATATCTCTGCTTGAAACCCCACGAAAACCAACATATCTACTGTTCTGCATATCCAACGAACTGTGGAGTGGTGAAACCCCCAGAAAACGTGTTTCACGCATTAAATACCTCGAAAAGAGCGCTCTCGATGTTTCTGCATACTTCGGACAGATGTTTTACGAAGCTTATCGTAGAAAATGCATATCACAGCTTGCAACCCGAAGAAAACCAAAATATCTCCGGTTCTGCAAATCCAAAGCACTTTGGAGTGGTCAAAACACCAGATAACGTGTTTCCCGCATTCAGTAGCTCGATACGAGCGATCTCGATGATTCTGCATACTTCGGACAGAAGTCTCACCAAGATTATCGCAGAAAATGTATATCTCAGCTTGAAACCCCACGAAAACCAAGATATCGCCGGTTCTGCATGTCAAACGCACTGTGGAGTGGTGAAAACACCAGATAACGTGTTTCTCGCATTAAATAGCTCGAAAAGAGTGATCTAGATGATTCAGCATACTTCGGACAGAAGTCTCAACAAGATTATCGCAGGAAAATGCATATCTCAGCTTGATACCCCACGAAAACCAAGATATCGCCGGTTCTGCATATCAAACGTACCGTGGAGTGGTGAAAACAACAGAAAACCTGTTTAGCGCATTAAGTAGCTCGAAAAGAGCGTTCTCGAAGATTCTGCATACTTCTGACAGAAGTCTCACCAGGATTATCGTAGAAAATGCATATCTCAGCTGGAAACACCACGAAAATCAAGATATCGCCTGTTCTGCATATCAAACGCACTGTGGAGTGGTGAAAACAACCACAGAACGAGTTTCTCGCATTAAATAGCTCGAGAAGAGCGATCTCGATGATTCAGCATACTTCGGACAGAAGTCTCACCAAGATTATCGCAGGAAATGCATATCTCATCTTGAAACCCGACCGAAACCAAGATATCTCCGGTTCTGCATGTCAAACGTACTGTGGAGTGGTGAAAACCCCAGAAAACGAGTTTCTCGCATTAAATAGCTCGAAAAGAGCGCTCTCGATGTTTCTGCATACTTCGGACAGATGTTTCACCAAGATTATCGTAGAAAATGCATATCTCAGCTTGAAACCCGACCGAAACCAAGATATCTCCGGTTCTGCATGTCAAACGTACTGTGGAGTGGTGAAAACACCAGAAAACGTGTTTCGTGTATTAAGTAGCTCGAAAAGAGCGATCTAGTTGATTCTGCATACTTCTGACAAAAGACCCACCAAGATTATCGCAGAAAATGCATATATCAGCTGGAAACAACACGAAAATCAAGATATCGCCTGTTCTGCATATCAAACGCACTGTGGAGTGGTGAAAACAACCAGAGAACGTGTTTCTCGCATTAAATAGCTCGAAAAGGGCGATCTCGATGATTCAGCATATTTCGGACAGGAGTCTCACCAAGATTATCGCAGGAAATGCATATCTCAGCTTGAAACCCCACGAAAACCAAGATATCTCCTGTTCTGCATATCCAACGAACTGTGGAGTGGTGAAAACCCCAGAAAACGAGTTTCTCGCATTAAATAGATCGAAAAGAGCGCTCTCGATGTTTCTGCATACTTCGGACAGATGTTTCACCAAGATTATCGTAGAAAATGCATATCTCAGCTTGAAACCCGACGAAAACCAAAATATCGCCGGTTCTGCATATCAAACCAATTGTGGAGTGGTGAAAACACCAGATAACGTGTTTCTCGCATTAAATAGCTCGAAAAGTGCGATCTCGATGCATCTGCATACTTCTAACAGAAGTCTCACCAAGATTATCGCAGAAAATGCATATCTCAGCTTGAAACCCCACGAAAACCAAGATATCGCCGGTTCTGCATATCAAACGAACTGTGGAGTGGTGAAAACCCCAGAAAACGAGTTTCTCGCATTAAATAGCTCGAAAAGAGCGCTCTCGATGTTTCTGCATACTTCGGACAGATGTTTCACCAAGATTATCGTAGAAAATGCATATCTCAGCTTGAAACCCGACGAAAACCAAAATATCGCCGGTTCTGCATATCAAACCAACTGTGGAGTGGTGAAAACACAAGATAACGTGTTTCTCGCATTAACTAGCTCGAAAAGTGCGATCTCGATGCATCTGCATACTTCTAACAGAAGTCTCACCAAGATTATCGCAGAAAATGCATATCTCAGCTTGAAACCCCACGAAAACCAAGATATCGCCGGTTCTGCATATCAAACCAACTGTGGAGTGGTGAAAACACCAGATAACGTGTTTCTCGCATTAAATAGCTCGAAAAGTGCGATCTCGAAGATTCTGCATACTTCTGACAGAAGTCTCACCAGGATTATCGTAGAAAATGCATATCTCAGCTGGAAACACCACGAAAATCAAGATATCGCCTGTTCTGCATATCGAACGCACTGTGGAGTAGTGAAAACAACCAGAGAACGTGTTTCTCGCATTAAATAGCTCGAGAAGAGCGCTCTCGATGCTTCTGCATACTTCGGACAGATGTTTCACCAAGATTATCGTAGAAAATGCATATCTCAGCTTGAAACCCGACCGAAACCAAGATATCTCCGGTTCTGCATGTCAAACGTACCGTGGAGTGGTGAAAACACCAGAAAACGTGTTTCTCGCATTAAGTAGCTCGAAAAGATCGTTCTCGAAGATTCTGCATACTTCTGACAGAAGTCTCACCAGGATTATCGTAGAAAATGCATATCTCAGCTGGAAACACCACGAAAATCAAGATATCGCCTGTTCTGCATATCGAACGCACTGTGGAGTAGTGAAAACAACCAGAGAACGTGTTTCTCGCATTAAATAGCTCGAGAAGAGCGCTCTCGATGCTTCTGCATACTTCGGACAGATGTTTCACCAAGATTATCGTAGAAAATGCATATCTCAGCTTGAAACCCGACCGAAACCAAGATATCTCCGGTTCTGCATGTCAAACGTACTGTGGAGTGGTGAAAACCCCAGAAAACGAGTTTCTCGCATTAAATAGCTCGAAAAGAGCGCTCTCGATGTTTCTGCATACTTCGGACAGATGTTTCACCAAGATTATCGTAGAAAATGCATATCTCAGCTTGAAACCCGACCGAAACCAAGATATCTCCGGTTCTGCATGTCAAACGTACTGTGGAGTGGTGAAAACACCAGAAAACGTGTTTCGTGTATTAAGTAGCTCGAAAAGAGCGATCTAGTTGATTCTGCATACTTCTGACAAAAGACCCACCAAGATTATCGCAGAAAATGCATATATCAGCTGGAAACAACACGAAAATCAAGATATCGCCTGTTCTGCATATCAAACGCACTGTGGAGTGGTGAAAACAACCAGAGAACGTGTTTCTCGCATTAAATAGCTCGAAAAGGGCGATCTCGATGATTCAGCATATTTCGGACAGGAGTCTCACCAAGATTATCGCAGGAAATGCATATCTCAGCTTGAAACCCCACGAAAACCAAGATATCTCCTGTTCTGCATATCCAACGAACTGTGGAGTGGTGAAAACCCCAGAAAACGAGTTTCTCGCATTAAATAGCTCGAAAAGAGCGCTCTCGATGTTTCTGCATACTTCGGACAGATGTTTCACCAAGATTATCGTAGAAAATGCATATCTCAGCTTGAAACCCGACGAAAACCAAAATATCGCCGGTTCTGCATATCAAACCAATTGTGGAGTGGTGAAAACACCAGATAACGTGTTTCTCGCATTAAATAGCTCGAAAAGTGCGATCTCGATGCATCTGCATACTTCTAACAGAAGTCTCACCAAGATTATCGCAGAAAATGCATATCTCAGCTTGAAACCCCACGAAAACCAAGATATCGCCGGTTCTGCATATCAAACCAACTGTGGAGTGGTGAAAACACCAGATAACGTGTTTCTCGCATTAAATAGCTCGAAAAGTGCGATCTCGATGATTCTGCATACTTCTGACAGAAGTCTCACCAGGATTATCGTAGAAAATGCATATCTCAGCTTGAAACCGGACCGAAACCAAGATATCTCCGGTTCTGCATGTCAAACGTACTGTGGAGTGGTGAAAACACCAGAAAACGTGTTTCGTCCATTAAGTAGCTCGAAAACAGCGATCTAGATGATTCTGCATACTTCTGACTGAAGTCTCACCAAGTTTATCGTAGAAAATGCATATCTCAGCTTGAAATCCGACGAAAACCAAAATATCGCCAGTCCTGCATATCAAACCAACTGTGGAGTGGTGAAAACACCAGATAACGTGTTTCTCGCATTAAATAGCTCGAAAAGTGCGATCTCGATGATTCTGCATACTTCTAACAGAAGTCTCACCAAGATTATCGCGGAAAATGCATATCTCAGCTTGAAACCCGACGAAAACCGAGTTATCTCCGGTTCTGCATATCAAACGTACCGTGGAGTGGAGAAAACACCAGAAAACGTATTTCGCGCATTAAGTAGCTCGAAAAGAGCGTTCTCGAAGATTCTGCATACTTCTGACAGAAGCCTCACCAGGATTATCGTAGAAAATGCATATCTCAGCTTGAAACCCGACCGAAACCAAGATATCTCCGGTTCTGCATGTCAAACGTACTGTGGAGTGGTGAAAACACTAGAAAACGTGTTTCGTGCATTAAGTAGCTCGAAAAGAGCGATCTAGATGATTCTGCATGCTTCTGACTGAAGTCTCACCAGTATTATCGCAGAAAATGCATATCTCAGCTCGAAACCTCACGAAAATCAAGATGTTGCCGGTTCTGCATATAAAACGCACTGTGGAGTGGTGAAAACACCGGATAAGGTTTTTCTCACATTAAATAGCTCGAATAGTGCGATCTCGATGATTCTGCATACTTCGGACAGAAGTCTCACCAAGATAATCGTATAAAATGCATATCTCAGCTTGAAACCCCACGAAAACCGAGATATCGCTGGTACTGCATATCAAACGCACTGTGGAGTGGTGAAAACACCAGATAATGTGTTTCTCGCATTAAATAGCTCGAAAAGAGCGTTCTCGAAGATTCAGCATACTTCGGACAGAAGTCTCACCAAGATTATCGCAGGAAATGCATATCTCATCTTGAAACCCCACGGAAACCAAGATATCTCCTTTTCTACATATCCAACGAACTGTGGAGTGGTGAAAACCCCAGAAAACGAGTTTCTCGCATTAAATAGCTCGAAAAGAGCGCTCTTGATGATTCAGCATACTTCGGACAGAAGTCTCACCAAGATTATCGCAGGAAATGCATATCTCATCTTGAAACCCCACGAAAACCAAGATATCTCCTTTTCTGCATATCCAACGAACTGTGGAGTGGTGAAAACCCCAGAAAACGAGTTTCTCGCATTAAATAGCTCGAAAAGAGCGCTCTCGATGTTTCTGCATACTTCGGACAGATGTTTCACAAAGATTATCGTAGAAAATGCATATCTCAGCTTGAAACCCGACCGAAACCAAGATATCTCCTGTTCTGCATGTCAAACGTACTGTGGAGTGGTGAAAACACCAGAAAACGTGTTTCGTGCATTAAGTAGCTCGAAAAGAGCGATGTAGTTGATTCTGCATACTTCTGACAAAAGACCCACCAAGATTATCGCAGAAAATGCATATCTCAGCTGGAAACACCACGAAAACAATAATATCGCCGGTTCTGCATATCAAACGCATTGTGGAGTGGTGAAAACACCAGCTAACGTGTTTCTCGCACTAGCTAGCTCGAAAAGAGCGATCTCGATGATTCAGCATATTTCGGACAGAAGTCTCACCAAGATCATCGCAGAAAATGCATATCTCATCTTGAAACCCCACGAAAACCAAGATATCTCCTTTTCTGCATATCCAACGAACTGTGGAGTGGTGAAAACCCCAGAAAACGAGTTTCTCGCATTAAATAGCTCGAAAAGGGCGCTCTCGATGTGTCTGCATACTTCGGACAGATGTTTCACCAAGATTATCGTAGAAAATGCATATCTCAGCTTGAAACTCGACGAAAACCGAGTTATCTCCGGTTCTGCACATCAAACGTACCGTGGAGTGGTGAAAACACCAGAAAACGTGTTTCGCGCATTAAGTAGCTCGAAAAGAGCGTTCTCGAAGATCCTGCATACTTCTGACAGAAGTCTCACCAAGATTATCGTAGAAAATGCATATCTCAGCTTGAAACCCGACCGAAACCAAGATATCTCCGGTTCTGCATGTCAAACGTACTGTGGAGTGGTGAAAACAACCAGAGAACGTGTTTCTCGCATTAAATAGCTCGAAAAGAGCGATCTCGATGATTCAGCATATTTCGGACAGGAGTTTCACCAAGATTATCGTAGGAAATGCATATCTCAGCGTGAACCCCGACGAAATCAAAGATGTCGCCGGGTCTGCATATCCAACGAACTGTGGAGTGGTGAAAACCCCAGAAAACGAGTTTCTCGCATTAAATAGCTCGAAAAGAGCGCTCTCGATGATTCAGCATACTTCGGACAGAAGTCTCACCAAGATTATCGCGGACAATGCATATCTCAGCTTGAAACCCCACGAAAACCAAGATATCGCCGGTTCTGCATATCAAACGCACTGTGGAGTGGTGAAAACACCGGAGAAGTTTTTTCTCGCATTAAATAGCTCGAGAAGAGCGATCTCGATGATTCAGCATACTTCGGACAGAAGTCTCACCAAGATTATCGCAGAAAATGCATATCTCACCTTGAAACCCCACGAAAACCATAATATCGCCGGTTCTGCATATCATACGCACTGTGGAGTGGTGAAAACACCAGATTACGTGTTTCTCGCATTAAATAGCTCGAAAAGAGCCCTCTCGATGTTTCTGCATACTTCGGACAGATGTTTCACCAAGATTATCGTAGAAAATGCATATCTCAGCTTGAAACCCGACCGAAACCAAGATATCTACGGTTCTGCATGTCAAACGTACTGTGGAGTGGTGAAAACACCAGAAAACGTGTTTCGTGTATTAAGTAGCTCGAAAAGAGCGATCTAGTTGATTCTGCATACTTCTGACAAAAGACCCACCAAGATTATCGCAGAAAATGCGTATCTCAGCTGGAAACAACACGAAAATCAAGATATCGCCTGTTCTGCATATCAAACGCACTGTGGAGTGGTGAAAACAACCAGAGAACGAGTTTCTCGCATTAAATAGCTCGAAAAGGGCGATCTCGATGATTCAGCATATTTCGGACAGGAGTCTCACCAAGATTATCGCAGGAAATGCATATCTCAGCTTGAAACCCCACGAAAACCAAGATATCTCCTGTTCTGCATATCCAACGAACTGTGGAGTGGTGAAAACCCCAGAAAACGAGTTTCTCGCATTAAATAGCTCGAAAAGAGCGCTCTCGATGTTTCTGCATACTTCGGACAGATGTTTCACCAAGATTATCGTAGAAAATGCATATCTCAGCTTGAAACCCGACGAAAACCGAAATATCGCCGGTTCTGCATATCAAACCAACTGTGGAGTGGTGAAAACACCAGATAACGTGTTTCTCGCATTAAATAGCTCGAAAAGTGTGATCTCGATGCATCTGCATACTTCTAACAGAAGTCTCACCAAGATTATCGCAGAAAATGCATATCTCAGCTTGAAAACCCACGAAAACCAAGATATCGCCGGTTCTGCATATCAAACCAACTGTGGAGTGGTGAAAACACCAGATTACGTGTTTCTCGCATTAAATAGCTCGAAAAGTGAGATCTCGATGATTCTGCATACTTCTAACAGAAGTCTCACCAAGATTATCGCAGAAAATGCATATCTCAGCTTGAAACCCGACGAAAACCGAGTTATCTCCGGTTCGGCACATCAAACGTACCGTGGAGTGGTGAAAACACCACAAAACGTATTTCGCGCATTAAGTAGCTCGAATAGAGCGTTCTCGAAGATTCTGCATACTTCTGACAGAAGTCTCACCAGGATTATCGTAGAAAATGCATATCTCAGCTTGAAACCCGACGAAAACCGAGTTATCTCCGGTTCGGCACATCAAACGTACCGTGGAGTGGTGAAAACACCACAAAACGTATTTCGCGCATTAAGTAGCTCGAATAGAGCATTCTCGAAGATTCTGCATACTTCTGACAGAAGTCTCACCAGGATTATCGTAGAAAATGCATATCTCAGCTTGAAACCGGACCGAAACCAAGATATCTCCGGTTCTGCATGTCAAACGTACTGTGGAGTGGTGAAAACACCAGAAAACGTGTTTCGTCCATCAAGTAGCTCGAAAACAGCGATCTAGATGATTCTGCATACTTCTGACTGAAGTCTCACCAAGTTTATCGTAGAAAATGCATATCTCAGCTTGAAATCCGACGAAAACCAAAATATCGCCAGTCCTGCATATCAAACCAACTGTGGAGTGGTGAAAACACCAGATAACGTGTTTCTCGCATTAAATAGCTCGAAAAGTGCGATCTCGATGATTCTGCATACTTCTAACAGAAGTCTCACCAAGATTATCGCGGAAAATGCATATCTCAGCTTGAAACCCCACGAAAACCAAGATATCGCCGGTTTTGCATATCAAACGCACTGTGGAGTGGTGAAAACACCGGATAAGGTTTTTCTCGCATTAACTAGCTCGAAAAGAGCGATCTCGATGTTTCAGCATACTTCGGACGGAAGTCTCACCAAGATTATCGTAGAAAATGCATATCTCAGCTTGAAACCCGACGAAAACCGAGTTATCTCCGGTTCTGCATATCAAACGTACCGTGGCGTGGAGAAAACACCAGAAAACGTATTTCGCGCATTAAGTAGCTCGAAAAGAGCGTTCTCGAAGATTCTGCATACTTCTGACAGAAGCCTCACCAGGATTATCGTAGAAAATGCGTATCTCAGCTTGAAACCCGACCGAAAGCAAGATATCACCGGTTCTGCATGTCAAACGTACTGTGGAGTGGTGAAAACACCAGAAAACGTGTTTCGTGCATTAGGTAGCTCGAAAAGAGCGATCTAGATGATTCTGCATGCTTCTGACTGAAGTCTCACCAATATTATCGCAGAAAATGCATATCTCAGCTCGAAACCTCACGAAAATCAAGATGTTGCCGGTTCTGCATATAAAACGCACTGTGGAGTGGTGAAAACACCGGATTAGGTTTTTCTCACATTAAATAGCTCTAATAGTGCGATCTCGATGATTCTGCATACTTCGGACAGAAGTCTCACCAAGATAATCGTATAAAATGCATATCTCAGCTTGAAACCCGACGAAAACCGAGTTATCTCCGGTTCTGCACTTCAAACGTACCGTGGAGTGGTGAAAACACCAGAAAACGTGCTTCGTGCATTAAGTAGCTCGAATAGAGCGCTCTCGATGATTCGGCATACTTCGGACAGAGGTTTCACCAAGATTATCGTAGAAAATGCATATCTCAGCTTGAAACCCGACCGAAACCAAGATATCTCCGGTTCTGCATGTCAAACGTACTGTGGAGTGGTGAAAACACCAGAAAACGTGTTTCGTGCATTAAGTAGCTCGAAAAGAGCGATCTAGATGATTCTGCATACTTCTGACAAAAGACCCACCAAGATTATCGCAGAAAATGCATATCTCAGCTGGAAAAACCATGAAAACCGAGTTATCTCCGGTTCTGCAGATCAAACGTACCGTGGAGTGGTGAAAACACCAGAAAACGTGCTTCGTGCATTAAGTAGCTCGAATAGAGCGCTCTCGATGATTCGGCATACTTCGGACAGAGGTTTCACCAAGATTATCGTAGAAAATGCATATCTCAGCTTGAAACCCCACGAAAACCAAGATATCTCCTGTTCTGCATATCCAACGCACTGTGGAGTGGTGAAAACACCAGATAACGTGTTTCTCGCATTAAATAGCTCGTAACGAGCGATCGCGATGATTCTGCATACTTCGGACAGAAGTCTCACCAAGATTATCGCAGAAAATGCATATCTGAGCTTGAAACCCCACGAAAACCAAGATATCGTCGGTTCTGCATATCATACGCACTGTGGAGTGGTGCAAACACCAGATAACGTGTTTCTCGCATAAAATAGCTCGAAACGAGCGATCTCGATGATTCTGCACACTTCGGGCAGAAGTCTCACCAAGGTTATCGCAGATAATGCATATCTCAGCAAGAAACCCCACGAAAACCAAGATATCGCCGGATCTGCATATCATACGCACTGTGGAGTGGTGAAAACACCAGATAACGTGTTTTTCGCATTAAATAGCTCGAAAAGTGCGATCTCGATGATTCTGCATACTTCTAACAGAAGTCTCACCATGATTATCGCCGAAAATGCATATCACTGCTAGAAACCCCACGAAAACCAAGATATCTCCTGTTCTGCATATCAAACGCACTGTGGCGTGGTGAAAACACCAGATAACGTGTTTGCTCGCATTAAATATGTCGAAAAGAGCGATCTCGATGATTCTGCATACTTCTAACAGAAGTCTCTCCATGATTTTCGCAGAAAATGCATATCTCTGCTAGAAACCCCACGAAAACCAAGATATCTCCTGTTCTGCATATCCAACGAACTGTGGAGTGGTGAAAACCCCAGAAAACGTGTTTCTCGCATTAAATAGCTCGAAAAGTACGATCTGGATGACTCTGCATACTTCGGACAGAAGTCTCACCAAGATTATCGCAGAAAATGCATATCTGAGCTTGAAACCCCACGAAAACCAAGATATCGCTGGTTCTGCATATCAAACGCATTGTGGTGTGGTGAAAACACCAGATAACTCGTTTCTCGCATTAAATAGCTCGAAAAGTGCGATCTCGATGATTCTGCATACTTCGGACAGAAGTCTCACCAAGATTATCGCAGAAATTGCATATCTCAGCTTGAATCCCCACGAAAACCTGGATATCGCTGGTTCTGCATATCAACCGCACTGTGGAGTGCTGAAAACACCAGATAACGTGTTTCTCGCATTAAATAGCTCGAATAGAGCGATCTCGATTATTAAGCATACTTCGGACAGAAGTCTCACCAAGATTATCCTAAAAAATGCATATCTCAGCTTGAAACCCCCCAAAAACCAAGATATCGCCGGTTCTGCATATCAAACGCACTGTGGAGTGGTGAAAACACCAGATAACAGGTTTCTCGCATGAAATAGCTGGAAAAGTGCGATCTCGATGATTCTGCATACTTCGGACAGATGTCTCACCATGATTATCGCAGAAAATGCATATCTCAGCTTGAAACCCGACGAAAACCAAACATTGCCGGTTCTGCATATCAAACGCACTGTGGCGTGGTGAAAACACCAGATAACGTGATTGCTCGCATTAAACATGTCGAAAACAGCGATCTCGATGATTCTGCATACTTCTAACAGAAGTCTCACCATGATTAACGCAGAAAATGCATATCTCTGCTAGAAACCCCACGAAAACCAAGATATCTCCTGTTCTGCATATCCAACGAACTGTGGAGTGGTGAAAACGCTAGATAACGTGTTTCTCGCATTAAATAGGTCGAAAAGAGCGATCTCGATGTTTCTGCATACTTCGGACGGAGGTCTCACAAAGATTATCGCAGAAAATGCATATCTCAGCTTGAAACCCCACGAAAACCAAGATATCTCCGGTTCTGCACATCCAACGAACTGTGGTGTGGTGAAAACCCCAGAAAACGTGTTTCTCGCATAAAATAGCTCGAAACGAGCGATTTCGATGATCCTGCACACTTCGGACAGAAGTCTCACCAAGATTATCGCAGTAATTGCATATCTCAGCTTGAAACCCCACGAAAACCAAGATATCGCTGGTTCTGCATATCAAACGCACTGTGGAGTGCTGAAAACACCCGATAACGTGTTTCTCGCATTAAATAGCTCGAATAGAGCGATCTCGATGATTAAGAATACTTCGGACAGAAGTCTCACTAAGATTATCGTAAAAAATGCATATCTCAGCTTGAAACCCCCCAAAAACCAAGATATCGCCGGTTCTGCATATCAAACGCACTGTGGAGTGGTGAAAACACCAGATAACAGGTTTCTCGCATTAAATAGCTGGAAAAGTGCGATCTCGATGATTCTGCATACTTCGGACAGATGTCTCACCATGATAATCGCAGAAAATGCATATCTCAGCTTGAAACCCGACGAAAACCAAACATTGCCGGTTCTGCATATCAAACGCACTGTGGCGTGGTGAAAGCACCAGATAACGTGTTTGCTCGCATTAAACATGTCGAAAACAGCGATCTCGATGATTCTGCATACTTCTAACAGAAGTCTCACCATGATTAACGCAGAAAATGCATATCTCTGCTAGAAACCCCACGAAAACCAAGATATCTCCTGTTCTGCATATCCAACGAACTGTGGAGTGGTGAAAACCCCAGAAAACGTGTTTCTCGCATTTAATAGCTCGAAAAGTACGATCTCGATGACTCTTCATACTTCGGACAGAGGTCTCACCAAGATTATCGCAGAAAATGCATATCTGAGCTTGAAACCCCACGAAAACCAAGATATCGTCGGTTCTGCATATCATACGCACTGTGGAGTGGTGAAAACACCAGATAACGTGTTTCTCGCATAAAATAGCTCGAAACGAGCGATCTCGATGATTCTGCACACTTCGGACAGAAGTCTCACCAAGGTTATCGCAGATAATGCATATCTCAGCTTGAAACCCCACGAAAACCAAGATATCGCCGGATCTGCATATCATACGCACTGTGGAGTGGTGAAAACACCAGATAACGTGTTTCTCGCATTAAATAGCTCGAAAAGTGCGATCTCGATGATTCTGCATACTTCTAACAGAAGTCTCACCATGATTATCGCCGAAAATGCATATCACTGCTAGAAACCCCACGAAAACCAAGATATCTCCTGTTCTGCATATCAAACGCACTGTGGCGTGGTGAAAACACCAGATAACGTGTTTGCTCGCATTAAATATGTCGAAAAGAGCGATCTCGATGATTCTGCATACTTCTAACAGAAGTCTCTCCATGATTTTCGCAGAAAATGCATATCTCTGCTAGAAACCCCACGAAAACCAAGATATCTCCTGTTCTGCATATCCAACGAACTGTGGAGTGGTGAAAACCCCAGAAAACGTGTTTCTCGCATTAAATAGCTCGAAAAGTACGATCTAGATGACTCTGCATTCTTCGGACAGAAGTCTCACCAAGATTATCGCAGAAAATGCATATCTGAGCTTGAAACCCCACGAAAACCAAGATATCGCTGGTTCTGCATATCAAACGCATTGTGGTGTGGTGAAAACACCAGATAACTCGTTTCTCGCATTAAATAGCTCGAAAAGTGCGATCTCGATGATTCTGCATACTTCGGACAGAAGTCTCACCCAGATTATCGCAGAAATTGCATATCTCAGCTTGAATCCCCACGAAAACCTGGATATCGCCGGTTCTGCATATCAAACGCACTGTGGAGTGGTGAAAACACCAGATAACAGGTTTCTCGCATTAAATAGCTGGAAAAGTGCAATCTCGGTGATTCTGCATACTTCGGACAGATGTCTCACCATGATTATCGCAGAAAATGCATATCTCAGCTTGAAACCCGACGAAAACCAAACATTGCCGGTTCTGCATATCAAACGCACTGTGGCGTGGTGAAAACAACAGATAACGTGTTTGCTCGCATTAAACATGTCGAAAACAGCGATCTCGATGATTCTGCATACTTCTAACAGAAGTCTCACCATGATTAACGCAGAAAATGCATATCTCTGCTAGAAACCCCACGAAAACCAAGATATCTCCTGTTCTGCATATCCAACGAACTGTGGAGTGGTGAAAACCCCAGAAAACGTGTTTCTCGCATTAAATAGCTCGAAAAGTACGATCTCGATGACTCTTCATACTTCGGACAGAGGTCTCACCAAGATTATCGCAGAAAATGCATATCTGAGCTTGAAACCCCACGAAAACCAAGATATCGCTGGTTCTGCATATCGAACGCACTGTGGAGTGGTGAAAACACCAGATAACTTGTTTCTCGCATTAAATAGCTCGAAAAGAGCGATCTCGATGATTCTGCATACTTCGGACAGAAGTCTCACCAAGCATATCGCAGAAAATGCATATCTCAGCTTGAAACCCCACGAAAACCAAGATATCTCCGGTTCTGCATATCAAACGAACTGTGGAGTGGTGAAAACACCAGAAAACGTGTTTCTCGCATTAAATAGCTCGAAAAATACGATCTCGATGACTCTGCATACTTCGGATAGAAGTCTCACCAAGATTATCGCAGAAAATGCATATCTCAGCTTGAAACCCGACGAAAACCGAACATCGCCGGTTCTGCATATCAAACCAACTGTGGAGTGGTGAAAACACCAGACAACGTGTTTCTCGCATTAAATAGATCGAAATGTGCGATCTCGATGATTCTGCATACTTCTAACAGAAGTCCCACCATGATTATCGCAGAAAATGCATATCTCTGCTGGAAACCCCACGAAAACCAAGATATCTCCTGTTCTGCATATCCAACGCACTGTGGAGTGGTGAAAACACCAGATAACGTGTTTCTCGCATTAAATAGCTCGTAACGAGCGATCGCGATGATTCTGCATACTTCGGACAGAAGTCTCACCAAGATTATCGCAGAAATTGCATATCTCAGCTTGAATCCCCACGAAAACCGAACATCGCCGGTTCTGCATATCAAACCAACTGTGGAGTGGTGAAAACACCAGACAACGTGTTTCTCGCATTAAATAGATCGAAATGTGCGATCTCGATGATTCTGCATACTTCTAACAGAAGTCCCACCATGATTATCGCAGAAAATGCATATCTCTGCTGGAAACCCCACGAAAACCAAGATATCGTCGGTTCTGCATATCATACGCACTGTGGAGTGGTGAAAACACCAGATAACGTGTTTCTCGCATAAAATAGCTCGAAACGAGCGATCTCGATGATTCTGCACACTTCGGACAGAAGTCTCACCAAGATTATCGCAGATAATGCATATCTCAGCTTGAAACCCCACGAAAACCAAGACATCGCCGGTTCTGCATATCATACGCACTGTGGAGTGGTGAAAACACCAGATAACGTGTTTCTCGCATTAAATAGCTCGAAAAGTGCGATCTCGATGATTCTGCATACTTCTAACAGAAGTCTCACCATGATTATCGCAGAAAATGCATATCACTGCTAGAAACCCCACGAAAACCAAGATATCTCCTGTTCTGCATATCCAACGAACTGTGGAGTGGTGAAAACCCCAGAAAACGTGTTTCTCGCATTAAACAGCTCGAAATGTGCGATCTCGATGAATCTGCATACTTCGGACAGAAGTCTCACCATGATTATCGTAAAAAATGCATATCTCAGCTTGAAACCCCACAAAAACCAAGATATCGCTGGTTCTGCATATCAAACGCACTGTGGAGTGGTGAAAACGCCAGATAACGTGTTTCTCGCATTAAATAGGTCGAAAAGAGCGATCTCGATGTTTCTGCATACTTCGGACGGAGGTCTCACAAAGATTATCGCAGAAAATGCATATCTCAGCTTGAAACCCCACGAAAACCAAGATATCTCCGGTTCTGCACATCCAACGAACTGTGGTGTGGTGAAAACCCCAGAAAACGTGTTTCTCGCATAAAATAGCTCGAAACGAGCGATTTCGATGATCCTGCACACTTCGGACAGAAGTCTCACCAAGATTATCGCAGTAATTGCATATCTCAGCTTGAAACCCCACGAAAACCAAGATATCGCTGGTTCTGCATATCAAACGCACTGTGGAGTGCTGAAAACACCCGATAACGTGTTTCTCGCATTAAATAGCTCGAATAGAGCGATCTCGATGATTCTGCATACTTCGGACAGAAGTCTCACCAAGATTATCGCTGAAAATGCATATGTGAGCTTGAAACCCCACGAAAACCAAGATATCGTCGGTTCTGCATATCATACGCACTGTGGAGTTGTGAAAAGACCAGATAACGTGTTTCTCGCATTAAATAGCTCGAAACGAGCGATCTCGATGATTAAGCATACTTCGGAGAGATGTCTCAACAAGCTTATCGTAGAAAATGCATATCTTAGCTTGAAACCCGACGAAAACCAAAATATCTCCGGTTCTGCATATCCAACGCACTGTGGAGTGGTGAAAACACCAGATAACGTGTTTCTCGCATTAAATAGCTCGAAAAGTGCGATCTCGATGATTCTGCATGCTTCGGACAGAAGTCTCACCAAGATTATCGCAGAAAATGCATATCTCTGCTAGAAACCCCACGAAAACCAAGATATCTCCTGTTCTGCATATCAAACGCACTGTGGAGTGGTGAAAACACCGGATAAGGTTTTTCTCACATTAACTAGCTCGAAAAGAGCGATCTCGATGTTTCAGCATACTTCGGACAGAAGTCTCGCCAAGATTATCGCAGAAAATGCATATCTCAGCTTGAAACCCCACGAAAACCAAGATTTCGCCGGTTCTGCATATCATACGCACTGAGGAGTGGTGAAAACTCCGGATAAGGTTTTTCTCGCATTAAATAGCTCGAAAAGTGCGATCTCGATGATTCTGCATACTTCTAACAGAAGTCTCACCATGATTATCGCAGAAAATGCATATCTCTGCTGGAAACCCCACGAAAACCAAGATATCTCCTGTTCTGCATATCCAACGCACTGTGGAGTGGTGAAAACACCAGATAACGTGTTTCTCGCATTAAATAGCTCGTAACGAGCGATCGCGATGATTCTGCATACTTCGGACAGAAGTCTCACCAAGATTATCGCAGAAAATGCATATCTGAGCTTGAAACCCCACGAAAACCAAGATATCGTCGGTTCTGCATATCATACGCACTGTGGAGTGGTGAAAACACCAGATAACGTGTTTCTCGCATAAAATAGCTCGAAACGAGCGATCTCGATGATTCTGCACACTTCGGACAGAAGTCACACCAAGGTTATCGCAGATAATGCATATCTCAGCTTGAAACCCCACGAAAACCAAGATATCGCCGGATCTGCATATCATACGCACTGTGGAGTGGTGAAAACACCAGATAACGTGTTTCTCGCATTAAATAGCTCGAAAAGTGCGATCTCGATGATTCTGCATACTTCTAACAGAAGTCTCACCATGATTATCGCCGAAAATGCATATCACTGCTAGAAACCCCACGAAAACCAAGATATCTCCTGTTCTGCATATCAAACGCACTGTGGCGTGGTGAAAACACCAGATAACGTGTTTGCTCGCATTAAATATGTCGAAAAGAGCGATCTCGATGATTCTGCATACTTCTAACAGAAGTCTCTCCATGATTTTCGCAGAAAATGCATATCTCTGCTAGAAACCCCACGAAAACCAAGATATCTCCTGTTCTGCATATCCAACGAACTGTGGAGTGGTGAAAACCCCAGAAAACGTGTTTCTCGCATTAAATAGCTCGAAAAGTACGATCTAGATGACTCTGCATACTTCGGACAGAAGTCTCACCAAGATTATCGCAGAAAATGCATATCTGAGCTTGAAACCCCACGAAAACCAAGATATCGCTGGTTCTGCATATCAAACGCATTGTGGTGTGGTGAAAACACCAGATAACTCGTTTCTCGCATTAAATAGCTCGAAAAGTGCGATCTCGATGGTTCTGCATACTTCGGACAGAAGTCTCACCAAGATTATCGCAGAAATTGCATATCTCAGCTTGAATCCCCACGAAAACCTGGATATCGCCGGTTCTGCATATCAAACGCACTGTGGAGTGGTGAAAACACCAGATAACAGGTTTCTCGCATTAAATAGCTGGAAAAGTGCGATCTCGGTGATTCTGCATACTTCGGACAGATGTCTCACCATGATTATCGCAGAAAATGCATATCTCAGCTTGAAACCCGACGAAAACCAAACATTGCCGGTTCTGCATATCAAACGCACTGTGGCGTGGTGAAAACACCAGATAACGTGTTTGCTCGCATTAAACATGTCGAAAACAGCGATCTCGATGATTCTGCATACTTCTAACAGAAGTCTCACCATGATTAACGCAGAAAATGCATATCTCTGCTAGAAACCCCACGAAAACCAAGATATCTCCTGTTCTGCATATCCAACGAACTGTGGAGTGGTGAAAACCCCAGAAAACGTGTTTCTCGCATTAAATAGCTCGAAAAGTACGATCTCGATGACTCTTCATACTTCGGACAGAGGTCTCACCAAGATTATCGCAGAAAATGCATATCTGAGCTTGAAACCCCACGAAAACCAAGATATCGCTGGTTCTGCATATCGAACGCACTGTGGAGTGGTGAAAACACCAGATAACTTGTTTCTCGCATTAAATAGCTCGAAAAGAGCGATCTCGATGATTCTGCATACTTCGGACAGAAGTCTCACCAAGCATATCGCAGAAAATGCATATCTCAGCTTGAAACCCCACGAAAACCAAGATATCTCCGGTTCTGCATATCAAACGAACTGTGGAGTGGTGAAAACACCAGAAAACGTGTTTCTCGCATTAAATAGCTCGAAAAATACGATCTCGATGACTCTGCATACTTCGGATAGAAGTCTCACCAAGATTATCGCAGAAAATGCATATCTCAGCTTGAAACCCGACGAAAACCGAACATCGCCGGTTCTGCATATCAAACCAACTGTGGAGTGGTGAAAACACCAGACAACGTGTTTCTCGCATTAAATAGATCGAAATGTGCGATCTCGATGATTCTGCATACTTCTAACAGAAGTCCCACCATGATTATCGCAGAAAATGCATATCTCTGCTGGAAACCCCACGAAAACCAAGATATCTCCTGTTCTGCATATCCAACGCACTGTGGAGTGGTGAAAACACCAGATAACGTGTTTCTCGCATTAAATAGCTCGTAACGAGCGATCGCGATGATTCTGCATACTTCGGACAGAAGTCTCACCAAGATTATCGCAGAAATTGCATATCTCAGCTTGAATCCCCACGAAAACCTGGATATCGCTGGTTCTGCATATCAAACGCACTGTGGAGTGCTGAAAACACCAGATAACGTGTTTCTCGCATTAAATAGCTCGAATAGAGCGATCTCGATTATTAAGCATACTTCGGACAGAAGTCTCACCAAGATTATCCTAAACAATGCATATCTCAGCTTGAAACCTCCCAAAAACCAAGATATCGCCGGTTCTGCATATCAAACGCACTGTGGAGTGGTGAAAACACCAGAAAACGTGTTTCTCGCATTAAATAGCTCGAAAAGTACGATCTCGATGACTCTTCATACTTCGGACAGAAGTCTCACCAAGATTATCGCAGATAATGCATATCTCAGCTTGAAACCCCACGAAAACCAAGACATCGCCGGTTCTGCATATCATACGCACTGTGGAGTGGTGAAAACACCAGATAACGTGTTTCTCGCATTAAATAGCTCGAAAAGTGCGATCTCGATGATTCTGCATACTTCTAACAGAAGTCTCACCATGATTATCGCAGAAAATGCATATCACTGCTAGAAACCCCACGAAAACCAAGATATCTCCTGTTCTGCATATCCAACGAACTGTGGAGTGGTGAAAACCCCAGAAAACGTGTTTCTCGCATTAAACAGCTCGAAATGTGCGATCTCGATGAATCTGCATACTTCGGACAGAAGTCTCACCAAGATTATCGCAGAAAATGCATATCTCTGCTAGAAACCCCACGAAAACCAAGATATCTCCTGTTCTGCATATCAAACGCACTATGGAGTGGTGAAAACACCGGATAAGGTTTTTCTCGCATTAACTAGCTCGAAAAGAGCGATCTCGATGTTTCAGCATACTTCGGACAGAAGTCTCGCCAAGATTATCGCAGAAAATGCATATCTCAGCTTGAAACCCCACGAAAACCAAGATTTCGCCGGTTCTGCATATCATACGCACTGAGGAGTGGTGAAAACACCGGATAAGGTTTTTCTCGCATTAACTAGCTCACAAAGAGCGATCTCGATGTTTCAGCATACTTCGGACAGAAGTCTCACCAAGATTATCGCAGAAAATGCATATCCCAGCTTGAAACCCGACGAAAACCGAGTTATCTCCGGTTCTGCACATCAAACGTACCGTGGAGTGGTGAAAACACCAGAAAACGTGTTTCGCGCATTAAGTAGCTCGAAAAGAGCGTTCTCGAATATTCTGCATACGCCTGACAGAAGTCTCACCAGGATTATCGTAGAAAATGCATATCTCAGCTTGAAACCCCACGAAAACCAAGATATCTACTGTTCTGCATATCAAACGCACTGTGGAGTGGTGAAAACACCAGATAACGTGTTTCTCGCTCTAACTAGCTCGAAAAGAGCGATCTCCATGATTCAGCATACTTCGGACAGAAGTCTCACGAAGATTATCGCAGTAAATGCATATCTCAGCTTGAAACCCCACGAAAACCAAGATATCTACTGTTCTGCATATCCAACGAACTGTGGAGTGGTGAAAACCCCAGAAAACGTGTTTCTCGCATTAAATAGCTCGAAACGAGCGATCTCGATGATTAAGCATACTTCGGACAGAAGTCTCATCAAGATTATCGTAAAAAATGCATATCTCAGATTGAAACCCCACGAAAACCATGATATCGCTGGTTCTGCATATCAAACGCACTGTGGAGTGCTGAAAACACCAGATAACCTGTTTGTCGCATTAAATAGCTCGAATAGAGCAATCTCGATGATTCTGCATACTTCGGACAGAAGTCTCAACAAGATTATCGTAAAAAATGCATATCACAGCTTGAAACCCCACGAAAACCAAGATATCGCTGGTACTGCATATCAAACGCACTGTGGAGTGGTGAAAACACCAGAAAACGTGTTTCGCGCTTTAAGTAGCTCGAAAAGAGCGTTCTCGAAGATTCTGCATACTTCTGACAGAAGTCTCACCAGGATTATCGTAGAAAATGCATATCTCAGCTTGAAACCCGACCGAAACCAAGATATCTCCGGTTCTGCATGTCAAACGTACTGTGGAGTGGTGAAAACACCAGAAAACGAGTTTCGTGCATTAAGTAGCTCGAAAAGAGCGATCTAGATGATTCTGCATACTTCTGACTGAAGTCTCACCAATATTATCGCAGAAAATGCATATCCCAGCTGGAAACACCACGAAAATCATGATATCACAGGTTCTGCATATCAAACGCACTGTGGAGTGGTGAAAACAACCAGAGATCGTGTTTCTCGCATTAAATAGCTCGAAAAGAGCCATCTCGATGATTCTGCATACTTCGGACAGAAGTCTCAACAAGATTATCGCAGAAAATGCATATCTCAGCTT
>CATORF010000555.1:20000-22500 GCA_951804975.1 Anthophora plumipes | reverse complement strand
TTCTGGGACTGGACGATCGGCTTTGGTTGCGCGGTCCCGTGATCGGCAGTGAAGAAGACATGGGGCGACCAACGTCTAAGCTCTCCGGAGTTCCTTCGTGTCTGTCCCCTTTTCGCGTGTGAAGGTTGCATGCATCTCGCTTCTTTGCTCGAGCCACACCAAAGAGGAAAAAGAAATTATATTTGTCTCGTCCTCTGCAACAGGCCTCTTCCTTCCTACTGAAACACGCTCTCTCTGTGAGGCAAATTCAATAACACGCGCGTCTATGGGGACTGGGTTACCGAAACGTTGCTGCAACTCTTCCAAAAGGTGTGTGGATCCATCGAGAAAACCCGCGCGCTACCTTTCCCATGTTCGACGAACGTGGCTGGGTTTGGCGACAGACGACGAGCGGACTTGTTAACCGCAACGGTACACCTACTGCCTAAGTTCCCACACATCAGCGTTCGGAGAAAGATACCTCGCACGATGTTCCTCTCGTAGAGCACACAACACTCCAGGATAGTATTTGCCTTGCAACGACGACCCTTAAACATCCACCACGACGGTGTACATTGTTCTGCAGCAGAGAGTAGTGTTGTACAGTATTGTTGAAGAGACAGGAGAGGGAATGCAAAAAATTTCCTATATCCCTGGGGCCATTCCGAACAACGATCTGCAATACCCAACACCGCGTAGGTGCTAGACACACCACCGGGTAGGTGCACGACCATTCGGACGCACTCCATTTGAACAATCTCGATGTCTCCAATTCACTTCTCTCTAGACTGAGTTCAAAACTTCTCTCTTTCAGTCTAGCACGATGAAATCGTTTCAGACGACGTAGGGAGCGCGGTCCTTGCATACTCAAGATTGCGAACCATCAATATGAGCGTATTACGCGAAACGACCACAAGGAGACTGTATTACGACGGAGCGGTACACGGTGGGCGGTCGCATCGCGACGCACGCAAGCCACCAGCACGCAAGTCCGTACGATTTTATCGTTCCTGTGAAACGTTCGCATAATATTTTCGCAACATATGCGTAGAACACAAATCGAGGCATGCCCGCGGCAAACGCCGACGAACGCCCAACAATCGCTCGTACGCCACGTTCTCTCCAGCGGCTAGCTCCATATCACACACCCCGTTTACGCGCGCCCGACTCGGAACGTTCTTCAAGAACGTCGCGGCGGGGATATTCGCGAAAGGAATATGAAGAAATGGAGAGACAGGGAGATACGCGACGCAAGCAGTATATGGGTTACGTGAACGACCCTCAGCCAAGCGTGGTCCAGGAATTGTATCCGTGGACCGCAATGTGCGTTCGAAATGTCGATGTTCATGTGTCCTGCAGTTCACACGTTGACGCGCAATTAGCTGCGTTCTTCATCGACCCACGAGCCAAGTGATCCACCGTTCAGGGTAATCGTATTTGTTATAATTTTATATAAACTCAAGTACTTTTTCGGAATCACACTGGAAACCGAGACTCGAACACCTCCAACCAGCGCCACAGAAGGAGGTGTCGAGCGTCACCATTTCGTAACGGTAGAACCGTGTACGCATCGACCGAAGTCGACTAGGCGACACAAAAGTGTGTCCGAGACGAAATTCGCCGGCACGCGCAAGCAAGCACGTCACCAGCGACCAGGCGCAAAGAACATTTTCCAACATAAAAATTGAAAAAGAAACCATCGAAGGATTGAGGAGGAGGAAACGACGGGGATACCCCGATACAAAGAATCCTCGTTCGACCTCGCACCTTCGGAAGAGTATACGCAAAGAATGGCAGTGCCCGTACACGCACTCTGTGGCACTTGAACGCAATAGCCGTAGGCGAAATTCAACAGAAGCACGGAAGCTAATTAACGGCATAGACGATGGGTCTTTCTTCCCAAATAGCCGACGACGAAGACCAGAACAGCCTTGCCGCGGAATGGGAGTCCGACTATATCATCATCTTTTGCATGCGTATTGCTTTTGAAACTGGAGCAGCAAAAAAAAAAGAGCGTGCGAAGAACTTCGACGGACCCGCGGAGGCTTGATACGGCTTCGACCGGTCTTTCGTCCCAATAGCCGACGACGAAGGTTAAAACAACTTTGTCGCGGAACGGGTGTCCGACTCCGACGTCTTTGAAGCGCGCAAAGCAACCGTGTTCCTCCTACTGGCTAATGAGCAGGCGAAGAACTTCAACGGACCCGCGGAGGCTTGATACGGCTTCGACCGGCCTTTCGTCCCAATAGCCGACGACGAAGGTTAAAGCAACCATGCCGCGGAACGGGTGTCCGACTCCGACGTCTTTGAAGCGCGCAAAGCGACCATCAGTCCTCACTCCTCTCTCCTCCTACTGCTGCTGTTTAGAGTGCTGGTGAATTTCAACGGACGCGCGGAGGCTTGATACGGCTTCGACCGGTCTTTCGTCCCAGTAACCGACGACGAAGGTTAAAACAACCTTGTCGCGGAACGGGTGTCCGACTCCGACGTCTTTGAAGCGCGCAAAGCGACCGTGTTCCTC
>CATORF010000555.1:10000-15000 GCA_951804975.1 Anthophora plumipes | reverse complement strand
TGTAACTTCGCCCGTTCGGATCGTTGTTGCGCCCGATCTACGGGTCGGATCGAGGAGACAGCTGTATGGTTCGCTTCGCATTGCTACTGGCTACGTGATGAGCGTGAAACATTTTGCAAAATCGAAAATTTTTCGTTCGGTCCAGGTGGAAAATTTTCAAAAAAATTTTCGGACGGACGGGAACGTTAGATCATTGTGTGGGACGCCGAGACGGACACGTACGTGCAAAAAAAGTGTATGGTCGACCTGACGGTTTTCGAGAAAAACTCAAGAAACCGACCGCTTTCGGAGTTTCTCCGAGCGGCCGAGGCGAATTTTTCTAAGTCCCTGCGCGCCGTAGCCTGGCCGTACGTGCGACGCGTGTAACTTCGCCCGTTCGGATCGTTGTTGCGCCCGATCTACGGGTCGGATCGAGGAGACAGCTATATGGTTCGCTTCGCATTGCTACTGGCTACGTGATGAGCGTGAAACATTTTGCAAAATCGAAAATTTTTCGTTCGGTCCAGGTGGAAAATTTTCAAAAAAATTTTCGGACGGACGGGAACGTTAGATCATTGTGTGGGACGCCGAGACGGACACGTACGTGCAAAAAAAGTGTATGGTCGACCTGACGGTTTTCGAGAAAAACTCAAGAAACCGACCGCTTTCGGAGTTTCTCCGAGCGGCCGAGGCGAATTTTTCTAAGTCCCTGCGCGCCGTAGCCTGGCCGTACGTGCGACGCGTGTAACTTCGCCCGTTCGGATCGTTGTTGCGCCCGATCTACGGGTCGGATCGAGGAGACAGCTGTATGGTTCGCTTCGCATTGCTACTGGCTACGTGATGAGCGTGAAACATTTTGCAAAATCGAAAATTTTTCGTTCGGTCCAGGTGGAAAATTTTCAAAAAAATTTTCGGACGGACGGGAACGTTAGATCATTGTGTGGGACGCCGAGACGGACACGTACGTGCAAAAAAAGTGTATGGTCGACCTGACGGTTTTCGAGAAAAACTCAAGAAACCGACCGCTTTCGGAGTTTCTCCGAGCGGCCGAGGCGAATTTTTCTAAGTCCCTGCGCGCCGTAGCCTGGCCGTACGTGCGACGCGTGTAACTTCGCCCGTTCGGATCGTTGTTGCGCCCGATCTACGGGTCGGATCGAGGAGACAGCTGTATGGTTCGCTTCGAATTGCTACTGGCTACGTGATGAGCGTGAAACATTTTGCAAAATCGAAAATTTTTCGTTCGGTCCAGGTGGAAAATTTTCAAAAAAATTTTCGGACGGACGGGAACGTTAGATCATTGTGTGGGACGCCGAGACGGACACGTACGTGCAAAAAAAGTGTATGGTCGACCTGACGGTTTTCGAGAAAAACTCAAGAAACCGACCGCTTTCGGAGTTTCTCCGAGCGGCCGAGGCGAATTTTTCTAAGTCCCTGCGCGCCGTAGCCTGGCCGTACGTGCGACGCGTGTAACTTCGCCCGTTCGGATCGTTGTTGCGCCCGATCTACGGGTCGGATCGAGGAGACAGCTATATGGTTCGCTTCGCATTGCTACTGGCTACGTGATGAGCGTGAAACATTTTGCAAAATCGAAAATTTTTCGTTCGGTCCAGGTGGAAAATTTTCAAAAAAATTTTCGGACGGACGGGAACGTTAGATCATTGTGTGGGACGCCGAGACGGACACGTACGTGCAAAAAAAGTGTATGGTCGACCTGACGGTTTTCGAGAAAAACTCAAGAAACCGACCGCTTTCGGAGTTTCTCCGAGCGGCCGAGGCGAATTTTTCTAAGTCCCTGCGCGCCGTAGCCTGGCCGTACGTGCGACGCGTGTAACTTCGCCCGTTCGGATCGTTGTTGCGCCCGATCTACGGGTCGGATCGAGGAGACAGCTGTATGGTTCGCTTCGCATTGCTACTGGCTACGTGATGAGCGTGAAACATTTTGCAAAATCGAAAATTTTTCGTTCGGTCCAGGTGGAAAATTTTCAAAAAAATTTTCGGACGGACGGGAACGTTAGATCATTGTGTGGGACGCCGAGACGGACACGTACGTGCAAAAAAAGTGTATGGTCGACCTGACGGTTTTCGAGAAAAACTCAAGAAACCGACCGCTTTCGGAGTTTCTCCGAGCGGCCGAGGCGAATTTTTCTAAGTCCCTGCGCGCCGTAGCCTGGCCGTACGTGCGACGCGTGTAACTTCGCCCGTTCGGATCGTTGTTGCGCCCGATCTACGGGTCGGATCGAGGAGACAGCTATATGGTTCGCTTCGCATTGCTACTGGCTACGTGATGAGCGTGAAACATTTTGCAAAATCGAAAATTTTTCGTTCGGTCCAGGTGGAAAATTTTCAAAAAAATTTTCGGACGGACGGGAACGTTAGATCATTGTGTGGGACGCCGAGACGGACACGTACGTGCAAAAAAAGTGTATGGTCGACCTGACGGTTTTCGAGAAAAACTCAAGAAACCGACCGCTTTCGGAGTTTCTCCGAGCGGCCGAGGCGAATTTTTCTAAGTCCCTGCGCGCCGTAGCCTGGCCGTACGTGCGACGCGTGTAACTTCGCCCGTTCGGATCGTTGTTGCGCCCGATCTACGGGTCGGATCGAGGAGACAGCTGTATGGTTCGCTTCGCATTGCTACTGGCTACGTGATGAGCGTGAAACATTTTGCAAAATCGAAAATTTTTCGTTCGGTCCAGGTGGAAAATTTTCAAAAAAATTTTCGGACGGACGGGAACGTTAGATCATTGTGTGGGACGCCGAGACGGACACGTACGTGCAAAAAAAGTGTATGGTCGACCTGACGGTTTTCGAGAAAAACTCAAGAAACCGACCGCTTTCGGAGTTTCTCCGAGCGGCCGAGGCGAATTTTTCTAAGTCCCTGCGCGCCGTAGCCTGGCCGTACGTGCGACGCGTGTAACTTCGCCCGTTCGGATCGTTGTTGCGCCCGATCTACGGGTCGGATCGAGGAGACAGCTGTATGGTTCGCTTCGCATTGCTACTGGCTACGTGATGAGCGTGAAACATTTTGCAAAATCGAAAATTTTTCGTTCGGTCCAGGTGGAAAATTTTCAAAAAAATTTTCGGACGGACGGGAACGTTAGATCATTGTGTGGGACGCCGAGACGGACACGTACGTGCAAAAAAAGTGTATGGTCGACCTGACGGTTTTCGAGAAAAACTCAAGAAACCGACCGCTTTCGGAGTTTCTCCGAGCGGCCGAGGCGAATTTTTCTAAGTCCCTGCGCGCCGTAGCCTGGCCGTACGTGCGACGCGTGTAACTTCGCCCGTTCGGATCGTTGTTGCGCCCGATCTACGGGTCGGATCGAGGAGACAGCTATATGGTTCGCTTCGCATTGCTACTGGCTACGTGATGAGCGTGAAACATTTTGCAAAATCGAAAATTTTTCGTTCGGTCCAGGTGGAAAATTTTCAAAAAAATTTTCGGACGGACGGGAACGTTAGATCATTGTGTGGGACGCCGAGACGGACACGTACGTGCAAAAAAAGTGTATGGTCGACCTGACGGTTTTCGAGAAAAACTCAAGAAACCGACCGCTTTCGGAGTTTCTCCGAGCGGCCGAGGCGAATTTTTCTAAGTCCCTGCGCGCCGTAGCCTGGCCGTACGTGCGACGCGTGTAACTTCGCCCGTTCGGATCGTTGTTGCGCCCGATCTACGGGTCGGATCGAGGAGACAGCTGTATGGTTCGCTTCGCATTGCTACTGGCTACGTGATGAGCGTGAAACATTTTGCAAAATCGAAAATTTTTCGTTCGGTCCAGGTGGAAAATTTTCAAAAAAATTTTCGGACGGACGGGAACGTTAGATCATTGTGTGGGACGCCGAGACGGACACGTACGTGCAAAAAAAGTGTATGGTCGACCTGACGGTTTTCGAGAAAAACTCAAGAAACCGACCGCTTTCGGAGTTTCTCCGAGCGGCCGAGGCGAATTTTTCTAAGTCCCTGCGCGCCGTAGCCTGGCCGTACGTGCGACGCGTGTAACTTCGCCCGTTCGGATCGTTGTTGCGCCCGATCTACGGGTCGGATCGAGGAGACAGCTATATGGTTCGCTTCGCATTGCTACTGGCTACGTGATGAGCGTGAAACATTTTGCAAAATCGAAAATTTTTCGTTCGGTCCAGGTGGAAAATTTTCAAAAAAATTTTCGGACGGACGGGAACGTTAGATCATTGTGTGGGACGCCGAGACGGACACGTACGTGCAAAAAAAGTGTATGGTCGACCTGACGGTTTTCGAGAAAAACTCAAGAAACCGACCGCTTTCGGAGTTTCTCCGAGCGGCCGAGGCGAATTTTTCTAAGTCCCTGCGCGCCGTAGCCTGGCCGTACGTGCGACGCGTGTAACTTCGCCCGTTCGGATCGTTGTTGCGCCCGATCTACGGGTCGGATCGAGGAGACAGCTATATGGTTCGCTTCGCATTGCTACTGGCTACGTGATGAGCGTGAAACATTTTGCAAAATCGAAAATTTTTCGTTCGGTCCAGGTGGAAAATTTTCAAAAAAATTTTCGGACGGACGGGAACGTTAGATCATTGTGTGGGACGCCGAGACGGACACGTACGTGCAAAAAAAGTGTATGGTCGACCTGACGGTTTTCGAGAAAAACTCAAGAAACCGACCGCTTTCGGAGTTTCTCCGAGCGGCCGAGGCGAATTTTTCTAAGTCCCTGCGCGCCGTAGCCTGGCCGTACGTGCGACGCGTGTAACTTCGCCCGTTCGGATCGTTGTTGCGCCCGATCTACGGGTCGGATCGAGGAGACAGCTGTATGGTTCGCTTCGCATTGCTACTGGCTACGTGATGAGCGTGAAACATTTTGCAAAATCGAAAATTTTTCGTTCGGTCCAGGTGGAAAATTTTCAAAAAAATTTTCGGACGGACGGGAACGTTAGATCATTGTGTGGGACGCCGAGACGGACACGTACGTGCAAAAAAAGTGTATGGTCGACCTGACGGTTTTCGAGAAAAACTCAAGAAACCGACCGCTTTCGGAGTTTCTCCGAGCGGCCG
>CATORF010000555.1:0-2500 GCA_951804975.1 Anthophora plumipes | reverse complement strand
TTTCCTCCGCTTAGTAATATGCTTAAATTTAGCGGGTAGTCTCGCTTACTCTGAGGTCGTCATTACGTATAACGATCACTTGCGTGACCGGTGTGCTCTTCGAAAGAGAAGAAATAGAACTTGAGAGAGAACAGCGAAAAAAAAAAGGAAAACATCGAGAAAAGAACAAACACTCCACCACGCTATGGTCCATATTTACGCTCATATTCTCTTTCTCTTACAATGTCCTCTTTTCGAACTTCTCCTCTTCCTCACCGTAGGAAATGAGAATATATTTGCGAGGAGGTGCCGCCGCGCGGACGTCGAGAACACTCTGTAACTTCAAGGCAGGCGGGGATCAGTCTTTTGCTCTTCGCTCGAGAAACGGGGCTGGGTCGTGTTTCACTCGGAAACTCCCAAGAACACGCCGTTATAACACGATCGAAAGAGAAAAACTTGCACGTCCCGACGCAAAATCCTGAAGAGAGCAATAACACGACGGTACACACGAACGACAACTCTTCCTCTTCTTTATATCTCTCGTATATTCCAATGGGAATTACAGGAAGAAAAAGAAATTTCAAAAGGAAAGAAGAGCGAAAACTGAGCGAATGGAAAAGAACTCCGCATATGGTCGGAGAGTAGAGTTTTATGCGCCTCGCCAAAGTGCCCTTTTCCTCTGCCCATGTTCGAATCACGAGACTCTCTCGCAAGACAACCAAATACCGAATTTTAACGTCCGTCCTCTGTCTATGCGTTCTGGGACTGGACGATCGGCTTTGGTTGCGCGGTCCCGTGATCGGCAGTGAAGAAGACATGGGGCGACCAACGTCTAAGCTCTCCGGAGTTCCTTCGTGTCTGTCCCCTTTTCGCGTGTGAAGGTTGCATGCATCTCGCTTCTTTGCTCGAGCCACACCAAAGAGGAAAAAGAAATTATATTTGTCTCGTCCTCTGCAACAGGCCTCTTCCTTCCTACTGAAACACGCTCTCTCTGTGAGGCAAATTCAATAACACGCGCGTCTATGGGGACTGGGTTACCGAAACGTTGCTGCAACTCTTCCAAAAGGTGTGTGGATCCATCGAGAAAACCCGCGCGCTACCTTTCCCATGTTCGACGAACGTGGCTGGGTTTGGCGACAGACGACGAGCGGACTTGTTAACCGCAACGGTACACCTACTGCCTAAGTTCCCACACATCAGCGTTCGGAGAAAGATACCTCGCACGATGTTCCTCTCGTAGAGCACACAACACTCCAGGATAGTATTTGCCTTGCAACGACGACCCTTAAACATCCACCACGACGGTGTACATTGTTCTGCAGCAGAGAGTAGTGTTGTACAGTATTGTTGAAGAGACAGGAGAGGGAATGCAAAAAATTTCCTATATCCCTGGGGCCATTCCGAACAACGATCTGCAATACCCAACACCGCGTAGGTGCTAGACACACCACCGGGTAGGTGCACGACCATTCGGACGCACTCCATTTGAACAATCTCGATGTCTCCAATTCACTTCTCTCTAGACTGAGTTCAAAACTTCTCTCTTTCAGTCTAGCACGATGAAATCGTTTCAGACGACGTAGGGAGCGCGGTCCTTGCATACTCAAGATTGCGAACCATCAATATGAGCGTATTACGCGAAACGACCACAAGGAGACTGTATTACGACGGAGCGGTACACGGTGGGCGGTCGCATCGCGACGCACGCAAGCCACCAGCACGCAAGTCCGTACGATTTTATCGTTCCTGTGAAACGTTCGCATAATATTTTCGCAACATATGCGTAGAACACAAATCGAGGCATGCCCGCGGCAAACGCCGACGAACGCCCAACAATCGCTCGTACGCCACGTTCTCTCCAGCGGCTAGCTCCATATCACACACCCCGTTTACGCGCGCCCGACTCGGAACGTTCTTCAAGAACGTCGCGGCGGGGATATTCGCGAAAGGAATATGAAGAAATGGAGAGACAGGGAGATACGCGACGCAAGCAGTATATGGGTTACGTGAACGACCCTCAGCCAAGCGTGGTCCAGGAATTGTATCCGTGGACCGCAATGTGCGTTCGAAATGTCGATGTTCATGTGTCCTGCAGTTCACACGTTGACGCGCAATTAGCTGCGTTCTTCATCGACCCACGAGCCAAGTGATCCACCGTTCAGGGTAATCGTATTTGTTATAATTTTATATAAACTCAAGTACTTTTTCGGAATCACACTGGAAACCGAGACTCGAACACCTCCAACCAGCGCCACAGAAGGAGGTGTCGAGCGTCACCATTTCGTAACGGTAGAACCGTGTACGCATCGACCGAAGTCGACTAGGCGACACAAAAGTGTGTCCGAGACGAAATTCGCCGGCACGCGCAAGCAAGCACGTCACCAGCGACCAGGCGCAAAGAACATTTTCCAACATAAAAATTGAAAAAGAAACCATCGAAGGATTGAGGAGGAGGAAACGACGGGGATACCCCGATACAAAGAATCCTCGTTCGACCTCGCACCTTCGGAAGAGTATACGC